>CAUYUJ010005002.1:717478-949978 GCA_963575745.1 Prorocentrum cordatum | reverse complement strand
TACTACTACTACTACTACTACTACTACTACTACTACTACTACTACTACTACTACTACTACCTACCTACTACTACTACTACTACTACTACTACTACTACTACTACTACTACTACTACTACTACTACTACTACTGCCACCACGACTACCACTCACTACTACTACTACTACTACTACTACTACTACTACTACTACTACTACTACTACGACTACGACTACGACTACGACTACGACTACGACTACGACTACGACTATGACTACGACTACGACTACTACTTCTTCTTCTACTACTACTACTACTACTACTGCTTCTACTACTACTACTACTATTACCACTGACTCTTTCCCCCCTCTGCGTCCTCATCGCCCCATTGGATTGTCAAAATAGACCCCGACAGGGGCCGGGTTGCCAATGTATCGGGCCCCGCTGGGGCCATCGTGCCCCCGACCTCGCTTGCGGCACAGCACAGAGGATCTCGTGTTGCTACGACTCTAGGCCCTTTGTCACCAAAGCTTGTACGGAACGCAGCGGTATGGAAACTATGCGCCGGAAGCCAGAGGTCAGGAAGAAGGAGCTATATCCCTGAGCGTCTGCCCTTGCCAACGCCAGAATCGCCCTTCCAAGGGTTGATATTGAGAAGGCCACGGCGCACCAGAGTCTTCAAGCGCTGGGGGCGGGCGCCCAGGCCTGGTGCGTGGCCAGATGCAGCGATTGGGCAGACAGGGTCGCCAAAGCAGGTGCGGCGGAGATCCCTGGCCCAGCTCAGGAGTTCGACATGCTCAAAGGATAGACTGTTGCAACGTTTCATTCGGCATGGCGCTGAAGTTCCCCCCATGTGCCCCCCCTTGGCCTCCAAGACGGGAAGAAGGCGTTCGACAAGCCCCACCAGGGTAGGAGCCCGCCTGTGGGTGCGGCTGGTGCGGTCAAAGCTGATCTTGCGCCACCCCCGCCTCCCGCAAAAACCCGAGAGCATGCCAAACCCGCAGAGACCCGCAGGCTGTGAACTTGCATGTTTTGAGCCAGCTTAATAAGAACTGGCGCTGTCTTGTTTGTCATGCGAGTGCGTGGAGTCATGCCTTGGGCATGCTGCTTCTTTACCTGCCCTGGTCAAGGCGCCGATGACGCACCACCATTTGGTTTATGATCATATGGTGATTCACTCCTTCCTCGTGGTTTGCCGCGTGTGCGGACACGACAAATGGAGCAACCTCAACTGAGGGATGCACAAGCGCCCCTACCCAGGGTTCCAAGTGCGTGGTCTGTAAACCTGCTGCGAGCTCCCAAAGGCCATAGAGCCGCTAGGACGCCGCACGACACGCGCGAAACGCAGCGTTTACCCTGTCAGCCTACAAGAGGTTCAGCGCACAGCGCCCCGAAAACCAGGGTAGGGGCGTGTTTTGTTAAGCCCTTGACTCAAGGGTCTCAGGAAGTATTACAGCAAGGAGGTCAGAAGCAAATTCTCACGCAAGGCGCGGACGCCCCTCCAGACAGAGCTTCGCTCCAACGGCTCAATGAATTCAGCAGCCCGTCTTGGCCGCCCGATCCCCACCACTCAACTCGTCAACGAAGGGGCGACTGCGGAACAGGAGCCTGAATAAGACAATGTAGCTGTGGCAATCGGAGCCTGATGTATCGGGTTGGGCCGACGAATCCTTCGCCTTCCTCCTTCATCAGTGCAGAAAGTCCACTCGACCTCAACCTTCCTCATCTTCCCTCCTCTTTCTCTTCCTCCATCCTCCTCGTCCTCCTCCTCCCTCCTCTTCCTGCCCTCTTCCTCCTCCCTCCCCTTCCTCCCTCCTCCTCTCCCCCCCCTCCTCCTGGTCCTCGCCCTCCTCTTCCTGTCCCCATCTTGGGAGCGGGCGGGTTCGGGACCCTTCCTTGGTGCGGGCGAGGAGGCCGTCCGCCCTCGGGCTCACCAGCATCATGTCCTGCGAGTTGCTCCGCGGGGGAGGGGAAGGCTGCGCGCGGGGAGAGAAGCGCGACCAGTATCGGGGGGAGGGGATGGGCGGGGGAGGGAGGGGCAGGGAGGAGAAGGCAGGACATCGGAATCGGACTCGGAATGGCAGCAGTGTGCTCACTGCATGGCTGAGCAGCGGCTTCGAGGAGACGCACCCGCCCCCTCTTCAAAAGCGACCAGACCCCGCCGCGGAGTGAAGAACTCGGCGAGCCAGAGTTGTCCCAGCTCGAGGGAGGGAGGGGCACGCACGACCACGACAGGATGTAATCTTGGGGGGTTCGACTCTGAGATCTGCATTCAACCTCATACCCCTCCTTCGGCCTCTCCCTTCCTCCCCCTCACCCCTCGCCCTCCTCATCCTTCCATCACGTTCCTCCTCCTCCACCTCCTCCTCCTCCTCCTCGGCCTCCTCCTCCTCCTCCTCCACCTCCTTGGTCTCCCAGCCCCTGGGCTCGTGACCGCCTGATCTGCGGATCCCCCGCCCCCTGGGAATTTCACAGTTCATAAAAATGAACAACCGAATAAAACTGTATGAATTATTATGTTGTTGTTCGCTCTGGGGCTCTAGGGCCTCATGAGGCTTCCTGGGGCCTCCTGGCGCCTCCTGCGGCCTCCTGAAACCTCCCTAAGGCCTCCTGGGGCATCCTGGGGTGTCCTGGGACCTTCCAGAGCCACCTGGAACCTCCTGGAGCTTTCCAGGGCCTCCCAGGGCCTTCTGGGACAAGGGCCTGCTGGACCCTTCTGGGACCTGGGACCTCCCAAGGCCTGATGTGACGTCCTGGTGCCTCCTGGGACCTCCTGGGGCCCCTGGGCCCACTGCTCTCGCCCCTGACTCTGCGGCGCCAAGCGCTGTAAAATATTGTGTCAGCGCAGACGTCATTTTCTTCATGGGAAACAAAACATTTGCGCAAAACTCCGCCGCCCTGGATTTGCTGGGGGTATCTGGATTCCTGGACGCCTGGGTTGGAAATTTCCCCCACCTCCTCCAATCTCCCTCCTCCTCACACCGGTCTCGCGCGTCTTCTCTCCCATGTGTTCTCTTCCTCCTCACTCACTCCCTCCTCCTCCTCCTCCTCCTTTTCCTCTTCCTCCTCCTCCTCCTCCTCCTCCTCCTCCTCCTCCTCCTCCTCCCCTTCCTTCTCCTCCTCCTTCCCTCCTCCTTTTCCTCCTCCCCCTCTTCCTCCGACGAGGACGAGGAAGGGGTGGGAGGGGCAAGAGGGACGTGGAGCAGGAGGAGGAGGAGGCGAGGAGGAGGAGGACGATGAGGATGATTATGAAGAGGAGGGTAAAGCGAATACCAGCGGATACGTGAAACAGGGGATGGAATCTGATGAGAAATAGTGTGATCATGATGACGACGACAATAATGATTATGAAGGGAACAATGATGAAGACGATGCTGATGATGCGAATTAAGATCATGGTTATGGCGGTGCGAATGATGCGAATGATGTTGATGGTGTTGATGATGTTGGTGGTATTGGTGGTGATGCTGATTGTGATGAAGATGGTTCTGGTGATGACGCTGGTGACGATGGTGGTGATGATGACTGTGGTGCTGATAGCGAGGAGGATGAATACGACTTTAAACATGCTGATGCTGCGAATGCTGATGCTACTGGTCATGATGCGGGTAGTTGCGATGATGACGGTGATGTGATGATGATAGCGATGGTGATCGTGATGATGATGGTGTTGTTGAAGATGATGCTGGTGCCCTGCTGTGATGATGCTGGTTTCCGATAAGGATAATGATGCTGGAGATGAGTATGATGGTGGTGATGATGATGACGATGCTGATGAAGTTGAAGATGAAGATCATGATGCTGCGGATGATGATCCCCGCGTCTGAAGGGGTCAGGAGCTCCTAGCTCGTACTGCCCCTCGGACCGAGGCGTTTCCCTTTGGCCCTGCGGTGGTAACGCTCGGTCTCGTGCGCCTCGGCGCACACATGCAGATCGCCCGAGCGCCGAGAGCAATCAACTGCCTCAGCAAGAGGCAAGCGGATGACCGATCCAAGAAGCCGAAGCGACTAAGCACGCTCGGCAGCTGGCAAAGGCTACGCTGCGCGGTCTAGCAAGCTGGCACACAGCTGGGCTGTGCGCCGCACCTGAGAAACAACTAGGTCCTTAGGCAAACAAGCCACGGCTGACCAACGGTGCTCCTCGGGCCTGCGGAGATCGAACCAGAGCGCGGGCGGACCTACGCTCCCGGGTCGCCCTCCACGTCGGGGGACGGGCAGGGCACTGTCGAAGAAACGCGCCAGATGCTACATTCAACAGAAGGCGTGTAAGCACGCCAAACCGGAGGCAAGCGCTCGACTGCACCTCCCTTCAGCACAGCAACCCGTCGAATTGGCACCAGGCCACACAGACGGACAGGTTGCATTGCCGAGGGTACGGGGCCCGATCCCGAGTGAGGGCGAACCTTCACTCCTGGGTCTGCCTCCAATAATGAACCTCTCATGAGGGGCTGCGAAATCCTCGCCCCGACCCAGACCACCGCGACCTTCCACCTGGTGGCGCGCTGTGGAGGTCGCGCCTGGTGTGGCAGAGTCGGTGCCCTTTGGCCAGGGCAGGCGGCCTCGTCAAACACAAACACTTTGGCGGGGGGGGGGGGGGACATGGCAACGGTCAAAGCGGCCTGGCAACCCCGGACCACCTCCGTGCCGAGCCCCTCCCGCCCCAAAGGAGAAATACAACCCACCTCCCGAATTGCGAAACCCCGAGGCCCGAGCTCCGGGGCTGGCCGCGCGACACCAGCACCGCCAGACAGGTCGGCAAAGAGCAGAACGAATGTACCGCCCGTCTGGCGGAACCCCACGGCCCGAGTTCCAGGGCTGGCTGAGTAGCATCAGCGCCGCCAAACAGGTCGACTGACTGAATGGGGGGGGAGCAGAAGGACAGAGCAAGGGCACGGAGCGCGCCGCTAAAGTAAAGTGGCGAGCGCAGCACAGACACGACGCATCTGCAGAGCAACGTGCCCCTTCGGATCAAGGCCTCACACTGGACTGGTTGCATTGCCAATGGGCGGAGCCCGATCCCGCGCGTGGGCGAACCTACGCACCTGCGTCAGCCTCTGCTGGAGCTTGCTGCAAAGGCAGCCGCAGCTGCTAAAAGGCAGCACCGAGCACAAAGCCATGCCGCAAAAGTGTCGGAGCCCGGTCCCGTGCGTGGGCGAACCTACACACCTGGTTCAGCGTCCGCTGCTAACAGCAGGCAGCTGCACGCGCGCGCGCCGAGCAGAGGCCGAGCGCGCGGTGAGAGGCCGCCGAGGGCAGCGGCAAGCGACCTGCCGACAGCAGCGCAACTGTCCTCCTGCCCCCAGGCCCCGCAAGGAACTGGTTGCATTGCCGACGGTATCGGGCCCGATCCCGTGCGTGAGCGGACCTACGCACATGGTTCAGGCCCGAACTGGGCGAGAGAGGCTAGCCGTCCACTCGCCTGCGCAGGCGGCGCAGGGGCGGGCTCAGGGTCACCGATGCTGCCCTGCCCTCTGGCTGCAGCCCTCGCTTGGGGCGGCCGAGCACCGCCTTCTGCCGGACGCTCTTGAGCGCCCTCCACCTTCGCCAGGCCCGACACCTGAAGCTCTGCGTCCAGTAGCCGCACTTAACGCAGAAGAAGTGATTGCCTGCTCGCCATAATTCAGGGGAGTCGTGCGGATCGAGCCCCCGCCACGGTGGGGGCGCAGGTGGAGGCGGGGGCGGCGGCTGCGCCACAGGTGCCGCCACCCATTGCTCGCGAGCTGCCGCGGCCGCGCCGCCGCTGCCAGACGAGGCCACACCACCTTTCCACCGTCGCGCTGATCCCCGTCATCTGCTGCTGCTGCGCTCTGCGGGCCGCTGGCCTGGCTGGAGAGAAGAGCCGCGGCCGACTGAGCCCGAAGCCCCCTCCGAACCCGAAACCCACGAGCCCGAAATCGCCTCGCCCCGACCCGCGCACTCCTGGCAGGCCCAGAGCGTCGCTGCCGACCTCGAGCCATGTCCCATGTCTGCCGCACGTCCTCCACGAGCAGTCGCGAAAGCTGCAGCGGCTCCTCCAGCGCAGCTTGCACCCCTGCCAGTCGCACCGCACCGCCGCCATGCCTGCCCCCTCGTGGCCGTCCGAGGCAGTCAGCTCCGCGTCGCCCTCCTGCACGGCGGCGCCCAGTCAGCGGAACACCTTCCTGACGAGGCGGTTCTGGCGCAGGCTGCGCGCGCGAACCACATCGTCCGTGGGATGCATCTCAGCGCCCCGAATGGCGCGAGCGTCCGCACTGTGGTTGCCCCTGCGCTGCCAGGCGGTGGCGCGCTCGGCCTGTGCGTCCGCCAGCTTCGCGTGGGCCTTCACCCTGTGGACCGCGACGCTGCCGAGGCCGATGTCCTCGAGCGCTCGCCACAAGCGAACCCATAGCTCTCGGTCGGGTCGCTGCCACTGGAGGCACCGCGCCTTGCCCGCTGCGAAGCCGTCCACGAGCAGCGGGCAGCCGGTGTAGATCCTGACTGGCGGAATGCAGTCCTGTAGCCCTTCGACGGCAGCTGCAAGCTCCGCGGCCCCCGATTCTTGTGGCTATGGCCAAGCTAGCGGGCCGGAGATGCCGAGGGCCTCCGCGTCGCGACTCATGACGACGGCAGCTCAGCCACCCCCTGCGGAGACCAGGCTGGGGTCCAGGACGCTGCCGTCGGTAAAGGGGTCGCCAGCAAGTGGTTGGCCCACAAGATCGAAGCGCCCTTCCTGGCGCGCCAGGCGCTCCTCCGTGGGCAGAGGGAATGAGCGCCTATGCTCGGGCGCCAGGGCCATCGACCACAGCGGGTCCTCCGTCGCATCTGCGCTAGCCATGTCGACGAGTCCCGAAGTGGATGTCGTCGGGCGGCCTCCTCTCGTCTGCGCTGTCATTGGCCTCCCGCTCTGCGCGGCCGAGCGCGGTGGCAAGGCGCCGCCGCGCCAGGTGCCGCGCAGCGTCGTGTGTATTGCACCCGCGAGGGCACCAGGGCGACGACGCCAGCGGCCGCCCCTCTGCGAAGCGGCGCGCCGCTGGCCAGAGACAGCCGACCAGCGCGTTCTTGGCTGGGCTCATCTGCCCGGCCGCTTGCTGGCTGCTCCGCTTGCGGTGCAGTGCGCGCCTGATGCTGGACAGCCCCCCCCCCCCTGCGGCCAAGTGCTCCAGGCCAGGGTGTCTGCCCGCGCCCCTCCACAGCAGCCGCCCATGGCTGGCGCCGATGTGCTTGGAGAGGGCCGACGCGCCCAAGGTCTTCAGGTCGATGGGCTGCTTCAGGTCGTTGAGGAAGAAGCCTGGTCGCAGGGCATCCCATCCCAGGCGATGGCATGCCAGCGCGCAGGCCGAGGCAGGGCCCCTGCCTGACAGTGCCTCAGGCCCCTCCGCAGCCTTCCTCGCAAGGGCCCCTGCGAACACGCTCCCGAGTGCTCGCAAGTCCGCGCGGTCAGAGTTGACCTGCACCGCCTTAGCCCACGCCACGATGGGCAGCGTCACGTGGTCGACGAGCGGGTCACTGGCCAGGCGCTTGCTGAGGAGGAAGCTGAGGCTGAGGCTCTTGCCAGGCCCTCTGCCGTGGTGAACGGCATTGACCTGCCTCCCCCACTTGGCGAGCTGCGGCGACGGCCAGCCCGCCGCGCTCAGGCCGCATGGGGTGGCAGGCCTGAGCCCCGCGTTGGCAACGCGCGCTGCTGCTGGTGTCTCCTGGGGGCGGATGGCGTGAAGCCTCTGCAGCTACGCTGCCGCCTAAATGCGGCGCGCCTCGAGCACCACGAAGGCCTGGCCGTCGAGGCAGTAGTCCACTCCCAGGTTATTGACCGAGTCGGCGATGGGAAAGGCGGTGCCCCCCATCTGCTCGGCCACCAGTGAGGCCAGCTCAGGCGAGCTCGCAAGCAACTCGCTCTTCGACTCAGACACCTTGCAGCCCAGCGCCACGAGCTGCGCCACAACGGCCTGAGGCGCCTGGGCGACGTACGCCGCGACCTGTGCCACGGGGCCGTGGCAACGCAGCAGTCGTCGAACATGATGGCGAGGGTGACCCGAGGCTCAAGCACCCGCCACAGGCGCGCGTGCTCATCGGCCAGCACAAGCAGGCCGCACTTGAGGAGACGCCCTGCGTGCGAGCAACCAACGAGGAGGCCCGCGTCGAGCAGGCAGGGGTCGGAGACGCCACCGTCGAGCATGAAGCGCCGCGCGCCAGCATACAAGGTCAGCACCATGCCCAGCAGCCCCCTCGGGTAGCCCGCCATGATGCTGCGGTCCTGGATGATCGCCAGGTCGACTAGCTCGTAGGCCTTCCACAGGTCGATGAGTGATGCTGCAGCTCCCTCGCCTCGTGCCTGCGAGGCCCCGGCTCAGAGCGCTTGCCACCAGACGGCCTCTTCGGCCGCGCGTCTGCGGCCGCCCCAGAATGCGCCAGCTGCGCCTGGGTCGATCTGGGAGTCCCAGTGCCGCGCGCCTGGCTGACGGATGCGACTCCAGAGGCGTGGAAGCCAGCCCAGCAGGCCTATGGGCCGAACGCCCCCTTGAGGCATAGGAAGCATCACCACGAGAGAGTCGGTGATGACGTCGGGCCAGCCGCCCACCTCTTCGCACCGCATCCCGAAGTCGATGATGACCTCCAGGAGGGCGTCGCTGAGGTCCGCTGCCTCTCCGGGGTTTAAGCGATCGCTGCCAACGCCAGTGCTGTGCATGAGCGTCTTGGCGGCCTGGCGCACCCGATCGGCCGAGGGCCTGGGGGGTGCCTCGGCCTCGGTGGGCGGCCGCCGCGGGCGAAAGCGATCGCTGTCCTGCCGAGACCGCCAGACCTCGGAGGTCCACTGCTGCGCCGCGACCTTCACTCGGTCGGGGCCGTGCGCCGGAGCGCCGTGTAGCTCGTCGCCAGGTGCCCAGCCGCGCGGCCCTCGCCGATAGGCGTGGAGGCCCCCTGCGCCTGCTGCCATAGAGGTGCAAATCCACTCCTTGAACCCCTGGCCGCGGATGGCGGCAAAGGCGGCGCCCTCCGCCTCGGCCGCGGCCCTGGCCTCGGCAGCGCATTCGGCCAGGGGCAGCAGGTCGGGGCAATCGGCCGCCAGGGCTACGCGTGCGGCCCACTGCGCTCCCAGCGGGAGGCCCTCCATGGTCGGGGGCCCCAGGGCTGCCGCGCCTGCGCGCGCCTCTCGGCCGTCTGCGCCGCCGCCGCCGCCACTGCCGTCGTCGCCGCCGTCGCTGGGCCCGACGGAAGGTCACCGTGGTAGAGCATGACATGCTTGACGGACTGGATGTAGCTGTAGTGCTCGTCGACCGCGACTGCTCACGCGTCAGGGGAGCTGGGCCCCAGGGCGGCCGTGCTGCGGTGGTACTCGTGCCTCGCAGGCTGCGCGCCTGACCAGCTCTTCTCGCGCAGCTCCACGGCCCTGCCCCAGCGTGCGGCTGCGCGCACCGTGAACGGCTGAGCCGTGCAGGTGTCGCCCACGCCCTCGCTGCCAGCGCTGCCGCTGCCTGTGGGTGCACCCGTCGAAGCCAATGCTGCATGCCCCGTGCTGGGGGCTGCTGGGTAACCTCCACCTGCTGCCACCTGTGCTGCTGAGGAGCCTAGAGGGGGCTGGATTGGGATCGCGCTAGCCCCCTCCGCAGATTGTGCTCCCAGTACAGCCCCTGCGTCAGCGCCGCTGGGGTCCTCCACGGCGTTCGCGTCGGCGGTTCCATCGCCCTCGTGCTGGCTGAGGCGTGCGGACGCATGGTGCGCGCGCAGCTCCATCCACTCGGCCGTGTCGAGCTCTGGGTCGGGAGCGCGCAAGTGCGGGGGCCAGCCTCGAGCGAGGCGCTGGAGGGTCCTCCGAACCCCTTGCACGCCTACCTCGATGGCGCCCCAGTCGCCGACGGCCGCCACTCGCTCAAGAGCGGCGCGAAGGATTGGGGGCTGTGGCGTCGCCCGTAGGTCGCCACTCAGATGGGGCCGCGGCGTCGCCCGCCGGTCGCCACTCAGATTGCCGCCGCCCAAGTGCGGCCCCCAATCCGCAGGAGGCCTGGTCGAAACATCGAATGCGATGGGCGCGCCAGGGAGTGGCCCCATCGGGGCGTAGTTGACCGAGCTGTCGAAGGAGACGAACCAGCTCTCGCCTGCAAGGGCTTCTGCGCCGCCACGCAGAAGAGCAGCACAGAGCAGACCTCTCTCGCGGTGCGCATGCGGCTCTCGAAATCCTGCGCCAGGCCTGTGGCGACGTGCGTCGGCAAGCCCGGCATGCGGAATATGTAGGGCACGCACTTCTCCATCCATTCGGCCTCGTCATCGTAGTAGTTGGGAGTGCTAGGGTTGGGGCCCAGCTGCGCGCTAGACGCCCCAGCGCGCGCTTGTAGCGCTTGATGGCCCCGGCATGCATGCGCTCGGCCTCGCGGCGCTCGGGGCCCAGCATGAGGCGCACCTCAGACGCGGGTCCCCCGTCGTCGGCCTCAGCGCCGCCTGTGAGAGGCCTCGCATGGGCGAAGTAGTCGCTCAGGTGCATGAGCGTCTTCCCCTTGAAGCTGGCCTTGGGGCCCTCGATGGGGCGCGCCTTCGCCTGGGGGCCGAAAGCGGACTTCGGCGGGCCCCCCCGTGCCCGATAGAAGTCGGCGTCGTCGGGGTTGATCTGGCAAGCCCAGACGAGCTCATCCTCCCCGCTCTCGCAGAGCCCCTGGTAGGCCTCCTCCACGCCCTGCAAAGCGCCGCCCATGTCGATCTGGGCCCGAACATGGTTGTGGTCCCAGTGCTTCTCCAGCATGGGCCCGAAAGGGCGGGCCTCGGGGGAAGCCATCGGCCCCTGGGCCCTGAACGACTGGCCCATGTCGCTGTAGCAGGCGAGGCTGAGCTCCACTGCCTGATGTGGGCGGCAAGGATTGGCGCACCCCTGGGCGGTCATGTCCAGGCGCATGCAGGCGAGGACTCGGTCGAACATCTCAGAGCTGACAATGGACCAGTCGAGCTCCGAAGGCTCCCTGGTCGGGGAGTGCTGGCAGGCGCCCACGCTCGCGTCGACAACGTGACCGCCGACTTTGCAGAGCCAATGCCCCGCGCGTTGAAGGAAGCACTGGGGCTCCACGTTCCAGTCGCATGCGACCACCCACGGCTTCCCTATTCGCTTGAAGAGGGAGCCGGCCTCCCGCAGTACGGACTGGCTGGTCTCGCCTACGTCGTCGTTGTCAAGGTATATGGAGCCCATCAGAAACCCGCCAAGTACTGCTCCATTGACATGGACTACCGTGGCCGCCGTCAGAGACGCGGCGGCTGGCCTTGCAGCCCTGATCGCCTGGGCCGCACATGCCGCGGGCAGAGCGAACTGCGACTCCAGCGCCACCGCTCACCGAGCGCTGCTGCGATGCCCCCACGGAACTCACGCCTGGGGTCAGCACCGCGCTCCAGCTGACCTGTCTGCACCACTGCTCCTGCTCGACGACTCGGTGGCCGTTGAGGTGGTGCTCCTGGAAGCAGATCGCGTCGCCACTGTGCACGTCGGCGACCACCTGCTGCTGTGGGCCCTGCTGCTCAACAAGGATGGTCGCGACAGGGCCCCAACCGCTGCCGTTAAGGCTGACCACCGTGCATGAGGGCATGCTACCCACGCTTCCCCCTCCGCTTGAGCCCCGGAGAGCGGAGGCTCTGGAGGAGCTTCTGCGCGCGAAGCCTGCGCCTCTGGGCGGCCTGGGCTGCGGGGTCACCGCGCCGAGTCCCTTCGTCGCCGCTGCCAGCACCTGCTGCCGCGCTGCACTCCTCCATGCTGTCCAGGATAGTACTGAGGTCGGCCCCCTCGAGCTCTTCGTCGCCGCTGTCGCGTTCTGCTGCTGCACCAGCTGCTGCGACGCTGCGCGCCAGCCGACGAAGCTGGGAGACTTGCTGTTCCCATTGCTGAGCGTAACCTGTATTGAGCATGCCAGAGGCCTGGTCCAAAGCTTCCAAGAAAGCTGTGGCGCGTTCGCCCTCGCTGAGCAAGGCTGCTGGGGGCCGGGGCGCTGCTGCTGTGGCGCCCACCCCCGCCGCTCCTTCTCCGAGCGCACCCTCACGCTCACGTTTGTGCTTGGCCAAGAGGTTGTCGATAGGCGCCTGGAGCTCCTTCTCCGCTGCCTTGCTCTGATCGCGCTTGCCCTTCAGTTCGCGCTTCCGCGCCTCAAGGCCCGTGATCTCCTGCGCGGTGCCCGCGATATTCCTGGCAAGCGCCTCCGAAGTGCTCTGCTGGTTCCGCTGCTTGTGCTCGAGTTCGCTGGGCTGAACGGACGTGGGATTCTCCTCGGATAGCTCGTGTTCCAGCTGCTGTGCCTCCTGCCGCTTGCCCGCCAGTATCTTGGCTGCGCCTTCCACTCCTTCGAGTTTTTGGATGTCGCCCCGTAGCTTCCCAAGTCGCCGTGCTCTCTCGTCCTTCGGGGCGGAGTGGGCTGCTGCTGCTGCGCCTGCATCACCCCCTGAAGCTGCAACAGAATCTCCTTCGAGCTTCTTGACCTTGCGCCGCAACTGGTTGAGCTCGTGGCGTTCCTTGGCGTCCAGATGTGACATGCCACTCCACCACGAACTTGCACCAGATCTTTGTTCCCACCAATCAAATCCGCAGCTGCGACAAACGCGCCTGGAACCCCAGTTTTTGTTGGTTCCGCACGTGTGGCAATCCCAGGCTTTAGGCTGGTTGCCTCCACCACTGCTGCCCCCAACTCTGCCTGGCTGACCTCCCCCGCGTCCGCCTCCGCCGCCTTTGCCACCGCCGCCACGCGCGGCACCCCGCGCACCACCACCGCGTCCTGTCATTGGTCGAACCCGCCGCGGCTGGGCTCTCAATCGGGCGACTGGGGCCGGGTGCCGGAAACAAGGTTATGAATATGAAAGAACTGTGGCCGCGAAGGCCTTGCTGAAAGCTTGGTCGATTTAGAATCTGACAAAGAAATTACGCGACGGCTAGAGCCAGCCACATGTCTGCCCTGATCGCATCATCTTGAGCCAAAATGGATACGGATGCTGCTGCTGCTGCTGCTGCTGCTGATGATGATGATGATGATGATGATGATGATGATGATGATGATGATGATGATGGGCCGAAGGGGGGCCTACGGCGACGATGGTGACGGCAGCAGCGGAGAAGACGATGGAGGCAGCTGCGTGCATATTCTGGAATGTGGTCCCCTCGAAGGATGAAGAAGAAGAAGACGGAATCTGCAGCATCAACACGCACATGTCCCTGTCTATTCACACTGCATACAGCACACACGCACTTCCAGAAGTGCCCGGGCGGCCCACGATCGGCAGTATGAGTGTGGGTTGTCGGGCCCCAGGGGAAGCTCCCGTTCGAGCGGGGACACCCATCCGACAACACACACAAACACACACACACACATAGCCCCCTTTGTCCTCCCTGTATGTGTTGTGTGTTGTGTATTGTGTGTTGTGTGTAGTGTATGTGTATGTGTATGTGTGTGTGTGTGTGTGTGTGTGTGTTGTTCGTTGTGTATTGTTCGTTCGTCACAAGAGGCCCCAGGAGGCCCCAGGAGGCCCAAGGAGGCATCAGGATCCCAGTAGGAGGCCTCAGCAAGAGGCCCCAGCAGGAGGCCCCAGCGAGGCCCCAGGAGCCCGCAAGATGTCCCCTGTGTTCGATCGCGCGGGGAGGGACGGAGGGGAGGGAGCGAGGAGGTGCGGCGGGGAGGGTTGGGGTGGGGGGAGGGAGGTGGAGCGACGGGACCTGAAGGTGCAAACTTGGCAGCTGCGTCGCCCGCGCCGCTCGCAGCTTCTCTGCATTGCTGGTGTCGGCCTCGTCGCTGCGGGCGCAATGGCCATGGCGACAGGCGCTCCCGAAGCCAAGGCAGAGGATGATGTCTCTGTCGACGCCGAGGTGGATGTCAAGGCTGGACCTAGAGGTTTTTGTTCGTCTTGGTTTCGTTATGTTTTCCTTTTGCTCTGCCTGTTTTCCTGCACCTCCTTGCCAAAACGAAAGACAAAACACGGCCGAAGTCCAGCAAAACAGCGTTTAGGTCCAGCACTGGTGGAGGTGGCGGGGCGGCGGAATGCGCGCGCCCGCTGGCTGCGCTGATGTGGTGGTGGCGGAGGGCCGCCCCTGCTGAGCAAGTCCCCCGACTCCTCGCCAGAGGGGCCCCGCTCGCTCTCGGGTGCCCTTCGGCTGGAGGCTTGGAAATTGGCACTAACACCGACACGAGGGGGGTGCCTCCACCTTAGTGGGCCCTCGAAACGACAGGGCCGTTTTTGTTGCCGGTTCCGTTTTGCCGTTTTTTCGCCGGTTCCGACGCCGTTTTCTTTCTGGTTCCGTCGCCGTTTTTGTTACCGGTTCCTGCCCCAACTCCAATCCTGAAGCCGTTTTTTCTGCCGTTTCCTGTCGCCGTTTTTATGCCGTTTCCAGTTTCAAGAAACACTTTTTCGAAACTGGGGCCCACAAAGGCCTCCACCAGGGGAAGACGATCCTAGATCGATGCCGGTGTCGGTGGCAATCGCTCGGCCCCCTAGGAAGCCTGAATCTTACCACCATCACCGAGATCCGGATAATCTTCCCTCGGTGGAGGCACGCCGCCGATATTGGTGTTGGTGTTCACCTCTGGGCCTTCGATTCGTGGGCGCGCCCGCCTGGATGACTGCGGCCGCCCTCCTTCGCTCGACGTTCCTGGGCGGCGCGCCGCCTCTGCCGCGTGCGCAAGGTTGTCGCGGAGCATCTTTGCGTGTACTCGTTGTTCGAGCATCGCGGCAGCGCCCTGCTGGGCGCGCCGCATCTGGTGGCATCCGCGATGCCCAGCCGCGCAACGGGGCCCGTGTCTGAGAGAAGCCGCGCGGATACTCCAGCCGCCTCTGCACCCTCGAGGAGTCGCTGTGCCAGTGCGCGATCTCGCCCATCATTTCCACAGCAACCCATGGTGCGAGGTCTGGCTCCGCGAGCACGTGCGTCGCGATGGGGCCCATGACCCGCTCCACGTCTTGCTGCATGCCCACTGCCAGGTGGAATTCCAAGCATTGACGATGGGCCTGGCACGTTTAGATCCGAACCCTACCTCCACCAACCATCGACTCTCCTGAAAATCGAGGGGGGGTGGGGGTCGGGCTCGGACTTCGCCACGTGTTCGGCGAATTCCGAACCGTGATTACCCCCGTCGCCCATTGAATTGCCTGAACCTCTGATCGGCGAGAGGACTGTCGGGCTGCTGAGATACGGAGCGAGAAATACAGAACAAATCTCCTGCATTTCCAAGTCGAGCCGCGAAATCCGAGGGGACGGCCGCAAACACCGAAGGAGCACCGAAAGGGCTCGCCACCAAAAAAGCAGCGGAACGTGCCCGAATCTAGGAGAGAGCGTGATCCACCGCCGCTTTACTGTGGAAAATTGCCAACCTTTTCCTCCGGAGCCTGGGGGTCGCCTCCCCCCCCCCTCCGAAAATCCCCCCCCCTCTGCTGGACCCCCCCCCCCCTCCCCCGGCAAAACCCCTCCCCTCCCCTGGCCCCTCCCCCCGCCCCCCTCCCCCTCGAAAACCGGGGGGGGGGTCACTACCGGTTCGAACCCCTCCCCCCCCCCCTCCGGATCCGGAAAACCGGGGGGGGTCACTACCGGTTCGAACCCCCCCCCCCTCGAAAACCGGAGGGGGGTCACTACCGGTTCGACCCCCCCCCCACGCACCGCCAGCAAACGACTCCCGGTCCCTACCACCGTCCGTCCGCACGCATCACATCCCTCACTGCTGTTCCCAGCGCCACTGTCCTCACCACCACTGTCCCCACTGGTTCCACCACCGTCCCTACTGTCCCCACCAGTGCCCCCACCACTGTCGCACTGTCACCACTGTCCCCACCACTGTTCCCACCAAGGTTCCACTCTCCCCACTGTCTCCACGGCCACAACCACTGCCCGACTATCCCCACTGTCCCCACTGTCCCACTGACTCCTCCGCTGTCCGACTGAGCTGTCCCACTATTCCCACCACTGTCCCCACTGTCGCCACCGCTGTCCCCACTGTACCTCTGTCCCGTTGTCCCACCGCCGTCCTCGCCACCGCCTTCACCACTGTCCCCACCACCATTGTACCCTCCACTGTCCCACTGTTTCCACCTCATTCCCACTGTCCCCACACCACTGTCCCCACCACCACCGTTCCCACCACTGTCCACTGTCCCCCCTGTTCCCACCATTGTCCCCACCACTGTCCCCACCACTACCGTCCCCACCACTGTCCCACTGTCCCACTGTCCCCACCACTGTCCCGCTGTCCCCTCACCACTGTCCCCACCAACACCGTCCCCACCACTGTCCGCACCCCCACTCGGTTTTCGAGGGGGGGGTGGGGGGTTCGAACCAGTAGTGACCCCCCCCCCTTTTCATGATGAACTGGGGGGGGGGGAGGGGTTCGAACCGGTAGTGACCCCCCCCCGGTTTTCCGGAGGTGGGGGGGGGGGGAGGGGTTCGAACCGGTAGTGACCCCCCCCGGTTTTCTGCCAGCAGCGGTAGAACACGCTCTTTCGAATCTAGGGAACCACCGAGCCCCTTGCGACCTCGGACTGGACCTCATCTCAATGAACTACTTGTCCGCCGAGCGCTGCCAGGCCGCCCTGCGCGCGAGCGCGAGAGCGCCAGGGGGGCGGGGAGAAGCTCGGCCACCGAGTCGCCGCGCGCCCGGCGAGGCCTCTGCAGCCTGGCGGCTTTGCTTTGATTTTCGGGTGGCCACGCTCGCGCCGAGGGCGGCGCACCTCTTTTCGAATTCTGGGCGGCCTGGCAAGGACGGGGGGTTGCTTGAGCCATTGTGTTGCAAATCGCGACCGGGATTCGTGGAGCTCCAAATTAAATCCGATCATCTACCCCGTGGCTGCACCAGGAACCTGCACCACGCGATGGGCGCGCGAGCAACACACTAAGACAGGCAGAGAGGAAGAAGGCAGAAGAGGAGAGGGAACAATACGAAACGCCCGGAAACGACAACGCGGAGTCGCGCGGCGTACCTCCGCAGCGATGGCGTCGGTCGCCTGGTCCGCCCGCGGCTAGTAGAGGTCATCGTAGCTGCCCATGGAGCGAGGGTAACGAGCAGCATGCATGCGTCGGGACATCGAGTCTGTCTCTTTCCAGCACGATCACCGAAGGAGTTTGGCGGAAAATGTGATGACCCACGGAGGCCATGTGCCTCCTTGTACTCGGCGAGACTACCCAGCCAGTAGCAAATCGCAGCATGGCTGAGCGCTGGCGGGATGTTGGCACCTCCGAGCCTGCAGCTGATGTCAGGGACCGCCTGAGATGAAGCATCCTGCCTCGTGGCAGCGCGTCCGCCACTTCTGCGCCGGGGCGCACCGCTGCTCCGCG
Source organism: Prorocentrum cordatum (assembly GCA_963575745.1). Classification (NCBI taxonomy): domain Eukaryota; class Dinophyceae; order Prorocentrales; family Prorocentraceae; genus Prorocentrum; species Prorocentrum cordatum. The sequence goes on along the minus strand of CAUYUJ010005002.1, from coordinate 932,778 downwards.
TGGCCCGCGCCAGGCGAAGGTCGCGAGGCCCGAGCCGCTCAAGCTCCCCCCGGGAAGGGGGCGCTGCCACGCAGCAGCTGGCCAGCTGCAAGTTGATGGAGGCGAGACACGGGACGTGCATGAAGCCGACCGCAAGGCGGTGGCAAGACGGTGACGCCCCATACCACCGCGCCCGCGTCGTCGTGATATCATCCGATACAGTGGGGGCATTGGACAAGGAACCCTTAGATGAGGAATCCAGGGTCTGGAGGCCGATGGAACTCGAATCGTGGATCGGCCATGGATATCACCACCGCCCTCATCAAATAAGAAACCCTCCAGGGTTTAAAGCGTCCTGGGCACATTCCTTAATAAACGCCCCCACCATAGCTCTTCTCGCTTGCTGGAGATGATGACGTGCGAGCCGGCTCTGGCTGGAGCCTCTGCAGTGGGGTGATGGCGAGCCGCTTCGCCATGTCGAGGTCTTGGAGCTGGGAGGAGGTTGAGGGCAGACTCTGCAGCACTGAGGGCGAAGTCGAACATGTCCCAGCCCACGGCGTCTGCGTCGAATGGGAGGCCTTGCGGAACGCAGCGACAAGCTCGCAGCACCAAGCTCGCCGACAACTCGCCACTGCTAGCCTAGATTGTCCATGACAAGTCTGCTTCGGACCCGTCGAAGACATCGAAGTCGCGGTTGCGAGGAAGGCGCTCGAACATCGCGAGCACAAGCGGCGCGCGCCATTCCATGCAGGGGCCTGTTGGTGGCAGAGGCGGCTGAGCGATCTGCAAATGCGCGACTGAGGTGCTGTGTAATCGTCCAGCTTATGACCTGTCGTACTCTGAATCAGAGAAGATCAGCCTCGATAGGGCGTCGAAGCTCCGGCGGTCGGCTGCGCGGTCATGGGTTGGGGCTCAAGCCAGCTGGCCGCCGCAGCCGTCGCGCCGATGTCTGGTAGTCTCCGCGCTCATCTGCGTGCCTGTAGATGGCATGGCCTCCAACGCGCGCATGATCGAATCCTGCTTCGTATGCGGTGCATGAGCGACATCGCGATCTCGGTCCAGTGCCCCTGTTCGGCTGCAAGGGGGAGCCCTCCATGAGACCCGTGCCAGTAGCGTGCTCTGCACGCTCGATGGCGCGGCAGCTGTGGCTAACGGCTGCGTTGCTTCGAGGACGCGATCCTGGTCTGCCCCGCAGCAGACTCTCTCAGACCACGCGCGACGGGCCGCCCCCCTGGTATTCCCGATTGTCGGGTGGAGGCAAAGACCCGCGGGCTGGTCCTGCAGCCCGCCGTCATGTTGCAGAAGAGTTTGCGCCTGAACCGCAGGTGATCCATCTTGTCCAGATAGGGTTTGTTGTCCTTGTGATCCTGCTTGTCCGCGCGGCGCTGGGTGTGGCCCGTGGCGGTGGCTCCACGTCTGGTCCTTCGGGTGGCTTACTGTCCGAGGGGTCGAGGCATGCCACCAGGGCGCGCGTGCCCATGAGGTACCCGAGAGAGGGCATGCCTTCACCCCAACCCCCGGACGATATCGCACACGTGTCGTCGAAGCCCACCCGCGCGCATGGAAGCCGACGGGCCGGCGCAGCATGCTTTCATAAATGAGAAGGAACCTGAGGGAAAACAAATGGTGTTGCTCCTGGGCATGGCCTTCTGGGCCCCCCAGAGCGTTCCAGGAGCACCCTAAGGAACCTCCAGGAGAATTGAAAATTGTCAGAGACGGCTAAAGAATGCTCAAACATGCCCGGTACAATCTCTGGACAGCACGAGACGCCTCCGAAACGCCCCAAGAGAGCCCCAAGAGAACCCCCGAGAAACCCCGAGGTACAACAATCATTGATTTCCCGACTGCTTTTGAAGGAATTTCGCGTTATCGCCTTTTCGTGCTTCCGACCCCCCCCAAGACAACACAAGAGGCTCTCAGGAAAGCTCCAAGATGGCCCAAGACGGCCCCAAGGAGGCCCCCAAGGGCGCTCCGGAGGCCCCCAAGGGCGCTCCGGAGGCCCCCAAACGGGCCGCAAGAGGGGATTCCAAACTACCATTTGGAACCATTTCCCCCGAAGATGGCCCCCGAGACCGCCAGCAAGCCCCCAAGAGGCCCCCAAGAGACCCCAACAGACCGCAAGAGGCCCCAAGGAGACTCCAAAATGCCCCCACAAGGCCATCGATAAGGCACGGATGGCTTTCGCCGGGGTTGGCTTTCGCCGGGCTTCGTTTCGCCGGGCTTCGTTTCGCCGGGGTTGACTTTCGCCGGGGGTTGGCTTTCGCCGGGGGTGGGCTTTCGCCGGGGCTGGCTTTCGCCGGGTTGGCTTTCGCCGGGTTGACTTTCGCCGCGGCGTTGACTTTCGCCGGGGTTGGCTTTCGCCGGGTTGGCTTTCGCCGGGGTTGGCTTTCGCCGGGTTGGCTTTCGCCGGGGTTTGCTTTCGCCGGGGTTGGCTTTCGCCGGGGTTGGCTTTCGCCGGGGCCGGGCGGGGAGCAGGCGGAGCAGGCTCAGGGGCAAAAGCAGGCGTCGCCGTCGCTGGCGTGGCGGGGCGGGTCGCGCCGGGTCGGGCGGACCCTAGCGGGCGGGTGGGGTCGGGCGGGCGGGACACTAAAATGTGGGGCGCGCTCGAGTGAGCACGCGTGAACCCTAACGGGCGGGACGGGCCCCGAGCACCCAACGCGTCATAAGATAGGAGCATGCGTGTAGAAGTAAGCGCAGCGTCAACAGAATTGGGGTGATTACCCCAAATATTGGGAGCTATTCCCCAATAAAAGACGAAACGATACCAAAAAACGTAAAAGGCAACCCAATATGAGAGCGCCGCTCCAATATTGAAGAATTGACGCCTTTGGTACCAAGTCGGGCTTGTAGGCTTGCCCCACATCTTAGGAACGACAACGCGCAACCAATGAGACACCAACAACTCATATGAATCACATGGTCACAATATGTAGTGCGACGTTATGTATGATAGAAATTTTGTGCTGACACTTCCGCGCTGTATCCATCACGTGGTATGCCGATGACGATGGTGGTTGCGACAACGATTGTGATGATGGTGGTGATGAAGATGATGATGGCGAGGATTACGATGATGAGGTTGTGGTTGATGATGATGATGATGGTGATGATGATGGTGATGATGATAATGATGATGATGATGATGATGATGATAATGATGATGATGATGATGATGATGATGATGGTACTGATGGTGCTGATGGTGAACATGTCCGCACCCCTTGTTCCCGTATAGCCATTTGGGCTCGCGGTCGAGTTTTGAAAATCGGCACATGGCAAAAAAAACTCGGAGACAATCCGTCGACCTTCAAGAAGATGAGTATCTCGATATTTTGAGCCTCTTGCCCGTCACTGCCATTAAGAAGGACGCTTTCATTCCATATACGTCATTCAATTTCAAAGGAGCTGTCAAATGGGAAGCAGCCAACTCGTTCCGTCCTGCTCTCACACTGCTGCTACAGAAAAGTGGAGGCGTCAACGTGAACCAAGCATCGTTCTGCAAGGCCGCCAAGAAATTCAATCGTGATAAGGGTCTCGGCATCGACGATGCTCATCTCGAGAAGGGCATCCTGCTCTTCAGGGCGATTGTTTCTCAGATGTGCAACATGGTCAGCAAAGAAAGGCAAGTGCCTCGCCAGTGGCGGAAAGAGTTCGCTCTACTGTTGGGCTTGGTGAAGAAGCCCGAGTGCGAGACCGCAGCCATCGCCGATGATGCCGATCAAGACCTCGTTGTGTTGGGGACTCCACCTCGTGTTCCTGCGCCGTACGTCGAGATCCCTAGCGAGAGCGAGGATATTGATAATGATCAACTTCGTGCGACCGCCAACCCTGAGCTGAAGGCGATCTTGGATGCCGCGTTCGATGCCGGAGGGACCCCGACGACCGAGAAGAAGAAGAGGATCGGCACCAAGTCGCACGACCCAGCTTGGGCACTTGAAGTGGGAGGCGTCCCGCTGGCCGAGGTGAAGTCGCTGGTAGAGCCACCCTCACAAGCAGTAGCCCCCTCAGCATTCGCTGCGCTGAACAAGGATATGAAGACCTCCAAGCTCACCAAGGCGATGAAGTGCACGAAGAACTCCAAGCCCATGAAGGCGATGAAGGTCATGAAGGCCTCCAAGCGCAAGGATCCCAAGAAGTCGATGCCCAAGCCCGCCAAGTGGGACAAGGTGCCGTTCGCTGTCTGGCGCAAGCGCCTGCACAGCACCGCCTACCACACAGAAAAGAATCGTTGCCTCAAGATGGGGATGAGCAAGGAGGAGGCCTGCAATCGTGCAGGCATCAGTGGCAGGGCCAAGATCCAGGAATGCAACAAGATGCTCGAGGAGGGATCTCTCCCTGATGAGGTTGACGGCCAGGCTTAGTCTCAAGCCTGCTTGGCTGCCCTGGCTGGCGGTTGGTGCAGTACGTTCAGCGTGCGAGCGGCCGCACGCCCAGGAAGGCAAGCAAAAACTCATCGTCACCACCCACGTTCACAATCACCATCTTCATCGACATGCGCATCATCATCATCATCATCATCATCATCATCACCATCATCAATCACCACTACCATCATCATCACAACCATCATCATCATCAGCATCAACATCAGCATCAGCATCATTATCATCATCATCATCATCATCATCATCATCATCATCATCATCACGTCATGCTCTCGACCCCATCCACAGAAGGTCTCGACACCGTCCTCTGGAGGCCTCGCCCCCGTCCCCAGGAGCTTTCGACCCCGTCCCCGTCCACTGGAGCTCTCGACCTTATCCTCTCCAGCCGTCTGTCAACTCGGAGCTCTCGACCCCGCCCCCAGGAAGGCAGCGATTAGAAATGCACGTAGACACAGAGCTAGAGATATATTAGAGCCTGGCCGAGTAGGAGTAGGGCACATGTAAAGCACGAGTAGAGAAGGAGTAGAGCAGAGTGGGGTAGAAAAGAGTAGGGTGGAGTGGAGTACAGCACAATATGATCCTCCAGAATGGGGGGAATGAATACTCCGATATTGCACGTACATGAAGAACCGTTTGTAGAAAGACAGAGCGAGAGAGAGAGAGAGAGCGATATGAGTAGACTGGGCGAACGTCAGCATGCGAACGAACATGACCCTGACAAACCTTGTCAAACAACAGATCTGGGAATTCGACGATCTGGGGTCCGTTGGTTACACGCCGAGTGGTGCCGCGTGGTGCTCTCTCGTATGGTGTTAACCCCTCATACTCCACTTCCACGCCCTCCGTCCTCTCATCCTTCTCATCCTGCTCCTCGATGGTGGCAGTGGGTCCTCCTCGAGCGCGGTGCCGCGTGGTGCTCGTGGTTCTAGGTTTGGACCCGATGTTTGATTAGTGCTTCGCTTTCCGTAAGACATTGGCCCAAGCTGGCGCTAGTGCTTCGCACGACGTGCGTTGGCATTGGCTAAATATAGATATAGATGTCCGAATTTCGCCCATTCTCAGGGGTTGCATTCAGCCTGGATGGCCCCGTCACGTCGGCCGCGCCGACGCCAGGTGCACCGCAGGAGCTCTCCCCCATCCTTGCCGTCCTCCTCCCTTTGTTCTTCCTCCTCCGCTTCCTCCTCCTCCTCCTCCTCCTCCTCCTCATCCTCCTCATCCTCCTCCTCATCCTCCTCCTACTGCTCCTCCTGCTCAGTGTTTTGTATATTCCTCCACTTCTGTTCTCATCTTCATCCGTTTGACCCTGCCGATTATATCACCCCCATTCCCCTCCTCCAGCCTCGGCCTTATTTAGGACGAGCTAGACGGAGCGAACTCCGACGACTGCAACTCTCAATCGTTCACATTCTCCTTACCCTCGGGTTGACCGTCAGCGTTTTGGCCAACTCGTTTTGGCCGTCAGCGTTTTGGCCGTTTTGACCGTCTCTGCTTCGTCCTACTCGAACACGGTCCTCCTCCGTGCGAGTTTCTGGCGACGGTTCCATCGCGGGCAGCGCTATAAAACAAAAAAGAATAGCATTGCTCAGTACTATGTGTTTGTTTTATGGCGCTGCCCGCGCCCCAGACACCCCAGGGTTAAAACTGAGGCAAATCTGTGGCCTCAGTTTTAACCCTCAAGCGGGCCAGGTCACCGAAGGCCATGGCGCCGTTTGTGGACGTACGCTGTCCTTTCATCTGATCGCTCCTGATCAGCTCTTCCCCCTGGTTCTCCATTCCATTACTTCCGATCTCGCAAGGAGCGCTGCGTCCAGGGGAGCCCGATCCAGATTGAAGACGACAGCCAGCCAGCAGCCGACGACGGCGACAACCACTTCGAGGGCAGCACGCTGCAACAGTACGTCAGCGACTCGATGCTCTCGCTCCAGGACATCGGCACGGTCATCTCTACATGGGCGGTCGAGCCTGGGAAGTACACCAACTCGCTGATCGACGCGATTGCCGACCTGAAGACCACCGTCGCCGCAGCTCAGAGTTTTTTCGAGAGTTCTCCGCAGCCGAACCTCACCATGGCCAACCGCATGAAGGAGGTGTTGGCCAACGTGGCGGCCGAGTACGCAGACCTCAAGAGCGTGGTCGATAACTACAACGAGACGAAGGGTAAACCTGGTGTCAAGCGCACCGCGAGCGACCCGATCTCACCGCCGAAGCAGAAGACCAGCAAGACGGATGATGATGGTGATGGTGAAGACGCGCCCGACTCACAAGTGCCGCAGGATTCGCAGATGCCGTAAGGGTTCTAAGAGAACGAGGTAGTGGATGGTGGGCCCTACATGATATATCGGATGTTGATGGTGTAGCATACTTCAAAGTTGTGGTGGTGCGCGGACTCGGACACTCCATATCTACTATGTGGCACTTGATCGCACAGAGGGTATTGGTTCATTTACTGACATGGTGCTTTGCGCACGTGTGCCAAACGCTGGCCCGACGCTTGCGTAGTGCTCACGTACTGTGCCGACTCATACTGGGCAAATCGTCCTTGCTCCATCCTCCCCCCTTGTCATTCATCATAGCGCTCTCGACCCCATCCCCAGGAGCTCGCGAAACCGTCCCAAGAGGTCTCGAACCCGTCCACAGGATGCCTCGACCCCCCCCCCACATGATCTCGACAAGGGGGGCTGGGCACGACATCAACCTCGCCTTCCAGGCGAGGGCCCTCCAACGGGGTTCAAAACCGACGGGCTGGCATAACCCAGAATTGCCGGATGAGCCCACCACGGGGACTCCTCCTCCTCCTCCTCCTTTTCCTCCTTCCACCCCCCGAGGGAGTGGCTCAAGTTGCCACTTCCGAGGGTTAAAACTGAGGCCTCAGTTTTAACCCTCAAGCGGGCCAGGTCACCGAAGGCCATGGCGCCGTTTGTGGACGTACGCTGTCCTTTCATCTGATCGCTCCTGATCGCTCCTCCTCCTCCTCCTCCTCCTCCTCCTCCTCCTCTCCCTCCTCCTCCTCCTCCTCCTCCTCCTCCTCCTCCTCCTCCTGCTCCTCCTCCTCCTCCTGCTCTCCATCCTCGACCTTGCAGCGATCCGCGACGGTCGAGGGCATTAATGTTCCGAACTTCGTTTGCCCCTGTCCGACCTGCGGGGGCCACCGCCGATGGCCCCGAAGAGTGACCCAGGGACAGCGTGTCCAGCGTGGTCTTCCGTACCCTTCCCCCTTACCGACAGAAATCCGACAGAATTCCGGCAAAAACGGCAGAATTCCGGCAAATTCTGTCAGCTTGTGCGTGTGGAAATTTGACAGAAAAAAACAGAAAAAAACAGAATTCCGGCGATTCTGTTTTTGGGGGGTCGGCAGAATTCTGTCGGGCTGTTTTTGTTGATTTTTCACAGGGAAAATGGGTCGACAGAATTCCGGCAGGGGGGCCCCGACAGACTCGACAGAATTCTGTTTTTTTCTGTTTTTTTCTGTTTTTTCTGTCGGTCCCAGGGGTTATGGGTCCTTAGCTGCTCTTTTTGGCTCAAGTTCGCGAGCCTGCAGCGGCCTCTTCTACATCGAAACCCTTGGATCTGTATTCGGGATGGCCCCGAAGAAAAAAACGAAAGAGCCTGCAACATTGGAGATGCCGATCGTCGAGAAAGCCGACTTGGAGGCCGCTCGGCAGATGCTCGTCGACGCTCGCGAGCTCAAGAGGCAGAGGTCGAACATGTCGTACTGGTTGCAGAGCCAAGGCGTATATGATGCTTACAGTTCAATGGGGAAGACCCAGAAGCAGGAGTATCTCGAGAAGTTCCTGGCGCACAAGATCAAGGAGGGCACGGTCAAGACGACAATAGAAACCACTAAAAAAATATCTGGCGTGATGTCGGCGAACAGCCTCTTCCAGTGGATGACCAAGAAACAGATGATTGACCTGTGGGGCCCTGAGAAGACGGAGGGCAAACTGAAGTCAGGAGTTGCCACGCTACCGCAAACATCCCCACACTGACTTCCCACGCGCCCATTCGACTTCAATAAAACCATATGCCTACGTGGCGACTCTTGCTACTATCATTTTCATTCGAGTTCAAGGGAGGACAATTGAGCGTATACGCTCAATTGCCCTCCCTTGAACTCGACTTTGAATGGGTGAGTTGGGAAGCAGTGCGTGGGTGTGAGTCGTACTCGTGGCGAGGGCGCTTAGAAGAGCGTCCTGACCCCGACACGGGCTTGACAGGAGAGTGGATCACAGAGTACAAGGTCTGGAGTGAGACTGGAGGCCGATCGGAACTCACCGAGGACTCGCAGATCGCCAAGGGGGTGGAGGAGCTGCAGAGCGTCGAGGATGCGGCCGAGGCGTTCAAGAACATCAGCGATGCTGCGGGCATCATGGCTGGCAACACCACGGCCATCCCCGCAGCAGAGGAGGGCGCCACCATCAAGGCGGAGTCTGCCGCGAGCACGGCTCCCGAGATGGACATGCACAAGAAGACGATCGACGCCATCAAGAACGATGCTCGCAAGCCCCTGCGCAACCTAGGGGAGATCATCACATCTCTGAAGAGCATGTTTGAGGATTCACAGGGTGGAAAATACACAGCTGCGCTCCACGACGACATCACGGCATGCATTCCGCGGGTCGCAAAGGTCTACACCTCTCTGGAGAAGCTGGTCACCAAGAAGATCACCGACGAGCCTACCATAGTGTCTGTGGCCAAAGCAGTCGACGAGGCGCACGACGAATACAACGAGCTCAAGGTTCACTACGACAGGATGTTGCCGCAGGCGAAGCGCATCAAGAAGGAGAAAGCCTAGATTGACACAATCCCGCACGACCTGTGCAGTATACGAGGCTCGCTGCAATCAGCGAGCGCGCCGCCTGCTTCCCCCGAGTTCCGAAGCAGCCAGCCTTCTCGCTGGCATGGCCGTGGCCCGTCGACGTCGCAACAGGCGTGGCTTTGGCCGCGTATGGCTCGAGAGCCTGACCAAAAAATCATCATCATCAGCACCATCATCATCATCATCATCATCATCATCATCATCATCATCATCATCATCAGCATCACCATCACCATCATCATCATCATTTTCATCATCAACGTCATCATCATCAGCAGCATCATAATCGGCATCGTAATCAGCATCATCAGCATCATCAACATCATCAACATCATCATCACAATCATCATCATCATCATCATCATCATCATCATCATCATCATCATCATCATCATCATCATCATCGCCATCATCGTCACCATCATCATCACCAATATCGTCGTGCAACGATCCGTCCACTGTAGGATAGAACAGCCTGGCATGTTAGGAGAAGCGACTGACATCACACATTAAACACGAATGCCTTACACCAGACACTGGGCAGCGCACATGCTTGCATGCAGGGCTCTCGCTGGAGACTTCCTCGCATGCTAGGAATCCGACTTATATAGGATCCTTGCCAACTAGACCTGGACAATGCTTATTATACCACCTCGTGGTTTTGAATACGTTCACGTGGCTCGCATCGTATATGCTCACTATGACACGCATGCCGCTCCTCACCATCCGTATTACATTCCGACTGTCCGACTCCCTACTCCGTCTGCTCAGACACCGCCCCTCCGACCTCCGACCTGGCCCTCCTCCGTAGCCATTTGGGCTCAAACGCTTTGAGCCATAGAGAAATAACGAACGAATTTCCATGACCGTGTTTGGACCCAAGCCTTCCGCATTGCTTGTGCTTGTGGCGTGTACCATCTGCTCTGGCGCTCGAGGTTTATGGGTGATGGACAATAGTCGCAGGGGTGGTGTTCGAAGGAGGCTCGCCGAAAGCGGCGATGGCATTCCAGAGCCAGCCGATCAGAGATCACGACGAGGTGGCGTCAGGCAGAGATTGGATGCATCAACGTCTTCCGCTGCTGCTCAAGCTTGCCTCGAGGGTCAAAGGGCAGCGACCGCCGAATCCTCCCAGCCATCCAAGATGGCAACACCATTGAAATCCTCCTTGCGACGAGATTGGGCCCGTGGGCTGCTACCCGCAGGCAAAGTCTTGGAGTATGCTTGGGGCGCCAGTCAACAAGGTGCTCAAGGGATGGGTCGCATGAGCAGATTGCCAGACGACCCTAGGCATGCACACCGAAACCTGATCAGAGCTCTTGGCTGGCCTGATAACGCCCCAGAAGCTGAGTTCATCAACCTGACCCCCAATGGAACGACTCTGACACCTCATCCTGTCATTGATCCTTGTGCCATGTGGGAAAGCATATATAAGCAGGGTGACGCAGCGTTTTCGATGAAGTTGCGTGGCCTGCCTGGTGATACGACATATTTCTGGACAAACATGAAAGAGCATGTGATATATAAATCTGTTTCCTCCGATATTGATGATACATTGTGTGTTCCCCTCACAATTCACGGAGATGGCGCTGCCACGCACAAGACGGACGGGCTTTTTACAATCAGTTGGTCAAGTCTCCTCGCCAAGGGGACTACTAGAGACACGAATTTCATTTACACTGTTGTTCAAAAGTCGAAGATGAACGACGATACCCTCGAAGTACTTTTCGCTGACCTCGCGAAGAAAATGAATGCCCTCATGAGTGGTATGACTGTCAATGGCCGCCCCTTATCTACGAATGGATATAAAGGCGTTGTTACAATGGTCCGTGGAGATTGGGAATTTTTTACTCAAGCATTTCGGTTTCCAAGGTGGGACTCATCACCGAATATGTGCTGGATGTGTTCAGCAACTAACAACATCGAGTCTGATCTTTTGTGGAGCAAGCGGGGTTGGCGAAGGACGTTGAGATCTCACGAAGACTACCTGCGGTACCTCCATCACAAGGGGTGCCCTTTACCAGCGCTGTTCGCTGTCAGATCCCTGAGGCTGGAGGGCGTCGCGCTGGATTGTCTACACGTTCTGGACCAAGGTATTTCTTCCCATATCATCGCGAATGCGCTGGTGGAGGTGATGAAACTGGGCCAATGGGGTACGACTCAACAAGACCAAATAGACGGCCTCCGAGACGACATACAAAAGTGGTATGAGGCGAATCACCAGGCTTCCCGCATCCAGGGGAAGATCACGTTCGAGCGGCTCAAGACATCAGCTGATTGGCCGAAGCTCAAAGCGAAGGGGGCGGCTACACGACATTTGTCTAGATATGCAGCAGAACTCACAGCTCGATACAATACTGGAAGTACCCACGATAAGCGCCGTTGGGTGATTTGCCATCTGTTGCAGCGTTTCTATCAAATCATTGATCAAGAACCGATGTTTCTGTCAGAGGCGGCGAAGCGAGAGCTCAGGCCTTTATCAGAGTACCTTGTTTCAGTGTATATCAACCTCGCAGACGAATCCTTGACAAGAAGGGAGCGTATGTGGAAGATGACAGCGAAGTGCCATGCTTTTCAACACCTGTTGGAGGACCAGGCTTGCAATTTGATCAATCCGACGTACACGTGGAACTATTCACCAGAAGATTTGCAGCGCTTGGTGAAGGATATAGCCCTCAGTTGCCACAAGAACAATACGCCGATAATGGTGATCTTCAAATGGTTGACAGATGTATTTGATATGGTTTAGAGTTTATATCTTTGTGCCGTGCTACAGCAGGCTCGGTGGACGGAGGTGCGCATACCGTTGGGATGCGCATGGACTTGTGGAAAACATGCGTGCACGCACGTAGAAAGGGGAGCAGAAGAGGAGGAGGAGAAGGAGGAGGAGGAGGAGGAGGAGGAGGAGGAGGAGGACGAGGAGGAGGAGGAGGAGGAGGAGGACAGGGAGGAGGAGGAGGAGGAGGAGGAGGAGGTGAAGGAGGAGGAGGAGGAGGAGGAGAAGGAGGATGCGTTCCCATGGCGGGGTTTCGAGAAGACGCCGCCTGTGCTGAGCGTCGACGACGACACCCCAGGACAGCCCTGGGACGCTGGGGGGGGTGGGGAAGGAGCCGAAGAGGAGGAGGAGGAGAGGAAGGGGGAAGGAACGAGGAGGAGGAGAGGAGGAGAGGAGGAGGAGGAGGAGTGAGGACTGCTTGAGCCCTAGGACACAGGAAGGAGGGAAGAGGAGGGAGGAGGAACGACTCGAAGAAGGACTCCTCCCTCCCCTCCCCCTCCTCCTCCTCTCCTCCTCCTCCTCCTCCTCCTCCTCCTCCTCCTCCTCCTCCTCCTCCTCCTCCTCCTCCTCCTCCTCTCCTCCTCCTCCTCCTCCTCCTCCTCCTCCTCTTCCCCTCTTCCTCTCCCCCCACCTCTTCCTTAGCCATGCGGGCTCAATCATGTTTGGGCTCAAAAACCCAAGGCGTCAATTCTACAGAATTGACGACGTCGCCTCCTATACATAGGAGGGGCGCCTGTTTCATACATTGCCTCCTATATCTTGGGGTCGATGGGTGCTCGGGGGGTCGGGTCGGGCGGACCCTAACGGGCGGGACGGGTTCGGGTCGGGCGGACCCTAACGGGCGGGTCGGGTCGGGCAGGCGGGACACTAAAACGTGGAGGCGCGCTCGAGTGAGCACGCGTGAACCCTGACGGGCGGGTCGGGTGGGGCAGGCGGACCCTGGCGGGCGAAGCGGGTCGGGTCGGGTCGGGCAGACCCTAACGGGCGGGTCGGGTCGGGCGGGCGGGACACTAAAGTGTGGGGCGCGCTCGAGTGAGCACGCGTGAACCCTAACGGGCGGGTCGGGTCGGGCCGGGCGGACCCTGACGGGCGGGGCGGGTTCGGGTCGGGCGGACCCTAACGGGCGGGTTGGGTCGGGCGGCCGGGGCACTGAGGTGTAGTGAGCACGCGTGAACCCTGACATACCCTGACGGGCGGGTCGGGTCGGGTCGGGCAGACCCTGGCGGGCGAAGCGGGTCGGGTCGGGTCGGGCAGACCCTAACGGGCGGGTCGGGTCGGGCGGGCGGGACATTAAAGTGTGGGGCGCGCTCGAGTGAGCACGCGTGAACCCTAACGGGCGGGTCGGGTCGGGCGGACCCTAAACGGGCGGGTTGGGTCGGGCGGCCGGGGCACTGAGGTAGTGAGCACGCGTGAACCCTGACATACCCTGACGGGCGGGTCGGGTCGGGTCGGGCGGACCCTGGCGGGCGAAGCGGGTCGGGTCGGGTCGGGCAGACCCTAACGGGCGGGTCGGGTCGGGCCGGGCGGACCCTGACGGGCGGGGCGGGTTCGGGTCGGGCGGACCCTAACGGGCGGATCGGTCGGGGGAGGGCGGGGCGCTGAGGTGTGGGGCGCGCTCGAGTGAGCACGCGTGAACCCTGACGGGCGGGTCGGGTCGGGTTTGGCGGACCCTAACGGGCGGGGCGGGTTCGGGCCGGGCGGACCCTAACGGGCAGGTCGGGTCGGGCAGGCGGGACACTAAAGTGTGGAGGCGCGCTCGAGTGAGCACGCGTGAACCCTGACGGGCGGGTCGGGTCGGGCCGGGCGGACCCTGACGGGCGGGGCGGGTCGGGTCGGGTCGGGCGGACCCTAATGGGCGGGTCGGGTGAAGCGGGCGGGACACTAAAGTGTCGGGCGGGTCGGGTCGGGCGGGCGGGACGCTGAGGTGTGGGGCGCGCTCGAGTGAACACGCGTGAACCCTAACGGGCGGGTCGGATCGGGTCGGCCGGACCCTAACGGGCGGGGCGGGTCGGGTCGGGTCGGGTTCGGTAAGAGGAGCAGCAGCAGCAGCAGCATGAAAGAACAGGAGAGGGAAGAGGAGAAGAGGAAGAGGAGGGCGAAGCTGAACCCAGGCGAAAACGAGCCCGGGCGAAAGCCAACCTGGGCGAAAGCCAACCGGGCGAAAACCAATCCGGGCGAAAGCCAACCGGGCGAAAGCCAACCCGGGCGAAAGCCAACCGGGCGAAAGCCAATTGGGCGAAAGCCAACCTGGGCGAAAGCCAACCCGGGCGAAAGCCAACCGGGCGAAAGCCAACCCGGGCGAAAGCCAACCAGGGCGAAAGCCAACCCGGGCGAAAGCCAACCCGGGCGAAAGCCAACCGGGCGAAAGCAAACCCGGGCGAAACAAGCCGGGCGAAACGCACTGGGCGAAAACCAACCCGAGCGAAACACATCTACGCCATCGATAAGCCTCCCAAGAGACCCCAACTCGCCTCCCAACAAGGTCTCTTGTCCACGACCTAGTCTGACCGACGGCCACTAAACACTACATGCAGTATGGGTCAGCGGAGTGAGCGAAGCGATTGAATAGATGAGAAGTGGACTGCAGGAAAATGCATGGGCCAGAGGACATTACATAGCCATTGCCTTCCCATGAGATGGAAGGCCGCCGCGAAGCCAAAAAAGGTCGCCATCGGTTTCTTGCTGCCGGCGTTCCGGAGGAGGAGGAGGAGGAGGAGGAGGATGAGGAGGAGGAGGAGGAAGGGAGGAGCCGGAGGAGGAAGAGGAATGGAGGCGAGGAAAAAGCAGGAGGAGGACTTGAAGGAGGAGGAGGAGGAGGAGGAGGAGGAGGAGGAGGAGGAAGAGGAGGAGGAAGAGGAGGGAGGAGAGGAGAGAGGAGGAAGGAGGCCTGAAGGGGGAGAGGAGGAGGGAGGAGGAGGAGGAGGAGGAGGAGGGAGGGAGGAGTAAGGAGGAGGAGGAGGAGGAGGGGAGGAGGAGGGAGTGGGAGGAGGAGGAGGAGGAGGGAGAGGAGGGAGGAGGGAGGCGAGGAAAAAGGAGGAGGATGAGCCTTGAAGGGGAGGGGAGGAGGAGGAGAGAGGAGGAGGAGGAGGAGGGAGAGGGAGGAGGTCTAGGAGGAGGAGGAGGAGGAGGTGTGAGCCGCCAATGTGTGAGAAGGCATCTGCCGCTCCAACGTGGAGGGGGGTCGGCCAGCCGCGAGCCGTGGTCCTCCTCCAGCGTCACGCCCACCTTCGCGGCGCCGGCCTTCATCACCTCCTCCTCCTCCTCCTCCTCCTCCTCGCTCCTCCTCCGCCGCCTCCTCCTCCCGTTCCTCCAGCCTGCTGCTGCTGCTGCTGCTGCTGCTGCTGCTGCTGCTGCTGCTGCTGCTCCTCCCCGTACACGTACCTCGCCCTCCACCTTCTGCTCCTTCTCCTCCTGGCACGGATCATGACCCTGCCTAGAAGCCCCCCCCCAAGTGTAGGTGTAGACCCCGTGCTGACCCCCGTAAATACGATCCCGAACTCGCCCCCACTCACTGCCAATGCGTGTACGGGTAATCCTCCCTCCATTCCTGCCCCCGCCCTCTCCCTGCATGAAACCTCCATGCCGAGATGCCCTGACCCTCCCCCGTCTCCGCAACCTCCGCTCCCTAAACGCCCCAGAAGGGCCTCGAACACGGAACTTGTAGGTCAGCTCAGAGCCCTGGGATGGGAGTCGGCCGCTGCTCGAGCGTTGGCATCACTATGTGGTTCCCACAGGCAGTAGACAGGGTCCACGAAACCTTATGTCTCTTTTGGGTGGGCTCGACCCCAAGTCTTCGGCTGCAAGGGCCGATCCAAGTGCTCTGCTAGACAGCAACCACCATAGGGTTCGTTTGTTCGTGCATCCTCCTTCTCCTCATCCTTCTCCTCCTTCTCCTCCTCCTCCTCGGTCCTCCTCCTCCTCCCTGTACCTCCCCCTCCCATTTGTAACTCTCGTTTTTTCTTCGTCGTCCTCCTCCTCCCCCTCCCCCCCCCCGCCGTGCCTCGGGACCCAGGCCCAGTCGAGGCTACCGACGAGCAAGAGTATGCTGAAGCTCTGGCCTTCTTTGAAGGCACCAGCATACCGCAGCCACAGGACGCCGAGCCCCCTGGTGCCATCTTTTCTCCCCTCTCGCCTGTTGCGCTCACCGAGGCGTTGCGCAGGCCAGGGGGCGTCGCAGATTGCGCATCTCCAGGAGTGTGGCCCCGTGGACGTTGCAGCCCGACTTCGGAATCGGGCTGTTTGACGATGCGCGTGACTAGTCAGTTACCGTTGGGAGGGCAGGATTGGATAGTAGGTGGGGTAGATCGTTTCAGGAGTAGAGGTGCCGCGTTGCAGTTGCAGCAGGCCCTGGGGACTGAGATGCCTCAGCCATCTCACAGCCTGCGCCATTCTCGCTTCACTTTAGCCTGTTGGTTGCCCCGTTTCCTCAGATGGAGCCTGTGCCAGCCCGACCCACATTTGTCGTACCTGACTTGCCAATGCTTCTCTCACCTAATGCGGGATGACGATTAATAACAAATGGGAGAGAAAAATTAAACAAAAACATTGTTTCGGCTATTTCTGCATAATTTTCTGACTGGGGGAGAACGATAAAAAAATGTTCTAGCCCGCGGCCGGTTTTTTCTAATCGTCATCCCGGGCGCCGCCGCGTGAACACGACCCCCGGTCATTTATTAATCGTCATCATCCATTAGGTGTTGTGTTGGGCCATTGGAAGGCCCGTACCGGTGTGGAGCCGATCCGTCCTAGAACTCCCTGACAGGTTAGTATCCACCCAGTCGGGGACATCGGCCGACGGGGGACCTAGATGTGTCTTGTGATAATTTACTTGTTTTTTTGACGGTGTCATGAAGCCCAAATCTGCCAGTCTCTCTTGGGACGACGCTCGTCTGCTGAACGAGCTTGCAGTCAGGATGGGAAGGCAGGAGGATGATGATGTGGAGGGGCTGGGGGCGGCGCGGCAGAGTAGCAGCGAGCGCCCCGCCACGCGGCCGCCGCCCGCCCGCTGCGTGTACTACCAGTACGCTCGGGGAAAGAACGACGGCGGCCGTCAGTCTCGTTTCGAGCCTTCCGTGCACACTAGGCTCCCGTCGCTACGTTTTGCTGATCAGGTCAGAATGCGTCTTGTTATGTTCTCATTCCTGCCGCGCGCCAGGTACCCGTCTCTCCGCCCGGTGGGAGGAGGATGGAGGAGACCTTGGTGACCAGAGTCACGTCGACAGCATCCGAGCAGGACTGCCGCCTCTGCTCAGCTGCTTTCTTCCTGACAACGGTTGCGAGTCGGAGATGCGTATTTTACCGCACTCTTGCTGACTTTCAGACTCCCGCCGTCATGGACGGCTGCTGCAAGCCTTGCATCGCCACCTTTGGGCGATATCGACCAGCTGCCTTTCGAGGGGGTTTGGAGGATGGAGTTCAGTTCGGAAGTGGTTCGGTGGGACTCACTGCACTGAACTTGCCTACTTGGTGCCCGTGCAGATGACTTTTATAAGCCCTCTGCTAGCTGCAGCGCCGCCTGTACGTGACTGCCAGCTGGTTCATCACGCGTGCAATCCAAAATCCCCCCACGCGTTTCCTCACCATCCTCATCCTCACCCTACTTCTCAGCAGACCTATCCTCCTCCCCTCCCCCGTCATCTTCATCTTCATCATTCGTTTCCCCTTGCCCCGTTTCTGTTCCTCCTCCCGTCCCCCGTCCCCTCTCTGCGTCCCCGTCCCCCTCCCAAGCAGAAAAATGCTCACAGAGCTGAGTCGAGGCTCGAGCGGGGAAACCTCATCTGACACAGCCCACACCAGAACATCGTAGTCCGTGCTCGCGTCGTGCGTCGCTCATGTTTGCGTCTCGCTGGCTCCTGGCGTTCGTCTGCCGTTCGTCGTTCGCGTCGTGTCGTGCCATGGGGCTCCGCCGTTGCTGGAAACAAGACTTCTCGCGTCGTGCTCGGCGTGCCAGCGAAGCCGCGAGCGACCTCCCCAAGTCGACCCAGGCGCACGGAGGACGTAAGTCGTGCTGGTTTCCTCGTGCTGCGCTGGGCGGGCGGCCCGCGCGGTGACCCGGTGGTGTCCCAACGGTGCCCCGACGGCGCCTGGGCAAGCAGTGTGCCCCACGGAAGGCTCCCCGAGTCTCGCAAGACGCCCCCGAGAGGCCCCAAGCCACCCCGCACACCGCCTTCGAGAGGCTTCCGAGAGGCCCGCGCAAAGATACCCACAGGTCTCCGCGAGGCCTACAAAACAGGCATGGTGGCGGGGTGGGCCGAGCCGAAGGCCACTGGGCAATGAGAGCACTGGCAAGAATTCGAATGCGAGACAACATCGCAAAAAGGCGCGAAGTCACATCTCGAACTCCGCTGGAGAGCATTTGGGCCTCATGCGCACCCCATCTCTCCGCCCACGCCCTGCCCCTCGGCTGCAAGCCGGTGTACTAGATGAATAAACTGTCAGCCGCCTTCGCCCCCCGAACGTCATGTTCAAACAGGGCACATGTGCAAAATCTGGGCCCAATGCGCGCAAGGCGTCGCGAGCATCGGCACGACTGAGGCGCAACCTGAAAGAGAACCTGGAAATACAGCAGGCACATGCGATAAAGATTTCTGATTTGATATGCCTACTGTATACGCTGTCGTCGCACAGGCAAGGTCTTGCCATGCAGAACCTCAAGTAGGGGAGAGGGCCCTCTTTCGGCCCCAGTTGCGACCGACTTTGCAAGTAGCGCCAGAGGAGAAACCCTAGGAAGGACCTAAGGATCTCCCAGCCACTTCCGAAATCAAAATGGTTATTGCTCTAACGCTTGACGGTACGATGCTTTGTGTCGTACGAGCATGGCAACTCCAAGATGACCAAGAGGAAACCTACCGCATATTCAAAATTAGAATTTACCCCCATGGGGGCTCTCGATCCCTTAACTTTGAGCGCGCCCGTGGGAAGGCGATGCTCCACCCTCACCCCCGATATTCTCAACCCGCCAGTCAGCTCAACCGCCTCAAGCAAAACACTGTTGCACGTGCAAGAAAGCACACGGTTCTTATGATTAAACGACCACCTAGAAGAAACAATCCATAACGAGCGCTTGCCGCGGAGATGCTCACCTTCTATTGAATATCAACCAACTCTTGGTAATAACATGTTTCCCAAACCCCCTGAATGTTAGACACATATTACAATGATGACGAGTTCATCATCGCCGCCATGCGATGTACACACAATTAGTCTCCCAGATCTGTTTCGACGTAAGACCGCGTACGCCGTCGATTTACAAAGGGTCACAGGAAGTGCTTCGGTTGGCAATGGCTTAAGCAGCAAGGCGAACCGATGGCTCTGGCAGTCGGCTGTCAGACGCAGCGGCAACGGCCGCGCTCCCAATGGAAGACGTGCGAGAACGCGAGAAGCACGTCGTGAGCTGGTTCACGGGTACTCTCGCCCAGGCCCCGAGAGGCGCGCGTGGTTCCCAAGCCACAATCGATGTAGAATTCGCGGCAGCAATGGCACGGTGCTGGGGGGTTACCGGCAGGAGAATGAGCACCTCCTTCGCCAGTGGAGAGAGAGAGAGAGAGGAAGAAACAGAGAAATATAAAATGAAAGAAAAACATAAAGAACGGGAGAGCTTGGATATAGCAGGGTGCGATGGAAATGTTCAACGAAGAAAAATTGTTGACACCGGCTCTGAGACACAAAGGACAGCTGCCCAAACCAGACGAGCTGGAACCCGATCTGAGGCCAAACAATTCGAACCATGCTGTCATCACTAATGGTGAGTATTCCCGCTTCGTCTTCTAGGAGTGCGGGATCCGAGGTCCCTTCGAAAGGTGCCTTGTCCAGGGGGAGTGTTGACAATAGAACGCCAAGTAATGCAGACGGGCTGCATGCTAAGAAGATACTTTGCAGCCAAGTGGAGCCGTGCAAACACGCACCCGAATCAGCTTGAGATACATTTGGGGTTGCGAAACATATTAATCAGCATGCAATCTTTTAACCTGACGTTTGCCTTGCTGAGTCCAGAGGTTGAGATTCTCATCGGGGTGCTTGGAATGCTGGACAACAACATAAAGGAGGCAAGCGTCAGGGAGGTGTTGAAGTCCCAATGCGCGATGCTTGGATGTCAGCCTAGAGGGAATCCTCGAGGCCATGTGCGAGCCATACTAAAAGTGCACAAGGAGGGCCGATGGCAAGCAACGACGTTGACGTTGACGTACGAAGTTGATCAGAAGAGCTGTGGACGATGGTTGACGAAGAAGTCCCGCTAGGAGCAAAACGCATGCCGAAACAATGTCCATAGCGCGGTTCCGCATGAAACCTGCGAACGGGATGCCAAATCGAGAATGCGACGCACGACGGATGTGCGGAGGCACGCTCCGAATCAGGGAAGAGGAGGCCAGCGGAATGAAGCGGCCAAAGCCGACCAGCCATGACTAGGGGAGCCGCGTTCCTTACCCTCCTGGTAGGGCCGATCGTGTCCATACCGATGGGTCTCACTGATGGGGGTAGAGTTAGATCGGGCATGTCCTCCTACAGGCGGATTTGGGAAGAACAATAAAAGATCGGAGGTTGGGGGGTGAGATCGCAGTGGAACGGAGACCCCCAACCGGGAAATCGCTTCGTTTCGTTCGTGTCGTGCGTGCGGGCGAGGCGAAGCTGCGTGGGCGCGCGAGAGGAATGAACCCGCCGCTGCTAGGGCGAAGTCAAGACCAATGTTGCTCCCCCGTCCGTCCGTCCGTCTGGCGGTGGCTCGCAGTGTCCCGCGGTGTCCCGTGGTGTCCGCTGTTGCTGAGGCGAAGTCAAAATCAATGTTGCTCCCCCGTCCGTCCGTCCGCCCGTCCGTCCGTTCGGCGGTGGCCCTAGCGGTGGCCCTAGCGGAGTCCCGTGGTGTCCCGCCCGTCCGTCCGTCCGTCTGGCGGAGGCTCGCGGTGTCCCGCGGTGTCCCGTGGTGTCCCGTGGTGTCCCGTTGAGTGAGATCGATAGTGAGATCGATAATGAGATCGATACTGAGATCGATGTGGTGCCCCGAGTTGTCCCGTGGTGTCCCGTTGAGTGAGATCGATAGTGAGATCGATAGTGAGAGCGACAGGTGTCCCGTGGTGTCCCGTTGAATGAGATCGGTAGTGAGATCAATAGTGGGATCGATGTGGTGTCCGAGGTGTCCGTGGTGTCCTATGGTGTCCCGTTGAGTGAAATCGATAATGAGATCGATAGTGAAACCGATAGTGAGATCGCCAGGTGTCCCGCGGTGTCCCGTGGTGTCCCGTTGAGTGAGATCGATAGTGAGAACGACAAGCGTCCCGTGGTGCCCCGTTGAGTAGGATCGATAGTGAGATCGATTGAGTCAGATGTTGGTTCCCCCCCTCTCCCCCCCCACAACCTCCTTCTCACCCGAAGGGTGGCCGTAGAGGTAGTCAAACACTATGGAAAAAATGTCAAAACATAAAAGGAATCGTCCCCATATTATTTGTGTTGACTGTGTTCGATATTCCTCCTGTAGAGGGACATGCCAGACTGAAGGGCAGAGGGACCACAGCTCCCCGAAGCCGTGGCCAGACCTGCAGGGGCAGCGCCCGGAGGGCGCTGGGCCCTCCGCGGCTGCAGGCACCACCCCGGGGCAGGTGGCGGGGGGGGGTGCCGAGCGCTGGAGATCGACGCCAACGGGGGGCAGCCGCCATTCGCCGAGGGCCCAAGACCCCGTGGAGATTTCCCAAGCAGGGAGCACCCCAAGGCGGGGAACCCGAACGAGAAGAAAATACCACCGGCCCTCTTGGCGACAAGTGGTCTAAGGAGGGCCTATTTCCTCTTCCACAACCCCTCCCTTCGGGGAGGGGAACCCTCCCTCGCTGTTCGACTATGCGTGTTCCCCTTCTCTCCCCCCGCCAGCTCTCATGGGCATCGTATCTGGATGGGCTGGTGAGGATACGCGAAGCGTCAATAATTTGGTATCCCTCCAGCGCTGGGATTGTTCTTAACCCCCGTGCCAGCAGACGGCCGAATCACCGCATCTTTTCCTGCTGATGGCTACAGATTGAAACGAATAGCAGTCGAGCGCACGCCTCGCAACCTACGAGCCAGTGCCCGCACGTCCGCGCCCCAGAGTCCGCGGGCCCCCAGCAATGGGGAGGGGAATGCCACGGAGGCTGTGCAATTCCTCAATACCGATGATAGCGTGAAGAACGTCCATCCAAAGATGTTGCTTCGACGGGGCCAGCCCCAGAGCCCACATTGCAATGTTTCCTTTTCGGCCGTCGTAGGAGTGCAATCATCGGTATAATTAGCGCCCGGGCCCTTCACTCAACCCCGCAGACACACCCGTTTTCAATACTGACATTGGGGGACGCAGGGGTTCTCATCGCATGGGCGTGGGTTTCTCCGTTTGATCGGTTCTGCTCACGCCCAGCCCCAGGAGGCGCCCAAGAGGCCCAAATCAGGCCCCAGGAGGCCCATAAGAGCCCCCGAGAGCCCCCGAGACACACCCAAAACCCGCCTCCAAGAGGCGTCCGAGAGGCCTCCCAAGAGATCCGCAGAGGCATCCAATAGGGAACTCCCACATAGGCTGTGCAATTACTCATTCTGAACACTCCTCCCCGTTTGAAACACTTGCGCCAGAGGCAATGCGGTGCTACGATCTTGAATGGGGATTGCCCCAAGGCCCCTCTCCAGGCGCGCGAGACAGAACTGTTCCCAAAGGAGGTTCCCGATCTGGCCTTCCAAATCAGAACGTTCTCGGCCCCTCAGGCTGCAGGGCTTGCCAGACTTAAATATGTGAGGCCTTGTAGACCCCAAACTGTGAGTCGTTGCGCAGTGACCGTGAAAGCTACGCGGAGTGAGCTATGTGATGTTAGCTATGGCGTGTGAGGTATGATGTGACCGATGTCGTGCAAGCTCTGGTGTGTAAGCCATGTGAAGGGAGCTACGCTGCGCAAGCTATGCGGTGTGAGCTGTGCTGTGCAAGGTGTCTTGTACCCACCAAGGGCACGGTGCGATCATGAGGCGCCCACAGGCGGGCTCCAGGCGACACCTCGGCGAATCCTCCCAAGGCACGGAGCGCCCGCGAGGCGCTTGGGGCCGGCACCAGTCGAAACCTCTGAGGATCCACCCAGGGCGCGGGGCACCCGAGAGCGTCCACGAGGCGCCCACGGCTAAGCGCGAGGCGAAACCTCGGCGGACCGCCCTAGGGAACGGGGCGCCCACGAGGCGCCCATGAGGCGCCCACTGGCGGGCACCAGGCGAAACCTCGCGTACCCACCCAAGGCACGGGGCGCCCAAGAGCGCACAATGGCGGGAACGTGGAACGTGCTCGGTGGACACTTTCAATTACTCAGTGAGTCACGGGAGAACTCCAAAGTGCGAGCGCAGTTTGGGACATGCTCACAGAACCTCGGTCCAACGGAGCGTCGCTCTCGCCGAATCGCTCGCCGTATTCTTACATCAGCCGAAGAACTGTTCCCGCTAAAAGCATTTGCCACGTTTCCGAATCTATCGAGTGCCCGCCCAATGAAACGTCGCTCTCACCGTAGCGCTGGCCGTACTCCTGCACCAGTGCGAATGTGGCTCTCGTTGCAGAAATTGCCACACGTAGCGATTTCCAGTCAGCCTCCGGCCCAGAGGACGACGCTCTCGCGGCCGCGCTGGCTGCACTACTGGATCAGCAAAACTCGTGTTTCCGCTCTGTCGTTTCCAGCGCTCTTCCTTACAGAAAAAGACCGGCGCGCAACTGGCTGCACGACGTGAGACTGAAGACCGTTGGGCTAACCGGGAACTTCACACGAGACGCCGCCAAGAGCGCAGCCGCCGCTGGAAGAAGAATAAGGAGCGGGGAAGACACCGAAAAAGGTACCAACGCACCAATATTGCCCCCCTCCCTCTCTGACGCCTTCCCGCGACAAAGTCGTGGAAACCACCCGAGTTCCCCAACGCACCTCCTGGGATAGAACACGCCCCAATGTTCACACCAGGCTTACTTAAAGGCTGCCAAGCTGGCCCAATATGACCCCATCGTGGCCATGGCAGCCACAGATGGGTTCCAAGACTGCCCAAGATGCTCTCCACGATGGTTGGCCCCAAGATGGTTCCACGGTGGCACAGGAGCCTCTCAGGGAGGCTCCAGAGGGGAGCAACACATTGAAGAACAGTTTGGGCCGAACGGGCACCGACGAACCCAAGAATCCCAGAAGGTGGAAACACCCCTACCTGGGTGCACATGTGGAACATGCGGGGGCCACCTGCTTAGGTGGCGACATCCAAACCCTCCCCCCGCTAAACCACCGACTTTCCTGAATCGATGGGAGGCGGGAGCAGGGCCCGGATCCCGCCACGCCTCTGACGCATTCTGCGCCCTGCCCCCGCCGCACACCGAGCTGCCCGAATCGCTGATATCGGCCAGGGCAGGGCGCACATCTCGCCGCCCGCTGCAGGGTGCCGTGGTGGTGGTCCCCCGGGCCGCCCTCGGAGGGCGCGCCGCGGTCCGGCCGGGCTGGGCGCAGGCCTCGGGCGCCGGCCGGCGTCCACGAGGCCGAGAGCGGCAGGCCGGCGGGGCCCGGGCCAGGCCGCCCTCCGAGAGCACGGGCGAGGACCGCCGTGCCTGGCCACACGAAGGCCGAGCGCGGGAGCGACGTGTGGCCGCGCGTGTGGCCCTCGCCCAGGCCGGCCACATCGTGTGCGTCCCGCTTCCTCATGGGTGAGCCCTGCGCGTCCCCGCCCAGGACAGCAACGATAGCAACGAGCAGTGCTTCCCCCCTGCTGTGCTGTGGAGAGAGAGTAGAACCAACGGTCGTCATAAGGGTGCGCGGCAAGGATGCAAACCCCGTGGACGCCAAGGGTTGCCTACGGGCAGGTCGGACAGGCAAGGATGCAAGGGTACCCTTGGGAATGGCACTCAGCCGCTGACTCAGCCTTACCATGCGCGTTGATTGCACGTGACACGGAACAAAAGGGAATACAAGAGGGATCGCCGAGGACTTTGTCGACCCTCGGTATGAACTCGCTGGCCAAACCTACTAGAGCCTGGAACTACGGACGGCCCCTGTCGTGACGACGCAAGCGCCCCCTGCGCGTCCTAGCCCGGGCTTCTTACACTCCCCCCCCACTTGGAAAAAAACGCAACGTTTGCAGTTCGTGTCGAAGAATCGTCCAGAGGACTTCTCGATAGGTTTTCATCCCGGGTCCGTTCCTGTCGGTCCCGGGGCCCGAAAACCGGTCCCGGAGGCCAGAAACTACGAAGAACTGGGGGCGACGAAAACAAAGCGACACATAGATCATAAAAGTTGTTTTGGTTGTTCAGGGCTGCTTGGGACAAAGCGTGAGATACACTCTTGGTTTGGGACGCTAGACATCCGTGCAGGACTCCGCCGACAGTCGCTGCGCGCGGCCGCGACTCCAAAAGGGATCCTGCTCCCTGGAAGCCGAATAGGGCCCAAGGAAAGGCCCCATGAGCGCCCAAGACGGCCGCGAGATGGCCCCCAAGTGACCCGGCGCGCGCACATTTTGCGTCGCGGCGCGGCAAGGGCGATCCGCTCGCGCGACCAAGCAATCTGGACTATGGCATTGCGAATCGTCCCGCATGCAAGATGAGGGGAGAAAGAAGAGAGCCGGCGCACGCACAAAGAGGTCACAGCCTGGTCGAACACCCAGACGACCCAGGAGGCGCGATGGCCGGGAGACAGCCGGCTGGTCTCTGAACTCCTCCGTCGACAAGCACGGCTGGCCGTTCGAGGCTGGTGTCCTGACGAAACAGAAACCAACAAGTTGTTCGTCCTCTTCCTGGAGCTATTCCTCCTCCTCCTCCTCCTCCTCTTTCTGGAGCTCCTGGGATAGCTCAGCAGGCTGAATCACTCAAGGCCCTCGACCGACCGACCGACCACCTCTGCCCCCCTCCTCCGCGTCATGTCGTTCATTATCCTCTTCTTCTCCTGCGCTCCACCATCCCAGAATGACCCCACATGACACCCCCACCCCAAATGATCCCAACTAAGCCCAAAAGACACCATGACCCCAAATGACACCCCCACCCCCGACAGCGGCACCCGCGGGAATCCCTGGCAGGCGGGGTGCAGGGATCGGGGGTGGGGGTGAGATTCCGGCCGAGCGTGGGCCGCTCCCCCCACATCTCAGCCCCGATCGCGGCACTCTTTCGACAGGTCTGACGCACTCCCGTGGTGGTCGGGGGTCGGGGTGTCGTCGTGGGCTACGAAGCCTCACGAATTCCCTCTTTATGGGGGGGGAGGTCTGCGGAATAGCGGCAGCTCCTCAAGGGTACCGAAGGGGTGGTAGGGAGGAGGCAACGAAGCGGGAGGGGAAGGGAGCCATTCGGGCGTCAATTAATGGGGAGGCGATCAATGGGGGGGTGAGGGGAAACGTGCACCTTTCGCGCCCCTTTTCGGCACCAAGAGGGCCCTGAAGGGCCCTTTGAGGGCACAAAAGGTGCACCTTTGTTACCCACCCCCCATTTATCGCACCCCCCATACTCGACGCCCGAGCCATCTCGCGAGCAGAAGCGCTGGGCGGCGGTCGCTCAGGCCCGCTCCTTCACTTGCGCTTCAGGTCGATGATGATCTGCGCGCAGCCCCGCCCCGAGCCCTCCATGCTGGGGTAGGCCGTCTGGATCTTAATGATGCTGCCGAGGTCCACGTTCACCGTCTTCTGGGCGGAGGCGATGGCCGCGGGGATGGCGTCTCCGAGGCCGGAGATGCGCAAGTACTCCACCGACGGCTTCGCCTCCTGCGCCTCCTTGCCGTCCGCCGCCGGCTTCGCGTCGACGCCCCGAAGGAAGCTGCAGGCCGCGTTGATGTAGAAGCCTGTGCCCTTTTTCATGGTCACCTTCATCTCCGTGGCACCCTCCGGGGCAGGGGCGACCTTGACCTCGGGCAACGGCGCCTTTGCTGTCGCCTCCTCGTCCGCCATTCCCAGGCCTTCGCGTTCGACGCGGCCGGGGGGCTACCGTGGACTGAAATCTCCGGATCAGCTGTTGAGCCGTCCCTGGCCCCTGCTGGAGCCAACAGGGGCTACGGAGGCAGAGTCCTTGCGAGTGCAGACCACAAGGCAGAGGCAGGATTGCAACAAGCGATGCCATACCTGATACAGTCCGCTTCGAACAAAAAGACACATCAGGTGCAACCAATCTTCTTAATACAAACACGAAAGTCGTCAGACACATGTGGGAGCCTCGCGCTGTGAAGACGGCTACCCACACGGCGCAAGCATGCTGACGAGTCAGGAGTTTGGGGTCGTGCCAAGCTGGAGACGAGTGCAGATTTTCCCAGGAACTCGCAGAACTCAGAGGAGGCAATTTCATCATCGTCCGTCTCCTCCTCCTCCCTCCGCACACCTCCCGCCTAATTTCACCAGTCCTTACCCCCTACCCCTTCCTTCCTCCCTCCCTCCCTCCCTCCCTCCCTCCCTCCCTGCTCCTCCTCCTCCTCCTCCTCCTCCTCCTCCTCCTCCTCCTCCTCCTTCTCCAAGAGGGGGGCGACCCTTTTCCCGCTGCCGCCGCCTTGACTCTTGCCAGCAGCACGGCGCGCATGCCGCTGACCTCGGAACTACGGAACGGGCTGAGGGCGGGATCGCGCAGCGGCGTGCCTGGCTGGCGAAGGCCTCCGGGCAACGCCCAAGCCAGGCCAAGGCGGCCCAAGATGGCTCAAAGACGGGGAGACGGGAACCCTCTTGGGGGTCTTCTTCGGGCCATTGGGGCCATCGAGGGAGCCTGGTGCCCCAGCTTGAGTGAGAAAGACAATGATCGTGATAGGAGGAAGGGGTTTGGAAGATACAAGCCACGACTCTACAATGAGCGCCTTCACCATACGCGGTACGATTGGTGATCTGATCATTTCTCCTAGCCCCATCCTCCCGACCTGAAAACGTTTTTTCTGATTGACGCCGTCCTGGGCCGCCCTTGGCAAGTCTTGGTCGTCCCAGGGGTCTCTTCAGGGCCCCTCGGGACCTCTCAGGGCGCCAAGAAGAGGCCACGAGGTACAGATCTGAACTGAACGGTGCACTGGGGCCGCGCTGTAATCTCCCCAAGGGTGAGGGCGCCCTCACCGGACGCTCAGCAGTGGAGGGTTCAGCTGGGGTGGTGATGAGCGCGTCAGTTGATCCAGAGAAGCACGGCGGCACACCTATTTTCCGACGCCTGAAAGCTTTCATTTCGTGCGTAGCCCAGCTTTGTTTTCCGCGAGGCGGACTTGCTGACTGACTGACTGACTGACTGACTGACTAATCGCGTGCATCAGCATGCCGTCCCACTTCCGGCCGCCGACTGCACAGGCAATGGCGCAACCAATAGCAGGCTGTCCTGCTTTCGGCCGCTACAGGCGCATCCCATAGCACACCCGAGAGGACCCGTACGTTCCGCCGCCGAGGGCGACACCGAGGGCGCAACAATGGACAAACTGTGGACTGGTCCGCCGTCGGAGCCGCAGTCTGCGGCGCAACCGATTGGAGGCTGGCCGCCGAACCCGCACAAGAATCAACTCAACTTGTGGCGCAAGCAGAAGCAAACCGTTTTGCATTCGACCGCCCAGGGCGCAACCCACGGCGAAATCAATCGCAGAACGGGAGGGAAAGAGGGGTCGGGGGGAAGGTCAACTAAGCGATACACGCGACAAAGGGGGGAGAAGCAAGATCATGAGAACGACGACAATGCGCCGACGACGAGGCGAAGCCGAGAAGGAGCAGGACAATAGGGCACACGCCCGATTTCTGCTTGCCGTTTGGGCTGGCGGTGGGCTCCAAGCTGCGGGCTTTCTTGTGATTGTCCATGGTCTAGATTTCTCCGGGTACCACTGGGCCTTGGCGGGCCTTCCCCATGCCTCCTCATGATCGTCGTCCTTGTCCTCGTCCTGATCCTGGGATCCAACAGGCTCTCGCTTCACCCCCCCGCCACTCTGAACGTGTGCCCGATCGCGCCGATGGTGTGGCACCAATTCTCCACCGGGCCGACAGCCCACCCATGCCCCCACCTCCTTCCTCCTCCCTCCTCCTCCCTCATCCTCCTCCCACCTCCCTCCTCCCTCCTCCTCCTCCTCCTCTTCTCCTCCTCCTCGCCTCGCTGCCAGAGCGGGCCAGGGCGCCAGAGGCAGGATCCTCCGCCATTCCTCCATTCCTCCATTCCTCCATTCCTCCATTCCTCCATTCCTCCATTCCTCCATTCCTCCTCCCCCTCCTCCTCCTCCTCCTCCTCCCTCCTCCTCCTCCTCTTCACTCCTCCTCCTCCTCCTCCTCCTCCTCCTCCTCCTCCTCCTCCCTCCTCCCCTCCTCCTCCCTCCTCCCCCCCCCCTCCTCCTCCTCCTCCTCCTCCTCCTCCTCCTCCTCCTCCTCCTCCTCCTCCTCCTCCTCGTCCTCCTCGTCCTCCTCGTCCACCTCCTCCTCCTCCTCCTCCTCCTCCTCCTCCTCCTCCTCCTCCTCCTCTTCCACCCTCCTCCTCCTCCTCCTCCTCCTCCTCCTCATGCTCCTCCTCCTCCTCCCCCCCCTCCTCCTCCTCCTCCTCCTCCTCCTCCTCCTCCTCCTCCTCGTCCTCTCGTCCTCTCGTCCTTCTCGTCTCGTCCACCTCCTCCTCCTCCTCCTCCTCCTCCTCCTCCTCCCTCCTCCTCCATTTCGCCATTCTCGGGCTCCTGGGGCCCTCCGCGAACCACCCCGGATCGTAGCAGAAACGACTCGGGGTGAAGACTAGTCTAGGACCCTTTTCCGTCAGGACGCTCTTTCTTCACGGCGAGGAGGAGGAAGGAGGAGGAGGAGAAGGAGGAGGAGGAGAAGGAGGAGGGGGGGGCTCGAGTCTAGTTTTTCCCGGGCTCTGGTCGGCGGGGTAGATGACTGCGGGCTCCAGCTGCTTGTGCTCCCGCTGCTGTGCCCGTGCTGCTTGCCCACCCCCATGCCCCCCAACCCTCCCAGCCGTTTACCCTGCTTACAGGGATCCTGAAAAGTGGAATTAGAGGGGCGCCCATCCCTCCGACTCCCTCCTACCTCCCCCCCTCCTCCTCCCTCCTCCTCCCTCCTCCTCTCCCCTCCTCCTCCTCCTCCTCCTCCTCCTCCTCCTCCTCCTCTCCTCCTCCTCCTCCTCCCTCCTCCTCCTCCTCCTCCTCCTCCTCCCCCCTTCTCCTCCTCCTCCTCCTCCTCCTCCTCCTCCTCCTCCTCCTCCTCCTCATCCTCGCCTCGCCTCGCTGCCAGAGCGGGCCAATCGAGGGCGACGCTGAGTCGCCGGCGCTGAAAGCCATGCCCTCCTGCAAGCGGGCGTGCAACAACACCAGGCGCGGGTAGCGCTCGGGCTCCAGGTCCGCCGGCCGCCCGTCCGCGGAGGGCGCCAGAGGCAGGATCCTCCTCCATTCCTCCTCCTCCTCCTTCTCATCCTCCTCCCCCTCCCTTTCTCCTCATCCCTTTCTTCTCCTCCTCCTCATCTCTCTCTTTCTCCTCCTCACCGCGCAGCGATAATGAAATCTTAGTCACACCGACGGACCGCAGGGCTCTAAGCGGATGAATTAGCGAGTTCGGTTGCCAGCAACCGACACCGCAGCCACCTCCACCACCGCAGCCACCACCATCAACTTCCTCCTCCTCCTCCTCCTCCTCCTGCTCCTCATTTTCATCCCCCTTCGATATATCCTTCTCCGCCTCTTCCTCCTCCTCCTCCTCCTCCTCCTCCTCCTCCTCTTTCTCCTCCTCTTTCTCCACCTCTTCCTATTCATCCTCGCCGTGATGATCCTCCCCCCTCGCCCCATCATCCTCTTCACCCGTCTTCTCCACCTCCGTCCTCGCCCTCGTCTCTCTTCTTCCCTTCTCTTCCTCCATCCCTCTTTCTTGCACGCCTTCCGTATGAAGAAATTCCAATGCCGCACCGCCATTCGAGGCCTGGGCGTTTCGCTTCGGATCTCCATGCAGCTCACTACCCTAGAGCCAACACGTCTAACAGTCACAACGATGGAGGGCTGGTCGCTGTCAAAATGCGGCCCTCGCGTCGGCGCCGTGCACACTCGTTGTAAAAGCTCGCAGCCGTTAAACGGAAGGAGGTTTTTTCGGGATGGAAGCATGTCTTGCAGCATCGCTGACGCATCTTGAGCTTACCCTGGCCAGGTCGCTCTCAAAATGCGGCCCTCGTTTTGACGACGCGCGAACTCGTTTAAAAGGCTAGCCAGAGCTACACCGATGGAGGCTGGTATGTCTTCGGAATGGGGATCCCGCGTGAGACTTCCTCCTATTCCACGACGCGATTACACGGATGAAAGGCGGCGGCTCCGCTTCCCAGCTAAACTCTCGCTGAAAACTCACTAGGCTTCATGGCCCGACCTTTCTGAAATTGCGCAACCCTTACACGTATGGTGGTAGATCATAGGACGCTTCCTCCAAATCCTCGCAGAATCATGCGGGGAGGGCCCACGTGGCCTGACCTTGCGCGGTGCTTATTCGACCCTGTGTAAGTAACAGGACGATCGGGCCCGTTTCTCTTTTGGTAACAGGGCAACGGGGGATATCGATTTGCCAGTGCCGCTGCCAGCGACGAAGTGCAGGTTCAAAACGAGAGCCCACTCACTTCGTCCCAAATTGTTTCTCTGGTGAGTGAGGTGGGCCGCTTCGTGGGTCCACTGTTCCTCTCGCCGTTGGACCACATGGTGATCCATTGGCGGGTTGGGCTACGTCGTGGTCCCAGGGGCGCCTACGCGAATGATGGGCAACGGTGTGATTCCATGACGCTGCCTTGAATCGCGATCCCTGGACATGCTAGGATCGTACCGCGATCCCTGGTTCGCCTTTTGGCTGATGGGTCGTACCGCGATCCAGCGGTGCGCCGCTTGGATTGAGGATCACGTCGTATTCCCATCGAGTTGCCTCTTGGCTGGGGTCACATCGCGATCCCCGTTTCGTCGTTTCGCTTGCGGGCCGCACTGCGCAACGTTTGAACCCATACGGTTCCAGCGCATACGTCTCGAACAAGAATGATTGAAAACTGCTGGTTTGTGATGGGCGAGTGCGCGCGCATACTTATACGTGGCAAGGATGATGGGGGTCGACAGCGGCGCTTCCAGGGATGCGATGAACGCAGAACTGAAATTAACGATGGGACAGAACCATATGCAAGTCGCACTACCCAAGAAACGTCGGTAAACCCGGGGTAGACCCCAAGTGCTGGAAACAATAAGGAAAATATGAGCGGCGCAATTCTCATGGACTTCCCCTCGCGCAACCACCCCTCACGCTCGCGGGGTCGCTCCGCCCGCCCGCCCGGAACTTGGCTTGCGCAACCCATGCTGCGGCGATTGACATGGCTGCTCGGCGCTGGCTGGCGCGTCGCCACGGCCGCGCTAGCGCGCAGGCTCGCGCGTAGAGCCGCCAAATGGTCCGGCGCGACAGACGCGGCCGCGGTGGCGCTGAACGCGGGGACTTCCCAGCGCGTCTCGCAGGCCGCGCTGGCGCGCGGGCGCGCGCGCTGTGTCATGGCGATGGCGGCAACGGCCGACGCGATGACGACGACGACGGCAAGGCCGTTGACAGCGCCGACATTGATTGCGCCGGTGACGATGATGGCGCCCTCGTGCCGACGGCGAAGGTTCAAGGGGGATTTCGACATGCGCGCCCGGCCGATGGGCGCGAGTGGCCCGCATTGCGCAATATGAAAGGGATTGCGTGACCCCCCCCCAGCACGCGCGCAAGGGCGTTCGAGTGATTTCGCCATGCGCGCGCGGAAGGCGCGTTCGGTAGCATTCGATGAACATGCTGAACGGTCGAGAGCGCGAGCGCCAGTTTTTTCAGTATTTTGAAAACTCCTGTTGCGAAACCAATGGTTGTTTATTTGTGCTCGGGGCGCTCAAATTTGAAGCCCGCCCGAATCCGGAAGTTTTTCAAGGACTACGGCATGCGCGCGCGACGATGCGAGCGCGCGCGCTCCGTCCGATTTTGCGCAATGGATGCTCGCGGCAGCGTGCGCGCAAGGGCGTTTGAGCGATTTCGACGAGCATGCGCGCGAGGGGCGCGTTGGGTCGAAATTGAAAATGCTGAAACATCTAATGCTTCTTCGTTTGAATTCGCAAGAGCGCGAGCGCTGGCGTGTTCCGAAAAATCCGGCCGCGATATCATCTTTCGATGCTCTCCGGGCACTCGACTTCGACATCCTTGCGCCGCCTGAGATCTTTTGAAGGAGGCCGGCATGCGCGCGCGACTGCGCGCGCGCACTTCGCTTCGCATTTTACGCCCGCGGGTGATATTGAACAAATCTGTGAAAATGCCCCTCGCACTCCTTCAGCTCAGTCGGGCGCGCAATATACTTGCGCGCAGACCAGTCGTCGGGGCCACCCAACGTTCCGTCTGTCATGACCTCAGCCAGGCTTGCCGCCTCAACCTCGGCAACGGGCCTCGCTGCTGGCCGGGCCTCTTGTGGCTGGCGTCATTACTGATTTTCCTCTGGCGGGTCATCCAGAGGCAATCAGGGATCCCGGCCCCCCCTTGCCTAGACCTTTCGCGATCGTGTCCCTTGCTCTCCGACAAGAGTCGCCTCCCGCGTTGTTGCCGGCGCGTCGCTGTCGTCCTTGGCCGACGCCTTAAGGAGCTGATGGGTCGATTGGAGTCACCTATGCCCTCCTGGAGCTCGAGGTCCCCGATCGCCCTTCTCCTCGGCTTCGTGCCCTGATGCCCAACAGTGCGCCGCCGCGCCGTGCATCTTCATACGATCGTCCTTCATTATTCCGAGGGTGCTCGAGGGCGCCGCGCACGCGCCCGCTACGCGCCAGATCTTCCGCAGCGGGCGGCCGCGCCCCGGCGCCCCTGGGAGCTCCGCCCCGCAGGGCGGAGGTTGGTCGGGGGCCTGCTCGACAGCGCCACTCACCGGCATGCCTTCGCCCTGGGGGCGCAGGCAATTCACAGGGCCCTCGCCCACTTCTCCGGCCGAATCGGCCCGGGCACCGCCCGCTGCAAAGGCTGCAAAGGACTGGGAGGACCCTGCGGGACTGCCGCGGCCCATCGCCTCGCTGTCTCGAGCAACCCGTTCGATCTCACGCGCTGCCTCTTCGGCGCCCCGCACTCAAATCCTCCGCCCTGCCTCGGGTAGTTCCGCTTGTCGATCCAGATCGCGGCGCCGTACTTCTTTCCGATCTTCGCCGCGAAGTCCACGTTGCCCTCGGCCTCGGCGCGCGCCGGGCCTGCCCCCCCGAATGTCGAGGCGATGCTTCCCCGTCGGGCTTCGAAGCCCAGGCAACCCTCACTTGGCGACTTGTCAAGGTTGCCCCACTCCCTGAGCGCCCTGATTTTCTCGCCTGGGATCTACGTGAACTGCAGAAGCCGCCCTCGGATCTCCTTGTGGATACCCCTCCAGACTTCTCCGACAACTGCCCGTCGCCCCTGGCGCAATTGGATGATGCTGTCGTAGATAAGCTCCCAGCTGTCTCGTATGGCTTCATGCCCCTGGCGTTAATCGCCATGCTGCAGATGCCCTCGAAGTTTTCCACCGACGTCCTCCGCGTCCTGCGGGCTCCTCTGCTCATCGCCCAACGTTGGCCATGTCATCTTCGGTTCGAGCTTGATCGTCGAATTCAGCTCTGGCCGAGGTTGGGGTCGGTTCCCAGGACTGCAGAGTCTGGGCGGTTCTGTCGAATCTGCCCATGATGGACTGCTGCCGATGCACAAGGGGCCTCGCCCGAGTGGCAAGCCCACCAAACGCTCGTGATTCACGGGGGACGCTTCCCGCAATGGGAAAAATAATAATAATCATAATAATATTTTTTTTTTTTTTTTTTTTTTTAAAAAAAAAAAAAAAAAAAAAAAAAACACACACACACACACACACACACACACACACACACACACACACACACACACACACACACACACACACACACACACACACACACACACACACACACACACACACACACACGCGCACACACACACACACACACACACACGGAAACGGAACGGAACGCCTGCGCGCACATGCGCCCGGCCCCCCGAAGGGCGAGGCGGGCGAGGCCACGGTCTCGCATGAGAGACTGCGCGCGCTGGGCGCCTGCTCAGGGGGATGCGTACCTCGCCGAATTGCTTGCCACAGGCTCCCGCCCTTTCGTTGTAACCGGTAGCAGCTTGGTGGTGTTTCTGAAGTCGTTCTGCATTCTGGGTGTCTGGCGTTGGTGGTGGTGGAAGTGGAAAGTCGGACGCTAAAGGTTGGAAGTCGGAATGCTGAACTGATAGACGCTGCAAGTCGATAGTGGGAGGTGGAAGTGGAGGGTCGGATGCTAGAGGTTGGAGGTCGGAATGCCGAGCTGCTCGACGGTGGAGGTCGATTGGTTGCGGTGGGCGTGGGGAGTCGGATGCTTGAGGTTGGAGGTAGGAATGCTGAGCTGCTCGACGGAGGAGGTCGAAGGTGGGCGGGGATGTGGAGAGTCGGATGCTAGAGGTTGGAATTGGAATGCTGAGCTGGTGGGCGCTGGAGGTCGATTGGCGGAAGTGGAAATGGAGGGTCGGATGCTAGAGGTTGGAGGTCGGGGTGCTGAGCTGGTGATCGCTGGAGGTCGATAGGTGAAGGTGGACATGGAGAGTCGGATGCTAGTGGTTGGAGGTCGGAGAGCTGAACTGGTCGGCGCTGAAATTCAATAGGTGGAGGTGGAAGTGAAGAGTCGGATGCTGCGGCTCCGCGGGAGCACCATGGGTGGATCGCATGACGCATTGCGTCTCCAATTTCGTCCAAAATGCTTCGTCAGTCGCCAGTTTGAGCCAATCGGTGTTGTTCACGTCGTAGCTGCTCTGGGCGGGTCGCTCTTGCGCATCATGGGTTACAAGAAAATCGCGCACGTCATCGCCCCATCGTTTCTGCTGTCCTCCCGGATTTCTGTGCCCTTTCTGAGATGCATGGCGGCTTCGGTGCCAAGTTGACAACGCATTGAGACCATTCTCGAGTGGGCTGTTTAGCCACTCTCGCGGCACATGTCCACACCGTTCGCCGTTCCCTCATAGTCCAATCGCTTACATTGTGCTTGTGAACGCAATTGTCTGCTTGTCTTGACGTGCGTTTGATGCATTCGACCCGTGATTTCAAACCAATGCTCTCTGGTGCGACGTCCTTGTCGCTGTCGGTGGTGAGGATGTTTGCCGTGCTAGTATCCGCGTTTGGGTGGGTAGCTGGCGGGCGATTGCGTTTGGCTTCTCCGTGCGTGTCGTCTTGGTGGGATTGCGGTTCAGTCGTCGTTTGCGTCGTGTGTTGGTTGGTCGCGCTGGGTGCCGGTCTCGCGTTGGCGGCGCTGCGTCGTCGCGGAGAGCCGACCATCAGTCGTAACATGCGTCGTTGGGTGCATCGTGACTGTTGTCGTAAAGGCTCGGTCAGAGTCCAAACGGCCGCCCCGTATAATACCGTCGGTGTGACAATGCCTTCGAAGAGCCGGAGCCTGTGCTTCAAGGGGTAGTGCTTCGCTGTGAGTTCTTGTATATGAGCAGTGAAGGCTGCCCAACCTGCCTTGATCTGGTGCTGCACTTCGGTGTGCATGGCGTGGGGGAAGCTGATATGGTGCCCCGCGTACTTGACTGACCCTCTGTGAGGTATAATCGCGATATCCATGCTGTTGCTGTTCACCCTGTGCTGCCGTGCACTTCCAGTCCTCTCAATCAAATTCGTCAGAAGCTTCGTCTGGATTGATGTGGGGACCGCGTTGTTGTGCAGCTGTGGCCACTTGTTCAAGCATTGTCGTCAAACGCATTAAGGTGCGGCTTGTCAGGAGGACGTCGTCGGCCAAGCGCAGGTTGGTGTGAGAGGAGAGCAGTCGTTCGCGACGCCGAGTTAGACGCCTTGGTTGCGCTTCTGCCATGTGGCGGCAAGTGGGCGCATGATGTGTTCAAGAAGTGCATTGAAAAGTAGTGAGCGGAGGGGATCGCCCCGCTTCGGGCCCCTTCTGCAGTTTGAATGGGCGGCTGGTCGCGTCTGTCCGCACAGTGGCCGTTTGGTCAGAAAAAATCTTCCAGAGTTGGTGCATGTAGCCTAATACGCCACCTTGGCTCTTGAGTGCGGTCCAGAGGCTCTCGTGCCCAACCGCGTCGAAGGCCTTCTTAAAGTCCAGCGTTGCTACCCAACGTGGTTGATTCCATTCCCGCGCTCTCTTGCGAAACATGTAGAACATGAAAATGTGATCTTGCGTCGAACGTCCCGGGCGGAATCCAGCTTGGCCTCGGGGCTGCTGATTGTCCAGAAGCGGCTGCAGTCTATTGTAAAGAAGCTTGCTGAAAAGTGTATAGAGCAGGTGTATGGTGCAAGTTGCTATGGTGTTCTGGGGTTGCGTGAGGTCGCCAGCTTTCGGGATTACTGTGGCGACTGTCTGTTGCCAGCTCTGCGGAGTAGGCGCATCAGCTTCTATGACAGTGTTGAATAATTGGGGTGCGGCTCGTTTGAGTTCCATGGGGGCGTGCTTCAACATGTCGGCTCTGATGCCAATCGTTTTGGGCGCTTTTCCCCGTCTGAGGTTGGACAGTCCCTTGTTGTTGAGCCCGTGAACTGTAACATGCGGCACCGTGTCGTCAGAAGGCTCAGGTGCTGAAGATTGCCGCGTGGCGTGATACAACTGCTCGTAGACATATGCGACACCGTTCGCAATTTAGTCTCTGCTGGTGTGTTTCGTGTCGTCCTTGCCGCGCATTTCCGTGATAAGTGCACGATTTCGCCCTGACTTGTCGTAATGCGCTGGGGTCCACGGCAGTCCTCGAATATGGTGCTGATCTGCGCACGTCGTGTTGCTCGTTTTTGCCGTCGTAGCTCTTGTCGGGTTTGCTTGCTGACGCAGCGTCGGGACTGTGTGTTGTCATTCGGGATGTTGTGCCGCTGCTGGATCAGCGCTTGGAGGCGCATATTGGTCGAGAGTTGCGGTCTCAATTGCGCGGGCTCCACAATTTTTTTGTTGTTGCTTCCAACATGGATGTCTTGATCTGGTTGCCGAGCTCTTCTGGCGCTCGGGGTAGGTCTGCTGCAGAGATAACCTCTTTTGGCCGTTGTGTGATACGCCTCCATGTTGACGTTGGCCCAGCTGCGGGTGGTCGTGTTTCGCGATTTGTGCGTGGGCTGGTGCTGCTCGTCGTGCGTCTGCCGGTCGGTGGAGACGCGTCGATGGAAGCAGAAGTGCGCGACCAAAGCCTTGTGATCTGAACCTAAGTCCACTGCGTTATTCGCCTCCACGTTGCGGCATTGCCGAAATAAGCGCCTGGACGCCAAGATGTAGTCGAATTGCTTCTCGGAACCATTATGTGAGTGTACGCGACTTGCTTCCCCACTGGCTTGCGGAAAAGAGCGTTCGTAATAACATGGCATTATTGAGATGCCCACGCACGTCCCCAAACCCCTCTCGAATCACACTTCGCATACGCGTGATTTGTGATGTGCCGGACGTCAGTCCCAGGGTCGTCGTCGTCGGAGTCGTCGTCGTGACGCATGGCTCCGACTGCATCCAGGCGTCCAGCTTGCGCATCAAAGTCTCCAGCCGCGATGACATGATGTTTGTGTTCGCGAGCTTCGGCGTGCAATGCAGAAATCAGAGTGTACAGTTGCTCCACGCGTTGGTCACTGTATCCTGTTTGGGGAATACGCTGTGACTAACAATAGCTTGAATGAACCACGCCGTATGTGGAGCGCTGAGAGTCTAGCGCTAACACCTTGGACCTGTTCGATGTGATTGCTCCATCACTTGCGCACCAATACGCCAACCCCGTGAGAAGGCTGCTCATGACCAGATCTGGCGAGAATATGGCCTTCGGTAGTCTCCCACATCTCTGAGGCTGCTGTCCTCCAGGTTTCGTTGAATAGTATGAAACACCCATGTTTTGTGCCCATCTCGATGATCACCTCGTCAATGCGGCCATCGTTGAGAGAACGTGCATTTTGTGAAGTACCCTTAGTGACCACGTGCTGTCTTGGGCTGTGGCATGACGGTCGCGATGGTGTCTTGGTTGAGTTGGCTCACAATGAACACTCAGGGTTCATTGGAGGGTGTATTGAAGCATCGTGTATGCATCCTGAGATGACTCTTGCCCTACTCATTACTCCCCTCTCCTCCTCTTACTCCTCTTCTTATCATTCCTCCTCCTCATCCTCTTCCTCCTCCTCTTCCTCTCCCTTTCCTTCCCTTCCCCCGCCCACCCTGCAGCGCATCCATCCTCCACTCTCCACTCTCTCTCCTCCCTCCCTTCTTCCTTCCCTGCGCCCTCTGGAAGAGGAGTATGCCCATGGGTCAGTCGGTCATCGCTCTGTCTTGGCGTGAGATGTGACAGGCTTCGGTCTAGTGTCCTGAGAGCCAGACAGGCTTGAGTTGCTGGCGAGGCCGCAGCTGTGGCTCGTGCCGCCCTGGAGGAGTGGAGGATGAGGTTTAGGGGGCTGCAGCGGACGAGGGGGAGAGCAGAGAGCAGGGCGCGCGCGCGTGCCCCGCCGCCCCGCCGCCGCACGCCCGCCCCGCCGCCCCCGCCCCCCGGCGCCAGCGAGCGGCGCGGCAGTGTAGCAGCGAGCGCCTCCTCGCCTCTCCCCTCCGTGAGTGCCTCCTCCTCTCTTGCTTCTGTCACCGACCGAATGTCAAGCTTCAACCCTTGGCCCGTGGGGGGCAGCGGCAGGGGGCTCGGTGAGCGTAGACCGTCGCTAACCACACACCCGTTGCGTGTGGCACCGAACCCCCGAGTGTCCGTCAGTCCGCGCGGCCGCCAGCCAGGTGCTCATGCGGCTGCACGCCGCAGCCCTCGCCTGCCGCCAGCCTTTCTTGCTGTTGCCTTGCAGATAAGGTTTGGAGTCGTCAGGAGGGATGAGAGTGCAGTCCTCTTCAGCTCAGACAGTTGGCAGTGGTGCCACTAGGTCCGTTGGCAGACGAGACCCAGTCGGACGGATCGAATGGGCAGCGCAGCTCGGCATGTTTCCTTCCAGGGAAGAGACTGCAGCGAGTCAGACGCAGCCGCCCTCTCTCCCTATCTTGCCCTCCCTCTCCAACGCTGTGATCAGAGAGAATCGAGCCCTGGCGGACAGGGAAAGTTGGGAACACCGTGGCAGGACCGCCCCTCTGTTGTTCTGTACGCTCTCTCCTGACCACGGTTGAAAAGTCAGCCATGCTGGCGTTTAATGACTAGTGGAGGTTGGTGGGTTGTTTAAGGTTTGGGAGGTGGGACTTGCACTCGGCGTTTAGCCCGAACTGTGTGCTGAGATGTACCTTGCCTTCGGTGCGAGATTCGAGTTTTAGTACGGACACAGGAGCTGTCTGTGCCAAATGCCTCCAGTCGACGGTGGCCGCGCCTTGCCAGTGCCGCATTGCTGCCTCGCATCCAGTCGCTGCGCAGCTAATACTATGGGACTGGGTGGGTTTGTGCATTTCATGGGTGATGGGTTGGAGGTACTGTACTGTACTTGTTCACTTGGTGCCCGTGCAGCCTTTTAAGTCTGCTAGCTGCAGCGCCGCTCTTCTCTGACCGTCACCAGGCGAATCAGATGCGCAATCTAAAAATCTTCCTTCCCTCCCTCCTTGCTGACCTCCAACCTTCATGTTTTCTCTCTCCTTCTCCATCGTTCTCTCTCTCTCTCTATCATCCTTCTTCCCTTTCTACCCCTTCCTCCCTTGATCCTCCCTCCATGCTCTCCCCTACGTACCCCCTCCTCCTCCTCCCTCATATCCTCTCTCCTTTCCTCAGTACCGACTCCCTCCTCCGTGTCTTACCCAAGTGGCGACAAGGGAAACCCTGCAAATGCCGTAAGCGCGTCCTTTCGTTAAACTCCTGCGGGGGCAGGTGGCAGGATCGTAGTTCCACAACGCGTTTTGC
Organism: Prorocentrum cordatum; assembly: GCA_963575745.1. Lineage (NCBI taxonomy): Eukaryota > Dinophyceae > Prorocentrales > Prorocentraceae > Prorocentrum > Prorocentrum cordatum. The sequence goes on along the minus strand of CAUYUJ010005002.1, from coordinate 892,121 downwards.
GGGAAGGGCAGCGGGATGGTGGCCAAGCCCATCCTCTCTGATATGCTGGTGCCTCCACGTCCTCGGGCTCCTCCTCTTCCCTCTCCTCCTCCTCCTCCTCCTCCTCTTCTGCTGCTGTTCCTCCTCCTCCTCCTCCTCCTCCTCCTCCTCCTCCTCCTCCTCCTCCTCCTCCTCATCATCATCATCATCATCATCATCCTCCGCGCTCCCCCTGCTCTGGCACATGCCGTTCGGTCTGGTTGCAAGCCGCGTGCTTCTGTAGGCACGCCAACTGGACGCCCCTCGGCCAGGCGCCAACCGACTGGATACGGAATGATCTCCGCCCCGAAGCTGACCACGATGACTGGCTTGGTCGAATACCTGGCCGATTCTGGAAACCCTGGGCCCAAACGCCGACATCTCACTGTTACTTCCGCCACGTACCGCTGGCCGTGCGCCGGCCGTTCGTTGGCGGAGCCGCCGCCGTCTCACTTCCGCCACCCTCCACCGAAGCGACACGCGGCGAAGGCGAAACCACTCATGCGCGGGCGTGCCCCACCCCTCCACACTTTTTGCGTCGGCGGCTGGGCAAAGGTTACTGCTCCAGCGATTGGGCATCAGTGGGGCGCGCTAGATGCAAACGGGCCGCGGTGCGCGGGGGAAGAAAAAGGAAGCCCGGCTACCCCCCTCCAACACGCACACACGCACACACACACACAACACACACAAGCGGTTTTCACCAGCGCGGCCCACGTGCATCCAACCTCCAAGTGGCATGCACAAACACGTTGCCCGCTCGTGCGGGTCGTGTACGTACCCATGATTGAAGCAACCGTTTTCTCTGTCGTCCCGTTGAGCACATCACAGCCATGCTTCATACAAGCGCGTCTTCGGGGCGCCAGCGCTTCAAATTGACCGGCCGATACATGCAAAAAAGAGAAATGAGAACACCGGCCGCGCCGAACGGATCGTACAAATTTGCACGGCAGGCCCGTCCTCATCCCTCTGCTTGATTCCGGCAAGCGGTTGCGCAAACACGCGTAGTACACCATCAAGAAAAATTGTTTGCCAGCCTGGAACCCGAGAGGTGAGTCATTGACCTTTGGGTGTGCATGCTACGTGGTGCAATCTACGTGGTGAACTTCACCGTGCCGAGCGTGAAAATGTCACCTCCACTGCTCGCGCAATCATTCCACCCATCCACGCGCAAGTGGGCTTGCGAAACAACATGCGGCGGCAATTGCAATGACTGCTCGGCGCTGGCTGGCGCATCGCCGCGGCCGCGCTAGCGCGCATGCTCGCGCGCAAAGCGGCCAGCTACTTTGGCGGGAGCAACGCGCCCGCGGTGGCGCTGACCGCTGGGCACTTTCCAGCGGGCACTTTAGTGCGAGTCGGCGACTTGGGCGGGCACGGTATCATGGCAACGCCGACGACGGTAGAACGGCCGGGACACCCATCGGGGCAGCCATCTGGACAATCATCGGGAAAACCAACGGGACAACCATCGGGACTTATCGGGACAACCATCGAGGCAACTGGAACCCACGGCCCGGACACGGGTCGTTGGGGAGGGGGGCTCATGTTGGTCTGACTTGACCCCCACTAGGGCAGGAACTCGCGCAGCGTCGCCCGCATACACGTCGCGCGCGAAACGAAACGTTTTCCCGGTTGGGGCACCTCGCGTTTCATTTTGGTCTCACTGCCCTAACCTCCGACCAAGACGAAACAGACCAACAAGACCGTACAGCACAACCAAGCCAAGCAGACGAGCCAGCACACCAAACTTGCAACTCAACCAACACCAAACAGAACCAACCAAGCCGACCAACTGGGAGACCAAACATGCCATCCATCTAATCGACCAGACTGGGCAGACCAACCAAACCAAACAGACAGACCAAACCAACGAAACCCAGCTGACCAACGAGACCGGGCGAATCAGCAGAGCGATTGAACCAACCTGACCAACCAGACGGAGCGTGCATAAGTGGCCGCAAATGCCTCTGCTCGTCGAGAATCAGGCTGCACTCCGCTGTTTCCGACAGCGGCGGGCTATACTATATTTCAAGAGTCTGAAACGCAGTAGGCGGAATGGTGCTAATACTTGCGCGCCCCGCCGTGCGGTGCACAACCACACAACAAAAACTGAAACGGAAAGGGAGCGTTTCCTGGTCGGGTCGAGGGCCCCGTGGGCTTCGAATCCTCCTTGAACCTGACCAGACCACTCCCGCCTCACACCAGGAATCCTATGTTCAAGAGCCAAACTGCATCGCAAACAAAACTGCAACACGGAAGACAATGCACTGCAACAGAAAACAGTAATTTTCCTGTCTCGCACGCGGAATCCTAAGCTTAAGCTCGACCAACCAAGCTGCAGAGCAACAGAAACTGCAACGCGTAAGACGACTGCTACGCCGCTACGCAACAAACAGCAATGCATAAAACAAACTGCACGCACACGCAATTGTTTCTGGTCGGGGACGAGGGCGCAATGGGCTTCTCACCCTCCTTGCCCCCGACCCTCGCGACTGCCATCAAACGCGCGGAACCATCAACTCGAACTAAAACAGCCAGCCTACAACGCACGAGAATTGCACCGCACAACTAAAAATGCAACGCACCCCCCCCCAGCCAACACATAAAGGGCGCATTGATAGTCGTGGGACGAGGGCGCCGTGGGCTGCATACCCTCCCCAAACCTCTCCAACCCGCTCCCATTTCACAGCGGGGTCCTAAGCTGATGCTAGAACAACCAATTTGCGGCGCAAAGCACAAACTTCGAGCCCGATCGGACAATGTGATTGCTGATATGTGGCGTCCCACCGTGCGCTACGTGGTGAAGAACGATGTTATCGGAGTGAGGGGGCCGAACGGTCATTCAATATCCCTGGGCGTGTGGCTGAAGCGAGGTTCCGCGGTGCGGATTGTTGTTGGTCTGTTGTTGCGTTGAAATCCGAATTCTGGAAGACAACTATTACTGATTCCCCCTCAAGTGACCATTGTATTCTTGTTCCATTGAAGTGCCCCTCTTGGGGCTCGCATCCTGTTTTCTTAGCAAAGTGAATCTGGTGTCACCAAACTGTGTGTTTGGCCCCAGGTGTACAATAACAGCGGTTCCCGCCTGATACTTCCTCACAATGTATGCCAAAAGCGCGCTCCCGCGCGGGAGTTCCTGAAATGTATGCAGGAATCGCGCTCCTGCGGGGGGGTTCCTTGCAATTGATTCAAACGCAGCGCCCTCAACACTCAGGAATCGCGCTCTTGCTCTTGCTTCTATATCGATGTACTTGCGAATCGCGCTTTCGATCGAGCACTGCGCGCGATTCATGCAATACCCACGCTTCAGCAAACCGCCTGCTCGACCTGGCCGCTTGGGCCCGCCTCCGAACCGCCGGTCAGGCTCTACCGGCCCGATCAGCCCGTCTGGTTCTGCCACGTGTTTTCTGCTCCTAGCACCCCTCCTGCTAATCTCTCCCGTGCTTCATCCTGCTCCCTCCCCCTGCCATCCGTCCTCTCTTCCCCTGCTTTAGGGGCTGTACCAATTACACGTGACAGGTAAGGAATATCAGAGTGAGGGGGCCGCACGGTCATTCATTGTCCCTAGGTGCCGTGGCTGAATAAGAAATTCGCGGTGAGAATTCTGCTTGTTGCGTTGCTGCTGTTGTTGCTGTTGAATGCTAATTATTCAACAATGATTATTGTTGGACCCCTTACAGGCGCCCTGGTGCTCTCGCTGAGGCGCCGACTGCATTTTCATTGAAAATCAGGCTCGCCCTCAAGCTAATTGGTGGACCGCCAAAACCGGCCCAACAACAACAACAACAACAACAACAACAACAACAACAACAACAACAACAACAATTACTAGCACGTGGGGACACTCCGTTCTCACCAGTGCCAGGGTTTTCATAGGAGGCGGGCAATACCCCCACTTTGTGGGGGGGCCGGTTCAAGCTCTACCAAATTTCCAAACGACTCTTCGCCACCACCCACACCCAGCTTCCCGCCCTATGACGTTCGGACACTTCACTTCGTGGCATGCGGACGACCGTGGCTACTATTCAGGGCCCCGCGGCCGACGACGACGGCGTGCGCGCGCGAAGAAAAAACGAATGTGTCCCGCATGGTATTATTTGACAGGGATGATGGCCCTGGCAGGTGCGCAACCGTTGTTGCAGAAGTTCGAAAAAGTTGCTCGCAAAAGCCCGTTTGACAGAAATGTTTAAAAAGTGTTGGGTTTCCTACGAATCCGCAAGAGCGCGCGGGATGACGAAAAACCATTGGTTTTTTTTTTTTTTATGTTTTTATGTTAAAATCGCTACGAAAACTAAGGTTTTGGAAGGATTTCGTCTTGCGCGCGCGAATGTCCACTTTACCTTATTTTTTGCAAGGGATTCTTGAAGTTTGGATATGTTAGAACAAGAAATTTCATTTTATAGTGTTTTTTGCAAGGGAAAGCGGGGGACAACAAAACAACCGGATCTGGACCACATCGTTTTGCCTGAGGCTTCCTCACGAAAATGATGAAAATGTGGCTGCGGCCTAGGCGCGGCGGGGGGGTCGTGCACCAGGGGTCCCAACAATAATTATTCTTTAGAAGAAATAATGTTCAACAACAACAACAACAACAATTACTAGCACGTGGGGACACACCGTTCTCACCAGTGCCAGGGTTTTCATAGGAGGCGGGCAATACCCCCACTTTGTGGGGGGGCCGGTTCAAGCTCTACCAAATTTCCAAACGACTCTTCGCCACCACCCACACCCAGCTTCCCGCCCTATGACGTTCGGACACTTCACTTCGTGGCATGCGGACGACCGTGGCTACTATTCAGGGCCCCGCGGCCGACGACGACGGCGTGCGCGCGCGAAGAAAAAACGAATGTGTCCCGCATGGTATTATTTGACAGGGATGATGGCCCTGGCAGGTGCGCAACCGTTGTTGCAGAAGTTCGAAAAAGTTGCTCGCAAAAGCCCGTTTGACAGAAATTAAAAAGTGTTGGGTTTCCTACGAATCCGCAAGAGCGCGCGGGATGAAATTTTGACATTTTTTTTTGAAAAACCATTGTTTTTTTGATGTTTTTATGTTAAAATCGCTACGAAAACTAAGGTTTTGGAAGGATTTCGTCTTGCGCGCGCGAATGTCCACTTTACCTTATTTTTTGCAAGGGATTCTTGAAGTTTGGTTATGTTAGAACAAGAAATGTCCACTTTAGCTTATTTTTTGCAAGGGAAAACCGATCGTAACAACACAACCGGATCCGGACCAACCCGTTTTGCCTGAGACTTCCTCACGAAAATGATGAAAATGAGGCTGCGGCCTAGGCGCGGCGGGGGGGTCGTGCACCAGGGGCCCCAACAATAATTATTCTTTAGAAGTAATAATGTTCAACAACAACAACAACAACAACAACAACAACAACAACAACAACAACAACAGCAACAACAACAACAACAACAAAAACAGCAGCAGCAGCAGCAACAACAACAACAACGCTCCCGTTCGAGACTTCCTCCAATTTTACCTTGGACAGGCGCGCTACTCTTTCTCTCATCGGCGCCGCCCCCCAGCAACAACAACGCTCCCGCTCGAGACGTTCTCCCTTTTTTACTCAAGGCGGTGCTCTTGCTCGCCGCCGACAGCCCCCGTCCCGACAAAACCAGCGCTCCCGCCCGAGACTTCCTCCCGTTTTACGCTGGACTCGCGCCCTACTCTCTTCAGCATTGGCGCCGCTCCCAGCAAGAACCGCTCCCAGCAAGAACAACGCTCCCGCTCGAGGCTTCCTCTCTTTTTCCTCGGGACGGTGCTGTTCCTCGTCGCCGACAGCCCCCGACCCGACAAATCCACGGCTCCCGCTCGAGGCTTCCTCCGTTCTTACTCGCCGCCGAATGCCACCGTTCCAACAAAACCCTTGTCCCCGCTCGAGAATTCGTTTTGTTTCACGCTGGACTAGCGCCCGATTCTCTTCAGCATTGGCGCCGCTCCTAGCAACAACAGCGGCCCTGCTCGAGGCTTCCCTCTCTTTCTATTCAGGGCCAGGTCCTTGCCTCGCCGCCGACAGCCCCCATCCCCACCAAGGCAATCTTGTCGCTCGATACTTCCTTGTGCTTTACCCTTGGCTGGGGCGCCACTGGCGGTCTCACATCGGCGCAGCAAGGTGAGGGCATGTGTTTTCGAGGCGGGATATGTTGAAATTTCTCGGAGGAGGTGTTTGCAAGACCTCGTTGAGCGGGAGATCTGGGAATGGGAACAACGGACCCCGCTATAGAACAAGAGTTCCCCATGATGGGGATGGTTATCATGATGGTCGCATGCTTCGAGTGGGAAAACATCGCGCATGAGGGTCAAATGATTGTTGTTGTGGTTGTGGTTGTTGTTGTGGTTGTGGTTGTGGTTGTGGTTGTGGTTGTTGTTGTTGGTGTTGTTGTTGTTTTTGTTTTTGTTGTTGTTGTTGTTGTTGTTGTTGTTGTTGTTGTTGTTGTTGTTGTTGTTGTTGTTGTTGTTGTTGTTTGTTGTCGTTGTCCCACCCCGCGACCCACCCGCGACGCACCCCGCGACCCACCTCGCGACCCACCCCGCGACCCACCCCGCAACCCATCCCGCGACCCACCCGCGACCCAACCCGCCACCCACCCACGACCCACCCCGCGACCCACCCCGCGACCCACCCCGCGACCCATCCGCGACCCACCCGCGACCCAACCGCGACCTACCCCGTGACCCACCCGCGACCCACCCCGCGACCCACCCTCAAGGGAGGAAAAACCACCCGGATCCGACAATTGACGTTTACTGAACTGTCCTGGGCGTTTGCTAAACAACCCTGCCCTGTTCGATTCATTCCTTGTGTGCGTTTACTAAACGGCTTCGCTTGTCGGGGTGATTATGGTGGAAGTTCTGCCTTCAACACCCGCGACCCACCCGCGACCCACCCGCGACACAACAACGACCCACCCGCGACCCACCCGCGACCAATGTGCGACCCACCCGCAACCTACCCACATTGGTTTAACAAAAAAATAGGCGCCTGCGGCGGGCTCGTTGTATATATATATGTATGTGTGAAACGTTGGCGCTTGCGGCGGGCTTCTCGAGAGTCTCGCAAACTGCCGACGTCCCCACCGCCCTCATCACTCTTATCCGCATTTGCGAGGTGCTACGTATTTATATGCACTCAAGGGGGCACGATCGAAGACTAACAAGGCGGGTATCGAGGGCTTGATATAGATGTGTTGAATGGCACGCGGGCAGGTAAGAGCGAACAATATGACAATTGTTATAGTTGCTGCTGTAGTCCTCCTCGCCCGCGACCCGCCCGCGACCCACCCCACGACCCATCCCGCGACCCACCCCGCGAACAACCCCCGACCCGCGCTCCATCTACATTGCTTTGACAAAACAATCGGCGCTTGCGGCAGGCTCGTTGTATACTCTGTACTGGAAAAATCGGCGCCCGCGGCGGGCTCGTTGTATAAGTTGCGTCGAAAAAACCGGCGCCTGCGGTGGGTTTCTTAAGAACCGCGCATACTGCCGACGACCCCGCCGTCTCCTCACTCTTATCCGCAACTGAGGGGTGTTACGTATCCCACAGCTTGCATTGCATATCATGCACAGCATATGCTGCAACACATAATTACGTTACATCCAATTTTTTGCACCACGTAGGAGTGGAGGTCGAGAGTGTCAACAGCTAGCGTTCGGGGCCAACGAAGACAAACATTATGTACTATGGAAGCGAGGCGTCCCGACAGACTTCGACAGTTCTCGTAAAGAGCATCGTACTCTGACCAAAGGAGAACCATCACCATCATCTGTGCCAATTCGCTGTGCAAACTCGTCGCATTGAGGGCCGCTTATCTGGTTTGTGTCTCGAAAAGGAATGCCACACCACTTCGGGAGACTGCTGTATATCTACCAGAGTCTAGAAAGCATCGGGAAGAGATGGAGCTGCAGATCGTAGCGCCGCGCCAGGAGTATGTGCGGCCCTCCAGTCCTCTGCCTCTCGCAAGCACGGGGCAAGGTGTGAGGTGTGCGAAAATCTAGAAAGATGAGGGGAGCAAGTGGTGCACCTGTGGATGGAGTCGACCAACTGATCGGTTAGCTCATTCGTGTAACCGCTCCTGGGAAAAGAAACCGGATAGGAAGGCAACGAAGAACACCGCCAGAAGAAACGGCTCATGGAGTGGCTTTGGGGTGGATCAAGAGCTCCAAATGTCGAAAAGCACAAGGGGATAAACGAGAAGCGAGAAGTGACGACACTCGAGGGAGAAACGAACCAACACTGGAGACAACATGAGACGAAACGGAACGAGGCAACATTGCACGAGCGAGCGAGGCGAAACGATGTGGGACAAGATGTAGGCTCAGAACAACGATGGCAAAAGGCAGCAAACGACCGGCAAAGTGGGTAGAATCTATGAAATGATGGAGAACAGGATGCTCTTTCATTTGCAGAGAGGGAGAGGAAGAGAGAGCTAGAGAGAGAGGGAAGGAGGAGGGGAGGGAGAGCGAGAGAGAGCAAGAGAAAAAGAAGTATACAGAGAGATGGAGGGAAAGATAGCCGAAGGCAGTGCGAGAGAGGAAGGTATGGTGGGATGCATCCTCTCATGTAATGGCGTCTTGTTTATGTCGATACATATATGTCTAGACACAGGCACGTAAAGACGGACACAGAGAGAGGGGGGGGGAAAGAGGGAGAGAGGACACACACATATATATATATACACACACATAGATCGGCAACGAGAGCAAGCAACGGAGGTTGAGCGAGGATGACGACACGATGCAGCACGAGAGAGTGCAGTCGAAGAGCGTGAACAAGAGAGAGAGAGAGAGCCAATTCAGAGGGCTGTGGGCAGAGGCTGACTGCCGGGGGCGGAAAGGAGGGCATAGTATGTATGAGCCTGCACTCAAACTAAAATGAGGACGGGCGGCGAGGACTTAAGGGCCCTGGCCGCCGAAGCTGGCACGCTTTGGGCGGCGGGCTGCCAACGCCCCACGGCCCACGGACGCAAGGGTACCCCAACCCACCCCCGTCCTTGCCGAGTGGGCGTCGAGACCAAGCGCAAGAACAACGCAGGGGCGCAAGGGTACCCTAAGGAAAGCCGAGGGTCCTTACCGTTTTGACTGCATTGGCAACGAGATGACTGCGAGGTCGACGGGGGGGAGCGAGTGAGATCTACGGTCTGGCCTCGATTGAAAAGGCAGCCAAGAGGTCACGGGCCCATCGGCGGTAGAGCCGAGAAGGCACAGCCGACAGCATAATACCTGCAACTTAGCTGCCCCAGTACGCAACACGCAAGCCGGAGCTCAACACAGACATTGCCAGCGTAGGTCTGGCGCGACACGATCACCAAAACGGTGGGCCAACTCTTGCCGAGCCAACATGCAGCGGGTTCAACCCATACTTTCGGAACACGGCACGTGTTGAGTTTCAGCAAGGGCGTAGCAGGGCAACTAAGATCTGCAGAACACGTGAATGCGGATCAGGAGGGCACCAATACGCCTGACATCAGACCGATTAAGACGGACCGGCCGGGTGAGTCGTGCTCGCAGCTACTCGAAGCCACACACACAGAGTATCTGAAGCAACGCTGAGGGCGACAAAAGGCCAGATGGGCGTCGAAAAACGTGGCACTTGCTCAGACAGGGGTGCCCCCCCGTGCCCCCCTATAACTTCCACAAATTGCTCGACGAAATCAGGCGGCGTCTCTTGCATAATCGTTGAGGCGGCGAACGGAGAGGGGGAGAGGTTCACCTCAGCGGAAGCGGAAAGCGGCCACTGAGACAGAGGGGGCAGCCGAGCTAGCACAAGTGGCAGAAGGCTCTCAAGACCTGCACGATACGCGTATCCGCGAGATGTATCATGCTGAGGGCCGCGAAACGCTTCCGTTGGATCCCCGACATACTTGCACAACGATAAGATCGAGCTGTCCTGGCGCACTGGCGTCCCCGCTACCCCCCCGCAGTCCTTCTCTTCCCGTCCTTCTTGGGCGCCGCAAAGTTCACCCACGCGTCCTCGCACCAGCCGTCCTGGCCGGACGATTGAAAAAAAACACCGCGCACCTTGAACAACGCGCTCCGCGGTAGCGACCATGCGCGCTGCTACCAGCGGGGCCACAAAGAGGTGTGGGCCGTCCACAAATCTCCTGCACTTCCTCTGCAACCTTCCGCTTCAGAATGCTCTCCACAGACTGCGCCCCGCCAGCATCCGATTTTTTCCCAAGCTTTCAAACTGATTACATCTTCATCCTGCTGCTGATGTTCCTCCTTGTCCCCTCCACCTCCCCTCCTGAAAGATACGCCTCCTCCTCCTCCTCCTCCTCCTCCTCCTCCTCCTCCTCCTCCTCCTCCTCCTCCTCCTCCTCCCCCCCCTCCTCCTCCCCTCCTCCACCTCCTCCTCCTCCTCCTCCTCCTCATCCAGGTCATCCTCCTCATCATCATACAAGCTCCTCCTCACCATCCTGCAGGAATGTCACCCTCTCGGCTCCCCACTGCTCACTGCCGTTTTCCTCCACCTCCTCCTCCTCCTCCTCCTCCTCCTCCTCCAGGCCTCCTCCAGGCGTGTCTTGTCTTGTCCTGCACTGAGGACACGCGCCAATCATCGACCAAGGATGTACTGCACCCCAGGAGCATCCACACAGCAAGCCCCGAGAGCAAGCAGAGGGTTTCAAAATACTCTGTCTCAAGTGCGCCCAAAACAAACACTAGGCCACGGTTGCCTCGAATCTGGGCCTGGCGTCTCTTCCGCCAGGAGCGCAAGGGGCCAGCGCGGCCCCTTGCGGTGGACCATGCACATACGTTCGCCCGCCCACGGCGCGGTCGAACATCGAGATCTTAGAGGAAACAGCTCTCGGCGGCTGCGCCTGGAAAGCCCCGAAGATGGAGCGCGCATGCGGCCCCACGCGACAACAAGGCGCGACTGCGGCCACTCCGCGACGAGGCCGGGCAAATGACCGAGGCCGTCCTGGCCGCGCCCAGCCAGGCGCCGCCAGATCACTGGCTGCTGAGGGTCCGCTGCAGAGACGGGGGGCACGCTTCAGCGAGCGGGGCCCAGCAGGCCCCCGAGAGGCCCGAAGACCCTGAGAGGCATCCAGTGGGCCCCCCTCAGGAGCCCGGGAGCCTCCCAAAAGGCATCAGAAAGGCCACCGAGAGCGCTCCAAAAGGTCCCTGAGGAGCCAGACTCAGCGGGATTAAGCCGGATTGCCCGGGATTCTGGCAGCTGCGGCCAGCTTCCGACCACGGATATACCAGCGCCGATGCTGAAATAAACCTCCCGGGAGTTGCATCCTAAGGTGCGTACCAGTGCTTAGACAAACAATCAAGCGCGCTGCCTGCACCGTTGGTCATGTGATTTGGTGCGGGGCCGGATGGAGGGAGAGGCAAAAGAGAATCCCGCGCGTGCGTGCACTCCAAGGTAAAGAGAGGCAGCGGAAAAGGGGAAGAACAGAGAGAGAGAGAGAGGTAAGAGAAGAGGAAAAGCTCGCGAGCGCGTAGACCTGCCGCAGCGCTCCCACACTTGCCGTGATCGGCTGGAGGCAAGGAAAAACACGAGGGGAAAACAAAGCTGGCGAGGAGGAGGGAGGCGACGAAACATCACAAACTATCTTACAGCGCCTCCTGCCGAGACAGAGGAGCCAAGCCAGACGCAGCCGACAACACTGCAGTCGTTCTGAAAGTGCGTTGGTTGTGAGACTATCACAGACAAGTCATATACCGAAATACTGCACGATCCAGACAAGGGTTGACACGATGCGGCGGTAATTTGGAACTGCATGTTGGCCTGCCGCGGATTTCTGAGCAAGACGAGACGGAACGCCCGACAAATGCAATTTGTGAGACCCCGGTGCCGCCCACGCGGAGGCGACGGGTCAGCGAAGAGGTGGTGCGCCCAATAGGAAGAACCACGCCCCAGTGTATTGCCACCCAGGGGAAGATACACAATACGTCATGTAAACAACATCTTTTTTCCTCTTTCCTCTCCCCACAGCCAAGAAGACGCCGACCCACACAGCAAACCAATTGCACCGTGAGGTGGACCCCGAGGTCCGGCCAGAACAACCCAGCGGACAACCAATCGTGTCGGCCACGCTCGATACTGGGTGAAACGTTTTTTCCCGCGCAGCGAAACGCCAGAAAGTGTTGAATGCCTGAAATGATCCACACTCCGGCTGCCAAGAGAATCTGGTAAATGAGTCCTCTGGTGTGGTTCCCAGGGCCTCGGACGGCGCCAACAAAGTCCGCACAGAACGGCTGAGGCGGCACCTGTGAATTACCCTACAGGGTCAACGCCAAAACAGCTAGGTGGACAGATGCATTGCCGGGTGGACGCCGGCGTGTCATGTAAATTACAAATACACCGAATCAGAACACACCGAACCGAGAAATACCCATCGCCAGCACCGAGCGTTACCGCTGGGGGTGGAGAGAGGGAGAGAGGAGGAGAGAGGAAGGGATGGGAGGAGGGACGCTTGCGACGACCGTCGCGCTGAACCACTCGCCCATCAGGCGGGCTCGACCGACTTACGCTGTACAACTAGGCCAGGGGGGGAAAAGAGAGAGAGAGAGAGAGGGAGAGAGAGAGAGAGTGCTGGCAAGGAACATGCAATGACCCTAACCCCCCGCAGAATCCCACCAGCCCTCTGGGCGTCGGTGGTTTAACGAGTTTCCTCTTCCACCCCTCCTTCTTCCCCTTCGGGGAGGGGTTTACCCCTCCCCCTACCCCCTCCCCACTGACCTGGACAGGGGGGGCCGCGGATAGTTAGAGCGTCCAAGAACGACCCCTGGGAGGGCTAAAATTCGACACCCCTCACGAGGATCGTGGCTCCTGAGGGGGGGGCTGAAATTTAGGAACCCCCCTTCGTTGATCGATCTCCTCCAAGATGGCTCCGAGAGACGTCTTGGACCCCCTCTTGGGCCCTGCGCGCGGGCGGGCGGAGCGCCGCCCGCCCACCCGCAAGGCCAAAGAGCCCACCAAAACGTTCGAAGACACTTCCAAGACGCCACCAGGGAAGAGGAAGATGAGGAGGAAGAGGAGGAGGAGGAGGAGCAGGAGGTGAGGGAGGAGGAGGAGAAGAGGAGGAGGAGAAGGCGGAGGAGGAGGAAGAGGGGGAGGAGAACAGCTGCCGATCATCGGCGCTCTTCGTTCGAGCGCCTGGTGTAGGATGGGCTGGTGGGGATACGCGAAGCGTCAAGAATTCTGGATCCCCCAGGTGTATGCCGGAAAATATGTTTGGGGTGCCTTGAAGGCGTCGTCGACACGCAAATTGCATGTTTTCCTTTGCCTGAGCGTTTCTCATGAGGGTTCTTTTCTGTGTGCAAACATAATTTCCTTCAAACGATTAACCCTGATTAGTAGCGCCAAGCATCCGCCGACCTCCTGGATTCATAACGAACTGTTTGTTTTAAGCGCTTAGCATATTCAAAAAACACACTTCCGCTACGAGTCAAAACGAAATGTGATTTCCGAGCCGCTCGGTGGACACTTCAACCCATTTTCGCTGCGATTCATGGTTAGCTTTACTTTGTCAGTGTTTGGCGAACACTCAGAACTTGCCGCTGCAATTCACAGCAAACTCTGCTTTTGCGGGCACATCGCGGGCACTCACAATCAGTATGTTCCCTGCGGTGTTGCATTTAACTCAACTTACAAATTGCTTCGCGGACGCGCAAAATAAGCATGCTCGATGACGTGTTGCGGCCTCTTGTGTCCGCGTTCCAGCGGACTTCTTCGAGGCCGAGCCTGCATCTGCGGTCACTCGCAGGCTGGTGTGGAAAGATTCGTTTTCCGATCGATGTGGCAACTCGACGCCTCCTCCTCCTTCTCCTCCTCCTCCTCTGTTGCTCCCCCCTCTGGACTCTGGCCACATGTCGATACTTTTTTGCGTTCCGCCCACCTCCGTCTCCTTCGGTCCTCTTCTACTGCATTTCGATATTGTCATACTCCTGTCCCTGCGCATAGGGCTTCTCCTGCTCCAGCTGCTTGATTGCAGGAGCCGGGGCTGATCATCGTCCCCGTCGCCCTCCACCTCCTCCTCCTCCTCCACCGCCGCCCTGACGTTTCTATGACTGTCGTCTTTCCCATCAGGGCGACGGGCGAGCGCAAGAAGCAGCGAGGTACTGAGTGCTGATCGGACAGCGGTCTGGAGCCCTCTTTTTGTCCCCACCCGCCCAGACGTCCTGTCCGTAGACCCTGCGGAAGTGGTCGGTGAAGCGGGTGTCCAAGTACACCTTTCGACTTCTGAAGCCTGTGGCCCTCAGGACTTACTTGATGTGAAACCGCTGGGGACATTTTTCTTCAATGTTCAACGATTTGGCTACCGGCCAACCACATCGGAAAAACACAGACAACCCAAGACAAACCAAATTGCATTACCAAACGGGGCCGACCCGAAAACGGCGAGAACGATAATCCCCCAAAGGAGAAAACTGAGCCTAAAAAAACACGTCGATCTTGAACATGGGAAACAACCTTCCTAAATGTTTTGACACCATCCAAGGCTCCAGACACTGACGCGGCCCTGGCTCAAGGGACTTCTGGACCACGAGGCCGGGGAAACTTGAAGCGAAATCCCCCGCCTCTGGCGGGCGCGAGGGGGCAACAATCTAAGAAAGCGGGGGGCTTCTCAGAAGGCCAGGCATTCCTTGGAAGCCCCCAAATTTCTAAGAAGCCTTCTGATAAGCCTTCTAAGAAGCCTCTGGGCCCCTCTGACAAGGACCCCCCGTCCGTCCAAGGAACCCCAATCTCCTTCGAACCCCACACCCCTCGTGCCCCCACCCGCCCTCTGCGCGCCGCTAGCTCCTCTCCGCTCGCCCACCCCACCCCTCCCACATCCCCCTTCATGGGTGTCGCCTGCGAGAGAACAGCAGCTCAACTGAGCTGGATGGAGCGACGCCCAGTTCCGCCGTCTTCGTGACGCTTCCCCTCCACGCCTCTTGCTGCCGTGTGGGGCCAAAACAATGCCGCTACTACTGGTCCTGCTGATGGTGCTGTTGTTGTTGCTTTGCAAATCTGGGGCGCACACCGGCGCGTGGCAAACTCCCACAGTCCCGCTAGATCAGTTGTGTGCTGCCTGCGATCCCCGTTAATCGAGGCACTCCGTAGGCAGGCACGGGCGACGCATACGGACGCGCTCTGACGAACCGAACTGGGAAGCAAAAACCTGCCCCGCCACGCCCTTCGCCAGGGCTGCGTGCAGTTGCGGGCGCCAGCGGCGGAAGCATCACGCAGGGGCACGACCGCGTTGGCAGGACCTGGGCGCGAATCAATGGCGGGGCGATCAATGGGGGAGGAAGGTGTCCTGTTCGGGCCCTGCAGGCCCTCTCTGGTGCCTTAGAGGGCGTCTTCTAGGGGCCCCAAAGGGCCCCTTTTCGGCAGCCCTCGCTGCCCCCCCATGTATCGCCCTTCGCTAATTCACGCCCCAAAAAACAGGCCGCGGCTGCCGGGCAACGCTTCGGCGGGTGCTGCGCCCTCGGTGACCCGCTGCTGGCCAGGCTTCTCGTGGGTATTTGTCGGCGTTCGTAACTAGAGAGGGGGGGGGATCGATAGGTGGGGGTGGGGGGTGGGGGGGAAACGTGTACCTTTCGGGCCCCCGGGGAGCCCTTTAGGGCTTTAAAAGGCACGAGAGGTGCACCTTTCATCGCCCCATGTATCGCTCCCCCATTGCCTAACGCCTCAAACCGGCAAGGCCGCCCGCACCTGGACAAACGAGTCACGAGTGTCCATCTCGCGCTGGCTCGCCGTCGCGGTGTTGCCTCCTTCCCCAGCTCGCCGCGGGCGGCAGTGCCCGACCGTAGGGTGTTGCGTCGTGACAGTCGCAACGAGGTCGCCAAGCAGAAAAGTGTGCGGAGCCTTTGTGCGGACTGCTCGACAAATACCTAAGTATGGAAACCGCGATATTCAACAGAGAATGCCAACCAACAGCAGTGATGTTGTGCGTGCCCGCTCGAGGATGGCGCGCCATGCGCGCCGAATCCTCGAGGATGTCTCAAGCGAAGCGCTCGTCTTGCAGCACCTGGGGAAGCTGAGCGGCGCAAGGCAGGCTCGCGCCGCACGCGTCCGCCAACACATGCTGCTGCTGCCCGTGCTGATGACCATTATTATCAAGCCTCTTTCCCTCGAGCTCTCCCGCCTCCTCCTACCCTTATGCTTGTGGATGCCACGACAATGGACACCCGAACAGTCCTACCATTGAATTACTGTGTTTAAAACGTCGGAAACGTGTTCTAAAAACGTTTCAGACATGTTCTTGTTTAAATGTTTGAAACATGCTTAGACATGTTTCAAACATGTTTTAGACATCTGGAAATCATTTGGCTGCATGCTTCCTCTCCATTCATCGGCCGCCAGGCCGACCGATGGCGGGGGGTCCACCAGGGTTGGGGGTCCATCGTACCCGTCAATCAATATGCAATGTACTTTCTACGTTGTCCCTCTCAACGTGGACGTTTTGTCATCAAAGTGGCAAAATGCGTGGCAAGAGTGGGACGGAACGCATATCGCATGCGCCTGGGCGCTTTGCTCATGTTTTCTTGACAATTTAAATCCAGCCTGGGCGCGGTGCACATCTTTCACTCGCCAACTCGTCGATAGCAAGGTCACAAGCGAGCTGATGCAATGCTGGCTTCACCTACGCGCCGCGCAAACTTCATCTGAAAGTGGCTTTCAAAATTTGGGCGCCGCGCAATCTTTTCACTCGCCAAGTCATTGGGGGGCGGGGCCGCTCGCGAGCAGGCGCATCGTCGCCCTCGTGCAAGTTTCGACAGGCAATAGCGTTCCCGCTCCAGCGCGGCGCACGTTTTTCACCCGCCGAATCGCAGGAACGCGGCAGCGGCAACGGGATCGCACAGTAGCGGGCGAACTATCTTCTCGCACGAGCGCCGCGCAAGTTCTGCACGAGAGTGGCAACGCTGCTTCAGCGCGGCGCATGCTGCGTCTTCGCACCGCTCACCGGAAATATGGCCACCCGGGAGAGGAGCTAATAAAGGGGCCCAGGGGCACACAAATAAGAGGATTCCGGATATTTTCCTATATTCTTTAGATGCTCGTCTTCCCCCCCACTTCCCACATTTTCCCATAGTCCTGGGGATCGACGATGAATTGTGTCTGTGTGTCTTTTCCCCTCCTGAGCTAAATGGTGCTCTCGCCGCGGCGCCGCCCAAACAAATTCTCGAAACTCCGCTCGCGCCAGCTCGCGGCGAGAAATTTGTTCCCCTCTTCGGGTCGTCGAGGCGGGACCGCGCGCGAGGGCCGTCCGTCCGCTGGCGGAAGCGCGCGCCAGTCCCACTGTCAAGCTGCGCCGCCGTTGGCTCTTGTGCTGTGGGAGGACGGGTGGACGTGGACGGGACCTGCTGGTCGCCAGACCTGGCTAGCTTGACCCTCTCCTCGTCCTTCTTCTCGTCCTCCTCCTCCTCCTCCTCCTCCTCCTCCTCCTCCACTATGCTGACGCCATTGCTTCAATGAAGCTAGTGCCATAAGGAACGCTAAATCCGCCACCGTGCTTGCACGGAGTGGGCGCGTTAGAACGCTCGCTGTTGTCTTGGAGGTTTTGAACTGTTTTCTAACGCCGCCCCCCTTCCCCGAGCGCGGGGTCTTGGGACCACCCTCTCTAAAATTGCTCTCCGTCGGTCTTTCCGGCCTCCAAACGGGCAACATGGCCTCCAAGACGGCTTCCAAGGCCGTCAAGGAGACAGCAAGACGGCGCACGATGGCCCAAGAGGGCTCCAAGAGGCCCTCCAAGAGAGCCCGAAGAAGCAAGCGCCATTGATTTTCCCCAGGTTGTTGAACAATTCGTGGTTCTCGCTAATTTGGGCTTCTGACCTCCCAAGACGACACGAGAAGCCTCCAATATAGCTCCAAGACAGCCTATGAAGCCCCCGGGAGGGCCCCAAGTTGGCCCAAGAGGGCGCCAGAATCGTGCAATAGGCTTCCAAGAGAGCCCAGAGGCGGGCCTAAAGCGCTCCAAGAGGGCACCAAGACGGCCCAGCGAGATCCCCAAGACGGCCTGCGAAGACGTCAGACGGGCCAATCGCCTCCCTAAGACGGCCGAAGGGGCCCCAGGGGGCCTGCCAGAGGGCCCCCAGGAGGACCCCAGGAGGCCCCCAGGAGGCCCCAAGAGCCCCAAGAAGCTTTCTCCTCCTCGTCCTCAGTTTCTCCCTCTTCTCCTCCTCCTCCTCCTCCTCCTCCTCCTCCGCCTCCTCCTCCTCCTCCTCCTCCTCCTCCTCCTTCTCGTCATCGTCATCATCATCATCACCATCATCATTATCATCATCATCAGCATCATCATCATCATCATCATCATCATCATCATCATCATCATCATCATCATCATCATCATCATCATCATAATCACCAGCATCATCATCATCATCATCATCATCATCATCATCATCATCACCATCACCATCACCATCACCACCATCACCACCATCACCACCATCATCAACATTATCAGCATCATCATCAGCCTCGTCATCATCATTATCACCACCTCCACCACCATCATCATCAGCATCACCACCACCACCATCATCATCATCATCATCATCATCATCATCATCATCATCATCATCATCATCATCATCATCATCATCATCATCATCATCATCATCATCGTCATCGTCATCATCATCCTCATCCTCATCCTCATCCTCATCCTCATCATCATCATCATCATCAGCATCATCATCATCATCATCATCCTCATCCTCATCCTCATCCTCCTCCTCATCGTCATCATCATCCTCATCCTCCTCCTTTTCCTCCTCCTCCTCCTCCTGCCCGCTCCTCCTCCTCCTCATCCTCCATTTCTTTCTCCTCCTCCTCGGAAGTCATCGGGGCGAAGTCTCAACAATAACCAGCTAATGAAAGACTGATAAAACCATCGTTTGTTAGCATCAATAGTAATGCAACTGACATTGCTGGTGCTTCCTCCTCCTCGTTCTCCTCCCCCCTTATCGCGCGGACGAAGACGATGTCGGAATCACGACCCTCCCCAATTCAGACCACTCGCTGAACTGCCGCGGGGTGTGAACTCGACATCCTTCCGACCGCGTGGGCGAAAAAGAGCTCGAGTTCAAGACCTGTCCTTATCATACCACTTGTCGGAGTTTCGCTGCTCCCACTCTCAGTCTCCTTCATGCAGCGCTGTTGCTCAGGCACGGTGGCGGCGTTTGCCGCAGGCAGCTAGATAAGAAACGAAACCCCGTTCTGTGGCCCCCGTAAAGGCCCGGGTGCTCGAGGAGCGCTGGAGGAACGGCCATCGAACGACCCAAAGAACAGCGGGCCCTCTTCCGAACACCCGAGCTGTTCCTTCATTCAACTTCTTGGCCGTATTCCTCCCCTATGCTGCCACCGCTGCTGCTGTGTTTAAGCCGGAGTGGCGGGTCTAGCGCAGATCGGTCCGCGGGGATGCGTCCAATAGTACTTGCAATAGGTGGTTCCTGAATGCAACAGCTTGCGCCCTGGATGTAACAGTTGCACGTGGATGCAGTTGTGCCACCTTCTTTCACACGCAATAATTGTCGCCTGTGCAACAATTCGCGCCCCCCGCAACAGTTGCGTAGTACTGCAGCCGATAAAAACACAATTGGCGAACGCTTGCATTTCTCACCCCCCCATCTGCGCCAGACTCAAGACATACTTAGAGTCAGACTATTGCTGCTCCTCGCCCCCCCTTCCCATCTTCCGCATCACCTCGAAGTAGGGCCTCAGCTGCTCGTCCCGGCAGATCGGCTCCAGCGCCTGCCCCCCCTCCTCCGATGGGGGGAGCAGGAGGAGCAGAAGAGGAGAGCGGAAGACAAAGAGGGGCACGAGAGCGCGAGGGCAGGATCAGCCAGCATCGAATCGGGAAATCGGATCGGACCAGAACGTGCGTCGGCTCGGGCTGCATCGGCACGGAGTCGAAATCGGAGCGGATCGGCTACGCCAAGATGCACAACCGCGTCCTGCACCCTGCACCGACTGCGTCCTGCAAGCATCGGGCCGCACCGGACCTCCTGGATATGATCGCTGGCAATTCGGAATCGAACCGGATCGAGCCGACCGAGATCGACATAAACTGGGTCCTGGCGTGGGAGCGAGCGGGGCAGCAGGCAGGGTGGCCAGGAGGGCGCGGGAGGGAGGCCGAGCCATGATGAAGAGGGCGTGCGGCGGTACGTGGCCGGCGCACGTGCGCGGCTCGGCGGTCTGGAGTCCAAGAGCAGAACACATAGGACGAGCGGCGCAAACGTTTGCTTGCATACGGCCGTTGAGATGCCTCAAGGATCACCCAGGAGTCCCTAACTAGGCTCTCCAGCAATGCCCTGGGAAGCTATTACCCCAGCAAAGAACCCAAACTGCAACCAAACTGAAGAGGCGGGTCGAAGAAAAGGGCTTCGGCTGGTGACAGATGTGGTGGGACAGAGGTGAGAGCACGGCCACGTGCACCTTTAGTGTGTTGTGTATGACGGATCGTAGCCGTCCGGACCAAACATGTAACCGGCATTGAGGCGAGACCACGATTCCCAAATAAATCGTAGGAAATCTCAAGCGAAACGGCTGCTGGACTGGGCGATATCGGAGGGCAGTCCCTGGCTCCCCGTCTCCACAGTGGGGCTTTTCTGTAGTCCTTCCAAATTCTCTTAGAATATCAGGACCTTCTAGCGAAATGCGATCAAGGAACAAACCATGGCGCGATGTGACATCGTCAGCACGCTCTGCTTCCCAAGCTTGTCGGCCCAAGGTGATATCAGGGAAACCGCTGTTGGCCCCGAGACGGGCCTCACAAGAGACTGTTTCCTAGTAGTGTTTCGCCAGAGGGTTCTTACAGAAACAGAACTGAACCCTCTGCTACTTCCTTACAATGAATTCAGGAATCGTGCTCTCGCCTCCATGAAAAACTACATGTTTGGTCTGGACGGCCAAACTCCCCTATGACAGATATGCTAAGGTGAACATGGCCGTGCTTTGCTAGCATTCGTGTGCTTTGCTGGGGCGTTTTTTTTTTTTCCACTGCGGGTCGTCACCCGGTGGGGGGGGGCCCGGGTAACAGTAACGCTTGGGCGGGGAGGGGCACGTCTGGGCGGGTTTACGCTGCGACCGCCCTGGGCTACTCGGGGGCCTGTTCAAGCCAGCGCGGACTACTCGGAGTCTGTGCGCAGCCCGAAGCCTTGCCAGGGCCGCCGGTGTCTCCACTGACCCTCCCTTGGAGCAGGGACCGACCGCCCAAGCATTCCGAAAAGCTTCTCGCGCAAACCACAGAAGGTCCCTTGAACAATCTTCGGTGGGCCTACAGGCAAGCCAGGACGCATCGCCACTGCCTGCCTCCAGCGGAACTGCCCCCCTCGCCGACGACCCCGCGGCCCAGAGGCTGCCCGACGCGCGGCCTCGCGCAACTCGCGCGCCCACGGCGAATCGGCGCTCCAGCCGTGGCCACGGCAGCTCACCAGCGGCTGCGCCATGTCGACGGCCGCCTCGACTCCAGGAGGGGCGGGGGCGAGGAGGGAGGAGGACGAGGAGGAGGTGAAGAAGGAGGAGGAGGAGGACGAGCAGGAGGAGGAAGAGGAGGAGGAGGGATTGGAGAAGAAGGAGGATGGAGGAGGAAACGGTTGGAGGAGGAAGGGCCTCCTCCAATTTCTTTTCCTCCACCTCCTCCTTTTCTTCCTCCTGCTTCTTTTCCTCATCCTTCTCTTCCTCCTCCTCCTCTTCCTCCTCTCCCTCCTCCTCCTCCTCCTCCTCCTCCTCCTCCTGTTCCTCCTCCTCCTCCTCCTCCTCTTCCTGCTCCGCCTCCTCCTCCTCTTCCTGCTCCGCCTCCTCGGTTTCCTCATTTTCCTCCTCCTCCTCCTCCTTTTCCTCCTCCTCCTCTTTGCAACGACACGCGCTTATCCGCAGCGATCCCAGCTCCAACGCGCAACCGCATGACGTGCGCGCGCGCATGCGTCGCGCCCATTCGCCGTGGTGCCTGTAGTACGACGGCGAACGGACGTCCACAGAGGGGGAAGTATAGGTGGGAGGACCATGCTCTCACGATGCAAACGTCGATAACGAAACTCCAAGAACTGGGTGGCCTCTTTTTGGCACTGTCAGGCCTCGCCTTGCGCAGCTCGGCCCAATGTGGCCGGTGGAAAACTGTTTCTGCATCTCGCGGTATCTCCAGAAGGATATGCGTTCTGCGGCTCGAATTGTCCATTGCCACTTTCTTGTTACACTTGCGGGTAGGGGAGGGCCGGAAACTCCATGGTGGCGTCGTGCTGCAGCACCGTGCGTCTGTCCAGAGAACTAATAAGGTCTGCCAACTCGGATCCAGAACGACCGGATCCAGCACGATGCATTCGTAGCAGTCCCCGCCACACTTGCCATTCGTTGCGTCGCCAGCAGCGATCGTATGTTTTTGTCCTCCTCCTCCTCCTCCTCCTCCTCCTCCTCCTCCTCCTCCTCCTCCTCGTAACCCTGGTAGCGGTAGCTCTTGAGGTGGCCCTCGTAGGTCTGCGCGCACGTAGCACGTAGCCCTCGTAGCTCTACCAGCGCAGGTGGCCCTCGTGATCCTGCGTGTTGCCAACGACGGTCTGCGCGAGGCTTCTGTAGCTACGCTGGCTGCTCTCGTAGACCTGCTGGCGGTTCGCGTAGGTGTGCTGGTGGCCCTTGCGCCTCTGCGTGTAACCCCATGATGTACATTTGAAGCCCTCGCTGACCTGCTGGTGGTCGATCTGCTCGTTACACAGAATTTATTCGCGTTGCCTTCGTAGCCCTGCTGGTGGTCCCCCCTGCTCTGCAGGCGGCTCCCGTGGCTCAGCTTGTGGCCCTCCTCGCTCAGCTTGTGGTCCTCCTCGCTCAGCTGGTGGCCGCCGTGGCACAGCTTGTGGCCCCCGTGGCTCAGCTTGTGGTCCTCGTGAATCAACCGGTGCCCCTCGCAGCTGAGGTCGAGGTCCTGGTAGTCCTACACGTGGCCCTTGTAGTTCAGTTCGTGGTTCTCGTAGTTGAGCTGGTGGACCTCGCAGCTCTGCTGGAAGCCTTCGAAGTTTGGCAAGCGGCCCTGGTAGATCCCCTAATAGCCCTCGCAGCTCGGCTCGCGGTCCTCGTCGCTGGCTGCGGCCCTCGTAGCTCAGCCTGTGTCTCTGCAAGCTCTCTGCCAGTGGCCTTCATAGCTCAGCAAGTGGCCTTCATAGCTTCGCTGGTGGCTCTCGTAACTCAGTTGGTGGCCCTCGGTGCTGTCTGTTTGTTGTTGTTGTCGTCGTAGCCCAGCAGGTGGCCTTTGTAGCTGTGCTGGTGGCTCTCGAAGCTTTGCCCATGGCCTTTGTGGTTCAGCCGTTGGCCCTGGTAGCCCTGCTGGTGGCCCTCGTGGCTCTACTTCTGGCCCGCGTGGTCCAAGTTGTAGCCCTGGTAGCTCCGCCGGTAGCCCTCATGGCTCCGCTGTTGGTCCTCCTGACTCAGTTGCGGGCCCTCGTTGTTTAGCTCGTGGCCCTCGTAGCTCAGGTTATGGTTCTCGTACTTGGGCCGTTGGTCCTCGCTGCCATGCTGGAGGCTCTCAAAGCTCGGCAGGTGGTCCTGGTGGCTCTGCGCGTCATCCTTATATTAGTTCAGCTTGAAGCCCTCGTAGCTGAGTTGGTGACCCTCGATACCTTGCGTGTGGCCCTCGTAGCTCAGCGCGCAATCCTCGACGTTCCGTTGTGGCTCTCGTAGCACAGCTGCTGGGTCGGGGCTCTGCTGGCTGCTCTCGATGCTCAGGTTGTGGCCATCGTGGCTATGCCCGTGGTCCTCGTAGCTCTGCCGCTGACTTTCGGACCTCTGGTCGTGGCTCTCGTAGCTCAGCTGGTGGCCCCGGTAGCTTCGCTGGCGGCTCTCGTAGCTCAGCTTGCGGCCATTGCAGCTCAGCCTGTGACCCTCGTGGCTCTGCTGCTGGCTCTCGTGGCTTCGCTGGTGGCCATCGTAGCCCTCCTCGTGGTTTTCGAATTTGAGCTTGTGGTCCAAGTAGCTCAGCTGGTGGCCTTCGTAGGTCTGCTGGTGGCCCTCGTAGCTCAGCAGGTGGCCCCATTGCTGGGGTGAGGAAGCCGTAGGCGTCGTAATTGTCGTAGCCGTTGCCGAAGGCGGCCCCGGCCTCCACAAAACCCACCACGTCACGCGTTGTGCGTTCGAAACTGTTCTCTGGTGCCTGCGGCCCAGCGACCGCCGTCAGCAACTTGTGTCACGGGCGAGGCCATTGAACAATTGCAGAAAACGCAACCGCCAACGGGCGGGCAAAGGTGTGTGTGTGTGTGCGCATTAAAACCGAAAACGTGCGAATTATGTTTTACGTATGTATATATAAATATATGAATATGTATACTTCAATACACACATGTGCGAGCAACCCCGTTCAATAACAAGTGCCACGCGCAACATTCACTGACACATTGTTCAAACTGCCTTCGCGCACATGCAGCAGCGCACTCATATACTCCAAACCACGCATTTATTACACCGCATATGCGGCCTTACATGCATATGTGGGTGTGCGTGTATGCTTGTACGAATGTATGTATATGTGCATACATGTTTGTATGCATGTATGCATGTCTGTATGTATGTATGTATGTATGTGTGTGTGCCTGCATGTGTATTCCTGGATATATGATTACATGTATGAATGTGTGTATGTAATCATGCGTGTATATTTGTAGGTGTGTATGGATGTATATGTGTATGTTTGTATGTCGGTGTCCATGTCTGTACTTGCTTTATCTGCACACATACATACGTATGTATGTATGTATATATATGTATATATATATATATCTTACAAAACCCCCAACAGTGTCTGCCTCTACTTATTCCTATTTCTGTTATACAAAACTGGGCCTGTGCGTCGGTCTGGCGGCTATGTTGTCACGGTCGCCATCCCGTCGCCGCCTTGTCGCTGACCATCGTAAAGTGCCTGTGCGTCGGCCTGGCCGCTATGTTGTCGCCGTCACCGCCCCGTCGCCGCCCCGTCGTCGCCTCGTCGCCGCCTTGTCGCCGCCCGTCGTCTGGGCCTGGGTGTCGGTATGGCGGCTCCGTGCTTGACGTCGCCACCCCGTCGCCGCCTCGTCGCCGCCCATGGAACTTCCTTTCTGACGAAAAACTATGGCTCTTCACCCCCCGGATTATTGGTACCCCTTGTGAGTATACAATTACCAAATACTTTTCTGCCCCATCGTACACTTTTCGTCGGAACCCATACCATCCAAGCGAGGCCTGGTATCGACCACCAGGACCCCCGTCAGATTATACTCGGCGCGAGCACTCGATGATAAAAACTCGCGAAGTTCCAATCCATTCAAAAAGAGGAACACTAAGTCGACACGCGCGCGTTATCGCCCGCGCGTGCCCCCGAAAACACAAATCATGTTTTGCAACATGCCGTTTCAAACAAGTCTGCGCGCTTGCGAATCCATTTGGGGAAAACATTTTTTTACAACCGCCATCGCATGCGACCAAGCGGGCGTTTCGCGCGCGCGTGTCGGAATCAGATGAAGGCCCCAACTCGATTGCTGGGGGGAGGGGGTCGCGACACCGGTCAAATTATACCATGCGGGCCGCTCGCGCCCGTCGGTCGCACGCGCATGTCTGAATTGCTCTCAAAACTTTAATCACCGACGCGTGGACGCCATCATCGCTACTGGCGTGCTCAACACCCGCGCCGTCATTGGCCTTGCCGGCGTCATCGTCATCATCGTCACCACCACCCCTACACTCATCATCGTGTCCGCTGTTGTCGACGTCGCCACGATACCGCGCCCGCCCGGGTCACTGACCCGCTCTGAAATGCGCGCGCATTGGCGCGGCCTGCGAGACGCGCTGCGGCGCGCTCGCTGGTCAGTGCCACCGCGGCCGCGTCGGTCGCGCCAGAGTAGCTGGCCGCTTTGCGCACAAGCCTGCGCGAGCTCGCGCGGCCGCAGCGATGCGCCAGCCAGCGCAAAACAGTCATCGCAATCGCCGCCGCATGGATTTTGCTAATCAAGAAGCGGGCTGGCGACTGGGATGATTGCGCGACCAGTGAAGTTGGCAAATCTCTGGTGGCCATTCGTTACTTGCACCACACAGCTTGCACATCATAGATTGCACTTCGTCGGTATCACAACATGTGTTGCACCACGCACACCTTTTTCGCACAACACAGGGTGCACGACATCGGTTGCACTAGGCGAATTGTAATACGAAGAGCGCACCACATATATGGCAAAACACAAACTGCACCACGCATATTGCGCCGGATAGATTACAGTGCCTCTATTGCACAGCATACGTTACACAGTCTCGGCCCTCAGTTCCAAAAGATATGTACATTCTCCACGGTTTGGGGTCCACGGTGGCTAACGTATATGAGATTCCCCAAGCAATGTTTGCACTCGGGGCTTCTTGCCTCTTGCTGTAAAGGAACTGGGCCTGGCTGGCGGTCTGGCGGCTATGTTGTCGCTGTCGCCGCCCGTGGCCGCCGTCCGTCGCCGCTGCTTCTCTGTCTGGCTGGCGGTCGCCGCGCTTGTTGTCGCCGTCGCCGCCGTTCGTCGCCGCTGATTCTGGGCCAGGCTGGCGGTCGCCGCGCTTGTCGGCGCCGTCGCCGTCCGTGGCCGTTGTTGTTTCTGTCCCTGGCTGGCGGTCGCCGCGTTCATTGTCGCCGTCGCAGCCGTCCGTCGCCGCTGCTTCTGGAATGGCTGGCGGTCGCCGCGCTTGTCGCCGTCGCCGCCCGTCGCCACTGCCGCATAGTTTACACCACGCAGCGCGAAGATTGCAGCACGCAGATTGCACCACATAGACTGCACTACATACATGTCCCGCTCTAAAAAGGAATCAGGACCGACTCCGCTTGAAAATTCCGGTTGCCCTTGGGATAACGCAAATTGCAAATAACCTTGCCCCATCGTTCACTTCAAGTACGAATTTAAAACATCCCAGTCAAAACGGTATCGGCACCCTCCTCCCCCCCCCCTTACTCTTCCCTGACAAACAAAGCTATGCAAGCACACTTGTTTCACAAAAAACACGAGGCTCATAAATCCTAAAGAAGCCGACACGTACGCAAGAGTTTGACAGATGAAGGGCGGGTCGTTTTCAAACTGCGGCTCTCGCCTGAACGTCGCGTACACCCGTCATGAGCATTCGTATGGAGGGCGGTCAGTTTTCAATATGTAGCTCTCGCCCAGCATTTCACGGATGGAGGCGTTTCCTTTTCAACATTTGGCTCGCGCCTAGAGCCGCGCACATTCGGTTAAATAATTTGCAACATCTTCACGGATCGAGGGCAATCCGTTTTCATAATGTGGCTCTCGCCTTAGCGCCGCGCGCACTCGTCTTAAAACAAACACTGCAAGATACTCACGGATGGAAGGCGGGCCGTTTTCAACATGTGGTTCTCGCATTAGTGCCGGGCACACTTGTGAACAGTTTGCAGGAGCTTCACGGATGGAGGACGGGCCTTCTTAAAAATGTGTTTATCGCTCTCGCCCTGCGCACATTCGGTTGAACAAACTGCACGAGCTTCACAGATGGAGGGCGGTCCGTTTGCAAATTGTGGTTCTAGCCCTGGCGCCGCGCACATTCGTTCAGCGTTTTTTGTTTTGAGAGCTTCACGCGTGGAGGGCGGTTCCTTGTCAAAATGCGGTTCTTGCCTGCGCGCCGCGCACACGTGTCTTAAACATTTTCAGCAGCGTCGAACGCTTCTCATAATTAACGCACCAGGCATGGTGTGTTGGCACGATGTCGGAATACGAGGGCGCAGCAATCACTTTGATTCGCGGTGTTGCAATCCAGAGAATGGTGGTCTGGCACGGCTCTGGATCGCCAAGACGCAACAAATATGGCGATTCGCGGCGCTGAAATCTCAAGAATGGTGTTCTGGCACACTTCCGGATTTTCAAACGTTCGTCTTCCAACGGGGCACTTCTGTCAATGAAACTGAACCCTTGTAAAGGGTCTATCTTGGGTCCGCGGCGAGAAGGAACATGACGCTCACAACTGTGATGCTGCCTGTCTGTGTGGTCCGCGGCAGCCCTCTGCGACATAGCGTGGGCAAGCAATGAACAATCCCTTGATGCGTGTGTCCCCGAATTGGCAGAAGGTCGAACTGAAACATTTTTCGTAAATATGCAATTCGGCGGCGAGCCAGGAGGGGAAGTGCGAAAGTGAAGGCCTTCTCAGAAGGCTCGGAAGTCCCCCAGCCTTCTGAAAAGTGTTCGGAGCCTTCCTTCCCTGACGACAGAAAACAACTTCTCAAGAGGAGCGAGGGTTTCTGAGAAGTCTCGCCGCCTTCTGAGAAGGCCTTCTCCTTCTCATTTCCCCCCCTCGCTCGCCGCCGAGCAATGTGGTGATTTACTTCAGGAGGATCAAGTAAACGGATGCAATGTGCTCCTCAAGACACGCGACACTCGACCTCTGATTCCAGACGAGACGAAGGACGAAGAGACAGAGGACGGTGACAGACTGCAGCAGAATGAGCGCCACGAGAAGACGAGCAGGCAGCAGGCAGGCAGGTGCAGGAAGACGGGGGTGTAGGGTGCATAGTCCTGGCCGCTGACCAAGCCCAGAAGAGCTAGACACCCCTTCGGGGCCCAAAGGGGCCTGATATTTTGACGGAGTACAGCCCCGCACGGAGGGAGGTTGGAGAGGAGGTGGAGGGGGAAGGGGGGAGGAGGACATGTTTTTAGACGAAGTCAAGTCACTAGCGACTTCCGAGGACTCGTGGTCAGCCCCATCCCGTTGCCGAGGGTCTCGGTGTCACATGATGATTGAAGAAATCCCTGCCCTGACCATACACGAGCGGAATTTCCCACAGCTCGGCTGATATGTACAGTTGGTTTCCCCCAAAGCTCCTGCGCTCACCAGTCCTTGATCGTGACGACAATGCTTCTCGGCTCGCTGCCACCCGTCCGTTTCTCGCCTCTCTGGCTCTCCGCATACTGTCAGCGCATTCAGCTTCCGCTGGTCCCACGGAGTTTGCCACCAGACGCACTCTCACCCCTCGCTCGCGCAGGCGACCTCGCAGGGCTGGCATGTAGACTCAGTCCGAAGCTCGACCCTGGTGCCGACCCTCAGCACGGCACTGGCGGGTATCCCATCGGCCGGGCTCGGGGCCTCGGCGGCGGTGCCGTAGCCAATGATGGCCACCTTGCAGCAGCCCTCGGCCTCCACTTGGCGGCCAGCCCTGGGGAGAAGTGAGAAGGGGCGGGCCTTCTCAGAAGGCTCGAAAGTCCTCCAGCTTCCTGAGAAGCGTTCTGAGCCCACCCCGAAGACACAGAAAACCTTATCATGAAAAGGGCTTCTCCCTCTCACTTCCCCCCCAGGCGCGCCGCCGATCCATCATTAGCCATGCCATCGTTCGGACGTTCACTTCCCGTGCATGTTTCGATTTCGCGCCTTCGTTGCTGCAGGATGACCCAAGATGCTCATCGATGATCCCTGCCATGAAGACATGCGCAAGTCCGAACGATGCCAAGTAGCTGGGCGACGCCCTGGCCACCCACGTCCCTGCCGCTGGCCCTGGCCGCCCAACAAAACCGGCACAGCAGTAGCCCGAGGCGCCCTCGCCACACCACCTCCGCAGCGCCCCGCGCCTCGAAGGGGTGCTGCCAGAGCTTTCGTAGATGATGTTGAAGACGCTGGAGGCGTTGTTTGGGGCCAGATTTCAAGATTGGCGTTTTCTCCCCCACCGTTTTGGGATCCGTCGTCTTGTTTCGGGTTTGGGCGTCTCGTTCGCGCCGTTGTCGGTTCGGTTCCGTTTTGTGCTGCCCTTGTTTGGTTTTGGATTCTAGGATGGCGCTTGTTCTTACGTGGTGGTTGGCCGAACGCCCCACAGCTGAAAACGGACAAGACAACGCCCTCAGCGCTTCTGACATCAACTAAGGTGCCAGAGGCGGTGCCTGGTGAGGAGTGTCGAGGGCGCACGGGCCACTCTCGGGCAGGCCTCGTGCGGCCAGGGCCCGCCGGAGGGCCACGGAGGGCCAAGGCGCTGCGAAGCTGTTGGCCTCCGATCCCAAGAACTCGACGCCCTCGGTGGACCCCACGAAGCAGCGGATCTCTTCGAAGCTCGCGTGCTCGGCGCTGCCGTTGCGCCTGGCGTCGACCACAGCCAGCTGCGTGCCCGTCGTCACAGCGCGCAGCAGAGAGGCGTCAAAACCGCTGTCGCCGGTCCTGCGCCGCCAGAAGGCCCCTACATCCACAGCTGGTGGAGCCCTGCCCTGGATCCGAGGGGAGCGGTGGATGTGGACATGTTCCCGCCGTCGTGGGTGGGAAGATGTCCGTCTCTTCACCGCTCCTCGAGCTCCTGGGCCCGACTCCGAAGCGGCGGATCTGGATATATTCTGGCGGTGGAGGTCCAGCCCACCGCGGCCCCCCGGAAGCGAACCACTGCCCCGAAGCATCGCTCGCCGTGGCGCGCGCTGTGCGCCGTGACCTCCAGCTCAGAGTCCGAGTCTTGCGCAGAGCACGTTCCGGAGAGCCGCACGGGCCTTCCCTCCGGCGACTGTTGGGGAGGACGAAGGGGAGGACAGTAAAAGGGAGATGAGTGAGTCAGCTCACGTAGCTGGTTTTCACAGCATCTCCCCGCGCCAGAGGCGCCAACGCATCGAGAAAAGCGCCTGGCGCCGCGGCCGAGACTAGCTGCATGCAGCAGATGTCATAATTCCCCCCCCATTCCCTCTTTCGTGAGATCCGCGCCTCCAGCCACTCGGCGAAATCCTCCAGTGAGCGGCCCAAGCTCGCGTGCTCGTGCATGCGGTGCTCCTGAAGGCCTATCCAAACTGGGCTGCAGCAAAGCAAATGCGGTCAAGGACCGCACTGCTTCGCCGATGCATCGGCGACGTCGGGATGAAGAATACCAAGCTCTCGCCGATGCGTCTGGGGAAACCAAACGATACCAATACCGCTACTCTCCAGACCTCTCCTCCCGTGGTGAGTCCTGAACAGACCCTCGAGGCAAATCCAGCCGTGGCGACGAGGGCCTACCAGGAGGCCCAAACAAGGGGAATCGAGGGAAGGGTGGCGGTATCGGTACATTTTCTTCCTCTGCGCGTCGACGACGCGGCGCGATCCTCCGACCGCATCTGCTCTGGCCCCCTTTGGGCGGCATGGAGGTCCTTCAGCCGCGAAGCCACCTCGGGGGCTGCCACGACGCGCATCCGCCGCCCCCTCTGCAGCGCCTCCACCGCGAGGACCACGGGCAGCTCGCCGGCGTGGTCCGTGTGGTTGTGGCTCACCTGGGGGGATCAAACGGTTAAGATTGGGACGGCCCAAGCGTATCCCCAAGGCGACGTACCCCCAGTGGGGTGTCGCAGCGGCCAACAGCCACAGTTCCAGCCACGGTGTGCGCGAAATCCCCGCCTCTGGGTGTCCCGAGGAGGGCCCTGAGGCCGTCCCTCCAGTGCACGTCTGTTCTGAGGTACGTTTGGCCTCCTCTGAGAAAATCCCGCTGCTCTCCGGGCATCTCCCGGGGTGCGCTCTGATCGGGCCCGGCGAAAGGGGGGGAATAGCAAAGGGGGGGGGGGGGAGAATCAGCTCACGTAGCTGGTTTTCCTGGCGCCTCCCGACGCCGGGAGGCGCCCATGCATCGAGGAATGGGCCGGGCGGCGGGGCCGAAATTGGCTGCATGCAGCAAATTTCGTACCCCCCCCTTTCCCTATCCCCCCCCTTTGGGGAGGGAACAAAACAAAAAAAAAAACCCTTTCGTTCGGCCCGATCTGACCATGACTCCGGGGCGAATGCAGCCCTGGGGCCGAGGGCCCCCCCAAGAGGCCCAGAGATGCGCGCACGAGGGACGGGCAGCGGCATCGGTGTCGTTGCTCGGGCACCCGATCTCTCTGGGTAGACCTGGCCTGGATGGAGTCCTACGGTGGGGGCACTGGATAAGGAACCCTTAGATAAGGAATCCAGAGTCTGGGGGCCAGTGGAACTCCAATCGAAGCTTGGCCATGGATATCACCGCCGCCCTTCTCAGATAAGGAACCTTCCAGGATCTGCATCATCCTGGGCGCATTCCTAAACCAACGCCCCCACCGTATTTGGTGTCCTCAGATGCGTTT
Organism: Prorocentrum cordatum; assembly: GCA_963575745.1. Taxonomy (NCBI): domain Eukaryota; class Dinophyceae; order Prorocentrales; family Prorocentraceae; genus Prorocentrum; species Prorocentrum cordatum. Next base: position 860,140 of record CAUYUJ010005002.1, on the reverse strand, counting down.
TGGGGAAATCTTGGAACCGCTTGATCTGGAGTCACTCCTGCTTCAGGAGGGCATCAGACAACGTGGGGCAGAATGTGAACAGGGAGGGCTCGAGTTGAGCACAATCCGGGGCAAGTCCAGCGCAGAGGCCCGAATCAGGAGCTATCCCTGACCACCCCCTTCGGCTACACGCAAGAGTGACCCTAGGCCAGAGTGACCTCTGGTGCGTGGCTTTAGGGGGGGCGCGTGGTGGCCAAATCCGAGCGCGCAAGCCAGCGCTGGGGTGGCCCCGGTTGGCCCACACCACAGGTCACTCCGGCGAAAGGCCATTTTAACGCGCAGCCGACACCTGCTCTGATGACTCGGGGCTCTGAGTTACCTCATCTGATCACCAGGATGGTGGACGGCAGCTGGCCGAGCTGACGCAGCGCGGAGGATGTTACGCCCGCACCCACGTCCGCCAAGAGCAGCGGCCGGCCCCGGTACTCCAGGGCCCACGCGCTGCTCGGCTCCCCGTGGTAGACGTGCGTCACGCCAGCGCCAGCCCCGAGGCAGTGGAACACCAACGGCTGCGCGTTGCCCAGGCCGAGAGAGCCCATGATCCGCCTCCGTGCCGCGAGGCACGAGTTGGAGTGTCCTCAGGTCCTCTGTAGTCCTCAGGTCCTCCGTCCTGAGGACTGAGTACAAGGGTGTCATGAAAACGGCCCAGAGCCCATACTCCTAAATCTCCCAAGGCTCCTGGCATGTTTTCTGGGCCCTGGCGCGTCTTCTCGCTTGACTTTCCCGTGCCCAAGAGGGCCCCCCAAACGGGCCAAGAGGGCCCCGAGACAGGAACGGCTGCGGGATGGGCCGAAGGCCAGCAAATACCAACCTCCGCCCCTGGTCCAGGCTGAGAGAGGCAGGCCGAGAGAGCCCATGATAGGAAAACACGCCTGGGCCCAAACCGCCATTAACGAAGGAGGAGCATGAGGGAGTAACGCAGGTGATGCACTAAAGAGGATGTCTGCTGATGTATGGCACGATGCCAGGGCATGGCAACATGCCAAGGGGCTGGATTGGGAGGGGAGCCAAGGCGAAATGAGCACAGGGAGACACAAGGGAGAATCGAACAACAGAACAAGGCACAAACAAAATGTGTCGGAAGTCCGCGCGGATGTCTTGGATCTGCGCCGGGCACCCTTGGTTGCGCCTTCGGCACCGCAGCTGTCGCGTTACGCGCGGCAGGGAGGCGGGTCCAAGAACGATCCAATAAATCACGCAGAGAAATAGAGAGAACAAAAAAACAAAAGAGAGAGAGAGAGAAAGAGAGAGAGAGAGAGAAAGAGAACAACAAAAAAAATATCCTGGCGAAAGACCCAACCAGATGCAGTTGTGAGTGCCGCAATTGTGAGTACCTTCTTCGGTGGCGCTCCCTATGGGGCCACGAACCGCATGAGGGGTATGCCGAAATATGGCGGGGTACACAACGCAAATGAATACGATAGGTCAGATCACGAAAGAATGAACGCGGGTGAGCCAGAGCGCGAGAGAGTCTGAGTGTGAATGGGTCTGCGTGGGAGTGAGTATATTTGCATGAATGCGATCTTGGCGACGCCCAGTGTAAATGTATATGAATGTGAATGGCTCGAGCATGCCTGTCCGAACACTCGTGACACTGGGCGTGGCCGCCGCATGCAGCTTCCGCGGGAACCCCGACGGCAGCGCCCGCGCGCCGCGACGCCCATGTCGGCACGCCCCTCACAGGGATCGCACCCGCTTCCGCCCCTTCTTTTCCCCCCTCTTTGCCTGCGCGCTCCAAAAATCCAAAGCTGCGGGCGCAGAGCAGCGCGGAGTCCCCGCGACGCGCGCAGGTCGCCGCGGAGGGGTCCCAGCGACGCGCGCAGGTCGTCCGCTGCGCGGAGCACAGAGAGCTAGCCGGCCGGCTGATTGCGGGCAAGGCTCCGGCCGCTGGGCAGAGCGACGACGGGCGAGCGAGGCGCTGAGCAGAGCGCCGCGCGGAATCCCCGCGACGCGCGCTGGTCGCCCCGAGAGGGTCCCAGCGACGCGCGCGGGTCGTCCGCGGCGCGAGGCCGAACAATTATGCGGGCAGTCGAGAGAAGGCGCGGCTCGGGGGGGGCGCTCCTCAGGTCAGGCCTCGCGGATAAACTCGGTGAAGCCGAGCTCCCTGGCGAGGGCCGTCGCCTCCCTCCTGCGCCGCTTCGTGCGCGCTGCAAACTGCTCCAGCTGCTTTCGCAGGCCCTCCGGCGGTCCTGCCAGGAAGAACTCGACGCGCGGCGCCCGCATGAGCAGGAGGTCCTCGTGGAGCGTGGCGCGCGAGAGCAGCGCATAGAGCTCCAGCCACCAGTCGTCGTCCTCCTTCTTGCCGTTCCCGACCTCGTGGCGGCCGCAGTCCAGGATCACACCTGGGCGACTCGGCCGAGGGAGCAGTGCGCCGGGCAGCCGACGGCCCAGGGCGAGAGTCCACAGGACCGAGGTCTGGCCGCGGACTGCTCGCGCCCCGGAGGTTTGGCCGTCCCCGGAGCGCCGTTCCCCCGCCCCGTCGCCTTCGCGCATGGTGCGCCCCTGGCACGCCACCGCGGGGATGACCCTGCCGTGCGAGAACGGTGGCGCCATGCGAGCTGCGCCACGTGGACCTTAGGTGGAGCTCCCTACGGGGCCACGAAGCGTGTGAGGGGTGTGCCAAAAGGAGCTCCCTGAGGGGCCGCGAAATCTGTGAGGGGTATGCCAAAATGGGGCGGTGGCGCCATGCGAGCTGCGCCACTTGGACCTCAGGTGGAGCTCCCTGAGGGGCCACGAAACGTGTGAGGGGTGTGCCAAAATGGGGCGGTGGCGCCATGCGAGCTGCGCCACTTGGACCGTAAATGGAGCTCCCTATGGGGCCACGAAACGTGTGAGGGGTGTGCCAAAAAGGGACGGTGGCGCCATGCGAGCTGCGCCACGTGGACCTTAGGTGGAGCTCCCTATGGGGCCACGAAACGTGTGAGGGGTGTGCCAAAAGGAGCTCCCTGAGGGGCCACGAAATCTGTGAGGGGTGTGCCAAAATGGGGCGGTGGCGCCATGCGAGCTGCGCCACTTGGACCTCAGGTGGAGCTCCCTGAGGGGCCACGAAACGTGTGAGGGGTGTGCCAAAATGGGGCGGTGGCGCCATGCGAGCTGCGCCACTTGGACCGTAAATGGAGCTCCCTATGGGGCCACGAAACGTGTGAGGGGTGTGCCAAAATGGGCGTGCGGGGACGATGATGATGATAATGATGATGATGATGATGATGATGATGACGATGATGATGATGATGACGATGAGGATGATAGGAGGGGAGAGGAGGCGGAGGAGGAGAGGAGGAAGGAGACGCGGGGCACCGTCTCTTCAAAACGAGGACCCAACACCACAGGATGGTTGGGAAAAAAAGTGAGAGAGAGAGAGAGAGAGAGAGAGAGAGAGAGAGAAAGAGAAAGATAAACAGAGAGAGAGAGAGAGAGAAAGGCAGAAATTCTCCTGTGTACCACCTTTCGGGAGCTTGTTGAGCACACGGTGTTGCCTCGAAGACGGGGGCTGTTCACTGCAGGGTGTTGTCTTGGAGACTGAAGCTGTTGAATGCAAGGTGGTGCGCGCTACGCGGGCGGCGAACGGGCGGCGGGCGCCCTAGGCGGTGGGTCAAAGGCCTCACGGGTGTGGGTTTGGATCTCGTGGTTGGCCTGTCGGGAACGTCGGGAACGCAGTTTCGCATCTTCTCGGTGACCGCTTTGAGGCCGTAGTGGGGCCTCGTCGGGGCTGTTTTGTGGCCTTTTGAAGCCTCGTTTGGGCCTCCTGGGTGCCTCTCGGGGGCCTCCTGGGGCCTCTTGGGGGCTCCCTGGGGCCTCCGAGCTTGCTCGCGCATCCGATGCGTGGGACTGGTCAGGGTGCACACCAGTTTCGAGCCGATAACGGGGGGCTGCGTTTTTAAGATTTGTTCAAGACGTCGGTTTTCGAGATTGCATGCGGTCTTCGATGGTCGATCGTCGTTCTGCGAATCTTCGATGGTCGATCGTCGATCGTCGATCCTTGACGGTCGATCCTTGATCGTCGATCCTCTTGCTCCTTCTGCTCCTTCTCGTCTTCGCGATCCTCACTTCTCTTCTTCCTCTCATGCTTGGGCAGGTTGATGAGGGGCAGGTCGGCGCAGCTCGGCGCTGATGAGGGGCAAGTTGTTCGGTTCGTCGGACAAGTTAACCGTGGTCCCCGTCGGGGTCCGTCCGGCACAGCGCTGCAGTGGGCTGAATCCATCAATCCTGATCAGGTCGTTCCTGGCAGCTGTCTGGAGTCCAATCATCTCGCTGGTAGGCACTTCAGCTGAGACCATCTCGTCGAAAGCGTCGAGGGCCTCCTTGAAAGCTTCGATCGCGCGCTCAATCTTGCCGATCTGCCAGTGGGCGTCGGCCGCGCATGGAAGACAGTAGACTCCCTGGCTCTCGATCCACTCGCGGAACTCGTTGGAGATGGCGTTGCCAGCGGGATCGTAGCGCATGACCTTCGGGCGTCCCATCCAAGGAAACCATTTTGTCGCAAAAATATGTCGAAGGTCGCCGGCACGAACTTGTCGAGTCGTACCCGGGATCTCCTTCTCGTCGATCAGTCGCACGTAGAGGATGTCTGAGCCGGCGTCGAGGATCGCCAGCGCCATCACGTTCGTCTTCTTGCTGCGACGGATCCATGAGAAGGCGCCGAAGAGAACCTCGTGACCATTCTGTGGCTGCTCTGCGGATGAGGCTGGCGGCCGCTTTGTCGGTGGTCGGTGCGCGTCGCAGATGTCGCACTTGAATGTCCTGGACAGTCGTAGTACCTCTGGGCGAGCACCACGGTCGCGAAGGTATCGTAGTAGATGAGCTCGGGGTAGATGTCCAAGGTTGGTGTGCACCAGCCTGATGTAGCTCTCTATCTTCTTGATCGTCTCTTTGGTGAGGTCGTGAAGCTCCTTGCCGTCTTGAGGTGGAATCGACGGCTCATCCTCCACAAGCGTAGGCTCCGTCGGTGGCTGCTGGGTAGCTGCCATGCAGAAGCACTTCACAACCTCGTCCTCGAAGTAGTTATGGTTCTGGCTCTTGGTCAGAGCCCGGAGGATCCGGCGGCGCAGCATCTTGGGGTAGTAGCCCGAAGCCTCAGTCCTCAGGCTGCTCTCAATCTCCTCGTGGTAGTGTCCTCCACGGCATTGTAGCGGCTGTAGGGCCACCCAGATCCTCATGTCGTTAGTGAGAAACTTCCAGCGCTTCTTCATGAGCTCGCCTGTGTCGGGAGCTCTCAGTCCGCAGGCACAGCCGTCCACGACCACCTCGTAGGGAGTATCTTCTGGAGGTCCTTCCAGCAGGTCTTTTGCCACGACCGACTGTTGCGTGGCTGCTCGGCGAGGGCCGAGCCGTTCAGGTTGAGCACCTGGTGCTCTATGAGCCTCTTGTTGTTCTCAAAGATCCGCTGGCTCTTGAGGCGCTTCCTGCGAAGATTCTCCCTCTGCCTGTCGTCGCGCTGGTTGGCGTTCTGCATTATCGACCAGGGCCCGCAGGGTGGAGTGCTGACAAAGAGCTCTGGGCGCTTCTCGTCCAGCAGGAACTTCGCCTTGTGGTAGCCCTGCGGCTTGCTGAGGTCGTTCTCGCTGAACAGACCGAGACGCTCGTAGTGGTAGCCCTTCTCGTCGCACACCTTCCCGAGGTTCGAGTCCTCGTGGGTGCGCGCTTCGACCATCGTCACGCGGCCGAAGGTCGTGAGGGCGCACATAGCTCCGAAGATGGCTGATCTCGTCATGTGAGTCGCTGCGCGGATCGCCTGGCGCTGATGACCTTTCAGTGGCCGGCTCTCGTCACTGTGCCAGCGCGACCTCTCGACCTGAACCTCACTCAGGCCCTCGTCCTGGCAGCGCATGCCTGGTGGCACCACCCGTAGGGCCTCACCTTCACGATCGGCTCGTTCTTCGCGATGCCTCGGCATAGCTTGCAGTCCGGATGCTGGCACATCTGCGTGTAGTGAGCTGGGATCGCCGGGCCTATGGTCGTCGGCGCCTTCTCCGCCTTCTTCGTCTCGGTCTCCATCTGGATCTTGATCGTCGCTGCCGCCGAGCCGCGCTGCTCGATGATGTACGCTATGATATTGTCGACCACCTCCTCCTTCTTGCCCGACTGGGTCAATCCCCACATCTTGCACAGGGGCCTGAGGTGGTTGCCCAGCGTGTCCATGCTGAGCTGCTCGTGGATCTGCTCTGAGCACAGCGCTGCAAACGCACTCACCTCCGCAAACTTGGTCAAGAAATCGGACTTTGCGGTCTCGATGGTGGCCCGCAGCTCTTGATTCTGCTCGCGCGCGGCCGCGGCTGTCGACTTCTGGGGACGTTGCTTTGCCTTCGAGCTCGGCGGACACTGCTCGATCTTCGCACGGTGCTCGAGGTCCGTCGGCCAGGTCGGGTACTTCTCTGGTAGCAGCTGCACAGGTAGGCCGAGACTGTCCAGCTTCCAGTTCACGTGGTCGATCGTCTTGAGAAAGACCTTCTGGATGACCCGCCCCCAGCGGCGGCACTGTGTCCACTGCCGGAGGAGCTTGCTGGACCACATCTCCCAATTCGGCAGATACTCCAGCAGGAAGATGTCCGTCATCCGCTTCTTGCTGTGGTCCAGCTCCGAGCTCTCGACCGTGTAGAAGATGTTGCCCTTTGTGTCCTGGTGAGTGATCAGTCGCCCCTGCGGCAATATCCGTTGTAGCGTAGACCTCGTCGACGTCGGTGAGCGGCCCGTCGCCGATGCCCCCGAGTCCTCCAGAGGCACTCGAACGTCCACCTGCTCCCAGGGGCCGTCCATCTCCTCGTTTTCCAGCTTCACTTGCCGGCCCTCGGCTTTTCGGCATTTCGTCTCGCGGTTGAGGCTCACGCGAATATGGAAAGCAATCTGGTTGCCGAAATCGGAGCTCTGAGCTCAGATCGTTCGTGGCCCAAATGGCCCTGGAGAACGGTGCTGTTTCCGTTTGGAGCGCTGGGAACTCGGGGATCTTTGGGAAAGCCTCTGAGGGTGACCCTGATGATGTCATAGCTGAGGCCGTAGGGGCTGATACAGATGATGTCCCAGACGTTTTTATTGATGATGTCCTCGTAGGCGTAGGTAATGAAGATGTCCCCGTGCTCGTAAGTGCTGATGAGGTGCTTGAGGCCTGCAGGGCTCCATGATCTGGGGCCTCGTCGGGGACCGCATGGGGCGCAGATACAGGTTGTTCGTCAGTCTTGCTTCCGATCGGCTGCTCATTTTCACGTTTTCCCTCCGGCACCGTAGCAGTCTCGGGCGTCGAGGGCGTGGGCCCCTACTCGAGGGATGCCACGAAGCCAAAATCGGCTTGCTGCGCCAGTGGCAGTGCAAGGTGGCCGCTCGGAAGGACGAGCAGCTCAGCTCGACGTCCGAGCTTCTTGAAGTAAACAGAATGTGCCTCGCAGTCGATCACAGCTCCCAGGCGGCTCAGAACATCCACTCCGATCAAGAGCGGGGCATCTGCGTCGAGGATGTTAATGCCGAGCTCACCGTCCACGCCAGCAATCTTGAGAGGAAAGGTAGCCTTGCCGGTGCAGGTCTTGGAGTTGCCATCGCCAAATATAAACGTACTCTTCTGGCTAACGTCAATATTGATGTTCTGGCCCGTCTTCTCGTAAATGATGTCGCGTAGATTCTCGGCGGCCTCTATGCCCATGATGCTGGAGGTCGCGCCAATGTCCAGGATTCCGAAACCCTTGGAGGAGCTCTGCTTCACACTCATGAGGATCCAGTCGTCAAGCTTCTCCAGTGTGAGCCAGCTCGGCAGCTTGACGTGCTCAACTCGCTCTCGCATCTCGATGGACCTCTCCACCTGAAGATACTGGGTCTTGTCGAGCTGCCTCTTCTCCCGCTTCGGCTTGTTCCTTATCACCGGCTTGGGGGGCATCGCATTCCCCAGCTCAATGCGGGTCGTCTCGTCCGTAATGAGGTCGGCCTCCATCTCGGCATCCTGCTCGGCGCCGAAGAAGACGAAAGCTCCAAACCCTCGCTTTGGGCGTTCAAGATCTCCTTTGCTGCCGGCCGATGAAGTGCGATCCCGATGATCCTTCGTCTCGCGATTGCCCCCGCACTTCAGACATGGCCCCTTTCGGGGCAGCCGACCTTGGGAGCGACCTCCATCTCGTCGAGGAGGTCCGTCACGTCGCTGTCCGCTCCCTCGGCCTCGTCCTTTGCTCGGCGAGCCAGAGCCTCGGGATCCAGCCCGGGGCCCTTGAAACTTGCGCTGTCCTCCGCAACTTTCTCGCTTCTTATTCTCATCCACGGGGTAGAACTTCCTTGCTGTCTTGACTCGTCGAAGGAGGTCTCGGGCTTCCTCGAAGCTGCGCTGCTGGGCGGCGAACGCGGTCTCGGCGTCCTCGAGCTCCTGGGCGCTGTAGAGCGGCTCCTCGGGATCTCCCTCGTCCTCGTCGCCGTCGCCATCCTCGTTGGAGACCTCCGACTGCTCTCCATCGTAGTAGCTGTAGTCGTCGTCGTCCTCGCTGTTCTCCTCCCAGCCGGCGTGGATTCGACCTCGCTCTCGATGACGATGGTTGTCCTTGCCTGTCTTCTTGTCGCGATTCGTCAACTCATCGTCGGGCCAAGATACTCGCAGCTGCTCTCCGATGCTATCATAGTCGAAGTTGCCTTTGACTGCGCTGATCACTGCTGCACGCTCGGTCGGGGGCAATCTTGATCTCTCCAGCAATAACCATCCACGCAGTTGGTCCAGAGGAATCGCCCGATTAAAGTCGGTACCGAAATCTGGATGCTCGGGGATCACCTCCAGGCCGTTGCTGACAAAACTCCAGAGCCGCCAGTTGAGGTCCTTCGCCACTTCGGCCGCATCCTCTGGGCCCTCGTGCTCGATCTTGTAAAAAAACCACTTCAGCTCACTATAGAGGGTGTTCCACAACTTTGATCTCTCGGAGAGTCGGGCCGCACGCTGCTTCTTGAAATACTCGGTGCCAAACCCTTTCACAACGTCATGGTAGGCCTCGTCGTCTTTGCTCATATAACTCGGCATCGGCTCTCCTGTGTCTCGGCGTAAGTCGAAGATCCATCTCGCTAAATACTTGCCAGCATCCTGGATGGGCTGAGCTCCGAGCTTCGCTCGAACATGTCGGAGTAGCTCGGCAGCTCCGTCGTCTTTCTCGATGCGGTCCCAGTCTACGTCCTTAGCGGCTTGTCGGGCTCGACCTTCTAGTCGTCTCCATAGACGTGGGCCGCACACATATCGTTCATCTCGCCTCGTCCCTCGGATGTAGGCTTTGACGTCTCTCTCGTAATCGTCCACCGTGGTGAGATCTCCATTCCACTTGGGTATGATGTCATCGTTGCGGTTGTTCTTCGTCATGGCTCACACGATGAGCTTATGTCCGTGAATCTGTAGTCCGTGGAGCTTAGCAGCTCCGCTACCATGCAATGGTCCCGCTTATGACCACTGCCCTGATAGCAACCCTGATAGATGCTACTCTCTTCTCTCTTCTGACAATACGTTGGAATCACTGTAGGGGATGTTGGGCTCGTCTCAAACTGGTCGTCTATGATAGGGCAGTGTCTGTGCGATGCTGATCACACTATGGTAGGGAGCAGGATCTGTTTGTTAGCGGGCAGTTCGCTGCTCTGCGTCTCTTGAACGCACACCAGAAATCCAGCGTCGCTGTGACGCTGCAAGGTCTTGAGCCAAAACGGTTTCGGCTGAACCTGTTCTATGTTTAATATATGTTGCAACTTGTTGCTAGGGAAACGGAGGGCCTACTAAGCAAGGCTTGCTGAAACCTGGAGTCTTGGGAGGCCCGATTCGCCGGGAAACGCTTGGCTAACATACACGAGGCTCCTTTGGAGCCTGAAGCATATATATATATATATGTATATATATATGTATATATATATATATATATATATACATATATATATATATATATATATATATATCACGCTAGGCCTCTAGGGGCCATCTGTCGTAAGTAGGCTCTGAAGAGGAAGGCTCTGGGCTGTGAATTGCACCCTGGGGGCGTCTGGGGCACTGCGAAGACGAAGCTAGCAATTATGCTGAAAATGTACGTTTTGAACAGAAAATGGGCCGATGTTTGCCTCTTGAAGGCCCTCTTGGGGCCCTCTTCGGCCATCTTCAAGCCATCTCGGGCCCTCTGGGGCCTCGCTGAGGCTGTCTTGTGGGCCTCTTGGGCGTCCTCGGAACCCAAAAATCATGTTCCCGGAAAGGCTTCCAGGAACATGATTTCGAACGGGGCCCTCTTGGGCCTCCCTGGGGCCGTCTTGGGGGCCTCCTGGGCCGGCGTTGGGGCCTCTTGGGCCGTCTCGGGGGGTTCGGTGAGCCCCACAGGCCGACCCTTTTGGGCCGTCTGGGGCCCTCTTGGGTCTCTCTTGGGCTGTCTTGGGGCTCCGCGGGGGCGTCTGGGGCACTGCGAAGACGAAGCCAGCGAGCATGCCGAAAATGCACGTTTTACAAAGGAAATGTGCCGATTTGTGCCTCTTCAAGGCCCTCTTGGGGCCCTCAGGGGCCTTCTTGGGGCTCTCTTGGGGCCCTCAGGGGACCACTTGGGGCCTCTTGTGGCCTCTTCGGAGGCTTCTGGAGACTGAGGGCTGGAATTTTCGGCGAGGGGGCCACGATCCTCGTGAGGGGTGCCAGAAAAATGCCCAGGGGGCCCCCATGGTGACCAGAGGCAGCAGCCGGGCCCCCCCCGGCCAACTCTGATATATATATATATATATATATATATATATATATATATATATATATATATATATATAGGTATGTATGTATGTATGTATGTAGGTAGGTAGGTAGGTAGGTAGGTAGGTAGGTATGTATGTATGTGTGTGTATGTGTGTGTGTGCAAAACCAAGGCGTAAAAAAACAATACACAGCACGCAACACACAACACGAAAACAATACGTCAAAACAGCGCGTGACCACAACGCGTAAACACTACGTGCGCACAACGCGTAATCCACGTTAAAGTTCGCTCACCCCACGGAAGAAGAAAACAAAAACCAAAACAACACGTGACAACAACACGTAAACACAACACGTAAAACAACACGTAAACCAATACGTAAAACAACACGTAACAACACGTACGAGCAACACGTCTATCAATAGGTAAATGCAACGTGGGTTTAAATTAACATTGAGGAAAACAATTAACGTGCTCCTCCTCTTCCTCCTCCGCCTTCTCCTCGGTGTGCCCGACCCCCCCTTCTCCTCCCTCTCCTCCTCCCCCTCCCTCCCTCTTCTCCTCCTCCTCCTCCTCCTCCTCCTCCTCCTCCTCCTCCTCCTCCTCCTCCTCCCCCTAGTCCTCTCCTCCTCCTCCTCCTCCTCGTCCTCCTCTCCTCCTCCTCCTCCTCCTCCTCCTCCTCCGCCTCCGCCTCCGCCTCCGCCTCCGCCTCCGCCTCCGCCTCCGCCCCCGCCCCCGCCCCCGCCTCCGCCTCCTCCTCCTCCTCCTCCTCCTCCTCCTCCTCCTCCTGTCTTGGATGCCTTGGATCTGCGCTGGGCACCCTTGGTCGCGCCTCCGGCACCGCAACTGTCGCGCTACGCGCGGCAGGGAGGGGGGTCCAAGAACGATCCAATAAATCACGCAGAGGGAGTGAGAGAGAGAGAGAAAGGCAGAAATTCTCATGTGTACCACCTTCCTTTCGGATGATGGTGTAAAACGTCTGCTTTCACTTGGTTGTGCCTGAGAGACGACTGGAGCGCCGCGGCTGTTCCAGAGCGCTCTGGAACGCTCCGAGAGCGTGCCAGACCGCTTTGGAGCGAGTCCTTCAGCCTGGGCCTGCCTGGTATGTGCCCTGACTGGGCCGCTAAAGACCGACCGAACGCTCACAAACGGCCTTTCGCTGATCGGCATGGGAAGCCAACGGGAGACCGTCGTGCAGCCCGCCCGCCTCGGTCGGCAGTCCGGGCACGACGAGCTGACCCAGGCACTCGCAGCGCTTGCCGTCCTCCCAGGCCAGGATGCGGGCGGGCCGCTCACAGAGGAGCAGCCGCACGCAGAGGAGCCACGAGGAGCAAAATGAGTCAGCCCTGCGAGTGACGAGGAGGAGGGAGCCGAGTATTGGGAGCACGAGGAGGAGAACCTTGACGACGAGGAGAGAGACGCCGACCAGAACACACGGAGGTCGCTAACCCTCGCAAGCACATGCACCACAATCAGCAACGCCTCGTTCACGCCACTGCAGAACTCGCGGCGGCCGATCCTCCGCAGACCTGGGCAAATTTGCACGTGCTGCGCGTTCGTTCTGAATGCAATTGGACTCGTCATCTGCAGGCCACTTGCCGGATACGCATGCGGGGGGCCAACTTGCATGGCCATGCGCGGGCCGAGCGCTGGAACGACATCCGGCCACATGTGCATCCAGCTCTCGCCCAGGTCGGCCGCGTCAAGTGCCTCCAGCTTCCTGGTGAAGCATCGCGCGTACAATCTGCACCCCCACCCACGTCGCGATCGCCACTCCCGCCATCCAAGTCATGAGTACATGCGTTCTTGGAACTCGTCTGTAAGAGATTTGCATTAGGGGAACTTTCGACGGTCCATGCGGATTTCCTGGATTTCCGCTGGATCCCCCTCCCTGGCACGCGGAGCGCACCAGAGGCGGTGCGGGAGCCGCCGCCAGGGGGGTCCAGCCCAAATCCGAGAAATCCCCGCGGAACTTCGACAAGCTACGTTTACGCATGCAGTTGTTTGATTGTTCGCATGTTGTCTGTGCGCCCTGCACGTGCGGTCGAGGTCGCAGGTCGCGGTGCCGTCGGCTTTGAGCTCAGTGCAAATAAGCCCGGCGCTCTCAGGCACGAGGAGGAAGAGGAAGAGGAGGAGGAGGAGGAGGAGGAGGAGGAGGAGGAGGAGGAGGAGGAGGAGGGAGGAGGGAGAAGGAGGAGGAGGAGGAGGGAGGAAGAGGGAGGAGGGCGGAGGAGAAGGAGGAGGGGGAGGGCGGAGGAGGAGGAGGAGGAGGAGGAGGAGGAGGAGGAGGAGGAGGAGGATATGGGACACAGGTTACGGTCGGGAATTCTTGCTCAGCGTATCACGGCGGCGGCTCTGGCGACGCGCTATCCCCTGCGAGCTGGTGGCGTGCCGCCAGCTAGGCGACACGGTAAGCCAGAGTTCCTGACCGTAAGCCCTACGCGCGTAGCCCTGAGCGAAAGAGCCTCTGCGTTCCAGTGATGGCGTCACTGCGGCCGCGTTTTCACAGATTGGAGGGCTTCTGCAAGTTGTCCCCAAATATCCGAGACATTGTTCGGACTCCTTGGTCTTGGGTCGTTGCATTGGCGGCGCTCGCCGTTGCCCGGGTTCCTTGGTTTGGGTTCCTTGCATTTTTCTTGTGGAAAACAAGCCTGACCCTCCGGGGCTTGTCACCACAATGCGAAGTGGAGAAATTTGAAACAAGCGGCGGAGGAAGAGGAGGAGGAGGAGGAGGAGGAGGAGGACAACGCAGAGTCCGCAAGTGGGGGCCAGAAGATTTTTTTCTCCGCGCAAATATTTTGGAGAGGGGGAAGGAGGGCAGAGGAGAGGACGCGAATCGACGATGAGCAATGCCCCACACTTCTCACTCGGTGCAGTCTGCGACTACTGGCGAAAAGCGCAAGAGACGAGATGACACGTGCGGAAAAACCTGACATGGCAGATTCCCGCCTCCGCCGTGTCGATGCCTCAATGTGATCGCGGCTACAATGTAAACTTAAACTCGCGCGTGCGTAGCCCATACTGGCGCAAAATGGTGGGACTCGCACTGGTGCCCAACGCAAGTGGGGAGGAGGGCGAACGACGAAGAGAAGGAAGAGGGACAAGAAAGGCTAGAGACTGGAACACAGGCCCGCCATACAGCACGCGGTGCGGTAATCAAACACTGGGTCAAACTGGGCGTGCAAGGGAAGAGGCGGCAGGAACGAAGGAGGGCAGAAGCGGCGGCAGCAGCGGCAGCAGAGACGGCGGAGGAACGCCGGAGCACGGAAGAAAGGAGGCGTCTGGAATAAAAGACCTCGCATGTACCCATCGAGGGTTCCCTGGCCACGAGGCGCGACACGGAATCGCGTGCCTCGCCGATCGACGCTGCAATGGAGCAGTGCGGGCTGGCCGGTTTCTGGCCGCCTGCCCCGTACGAGAGTCAGGGGTGAGAAGACAACAAGCAACCGTTGGTGAAACCGGAAGCCTCTGCCTCGAATGCCCAACCCCCCCCAGGGGGGCCACAAGCCCGAGAAGGCAGAGGACCGAAACCCCGAACGACGACGACGACGGCGACGACGACGAAACGAGACGACGACGACGACGACGACGACGACGACGACGACGACGACGACGACGACGACGACGACGACGACGACGACGACGACGACGACGACGAGCGGGGGGGGGACGGGTAAAGGAAGCCAGGAAGGGGGGGAAGGAGCAGGAACAGGAGGGGGAAGAGGGAAGGGAGAAAAGAAGGAAAAGGGGCGGCCCCCTGCCTCCCAAGGCGTGGGGCCCCTGGGGGGGAGGCAAGCAGCTGGCGCCAGCTGGCTGCCAGCCAACACCGGGCAACAAATCGTGCCCCCCCTACAATGACACAGGCAATGGCGACGCAGCTGCTAGCCATGGCCCCGAAAACCGGAAGTGGCCCCGGACTCGGGCAGGACCAGAGAAAAATAATGTGGCAGACATTCGGGCGGTTATAACGATACGAATTCACCTGCAGAACGTATCGGCGTTGCGCCGGGAGCAAGAACAGGCGGGGCAGAAGCAACAACAGACACAAGCAGTGGTGGGCGAAGCCTGCAGCTACGGGAGGCCCGCCCTGGCGGCGCTCAGAATCTGCATGCCCGCTGGATGCCCGCGCACTCTTTCATGGGCACGCTGATGAAGTAAGTCCTCCAGCCGACCGTGCATCGGGTGGCCGTGCCGCAGCCTGCACAGCGCCGTGTACAAAGCGTACCTGGCGATCGCCCAGACCTGGCGGTCGCGCGGCGTAGACTGCGCGAGCCCACTCAAGCTCAGCAACCTATCGGCTGGGGCGGCCTCCGGAAGCCGCAACTTCTGACAGGTAAATTTACGGAAAAACGGGCAATTCGCGCAGTGTTCGATGCTGTCTTCGCCCCGACCACAATGAAGAAGGCACGCCGCTGAGCGGCGCCTCCGCCTTGTAGTCCACCCTCTGCACAGGGTGCGGAGCGTGGCCGCGAAAGCGCGCGGCGTGGCGTGCGTGGACAAATCCTGCAGGACTTCCACGGCTCGGTTCACTCGCCGGCCAGGCAGCAAAGACACAGCCCAAGAGTCGAGGCGACGACATAAGTGACGATATGCTGCCTCCGCGCGGTCTGGCCGGAGCGCCTGATAGAAGGCGCGCTGCCACTGCAGCCGGGCCATCTCAGAATCGGCAAGTACACGGGGCACACTGGCCATGGCTAGAAATGGGCCACCCGCAGCACGTTGAACGCGGCCCTCCGCTCGCTCTAAGATGAACAGAAAGCTCGAGTCGAACCAGTGGGCCCAAACGGCGGCTCGCCAGTCTGGGGGATCGCATTCTTGCCGCAAGCGACGAAGGTCCTGCGCGCGTGCTGCCACTCGGAGCCCTCCTGCTGGAAGAGCTTCCCAATTGAACGCCCTGCTTTTCGCGGCGTCGGCCCATGCCCGGAAGTCTATGAAGTCGCGGGCGCAGCGCGTGCACTGTAGCTGTGCGAGGCCCCGCAATGCGTCTGGGTGTAACCACCCGCGAGGGCCAGGCAGCAGATGGGCGAAAGCCCTGCGTTCGTGGTCCTCCCACGTGTCCGGGACGTCATCAAGCTGTGCGAGAAATGACACCACGGGGAGTATGTACGTGCTGTACGCCGCCAAAGACAGGGCCATGCCGCCCCCGATGGTCCTCCAGATTGCTGCTCGCTCATCGTCTTTGCGTGGCGCCTTAGCCCAAGATTTGGCCTGTCGCTCGGGCCCGATGACGAAACCGAGGTACACCGCCGAAAAGGATACGCTGAAATCCCCCCAAGCAGGAGCGCAGGAACATTATCGAGCGCGCTCCGCCTCCACATCCACTGGATACATCGGGATCCATTGAGATTTCCCGTGGTGGAGCTTCAAGCCGGAGACGCGGGCATACTCGTCGAACATCGGATCCAGAACCTGCGATGCATATACACCATTGGGAAGGACAACGGCGAGGTCGTCAGCATACGCTCGCACCAGTGCTCTTGGCAGGGCGCGGGCGATTCGCCGAAGCAAGATGTCGTCGGCCACGGCGAACAATAGCGGTGATAGCGGGCACCCTTGCCGGATGCCCGAGTCCATCTTGAAACCGCTGAACCTGGCGCCGCCGACGGAAATGATGCACGTCGCGTCGCGGCACAAAGCGCGGATGAAATGCAACGGCCAGGCCGGCCAGTCCAGCGATTCGAACAATTCGCGCATGAACTCCCTGCTGACGCCGGGGAACGCCGCCGCGAAGTCGAAGAGCACGGCCGAGGCGCGCTCTTCGGGGAGCGCGGCAGCCTGCATGCCCTCATCCATGTCCACGAGATTCGGCAGCATACTGCGCCCACCTATAAAGCCTCGTTGCATGTCTGGGATTTCCGGTGCGAGGTGTGCCTCCACTTTGACCCGGACAGCGCCTGCGAGTAGCCTGTTGTCGGTGCCCGTGATGCTGAGTGGCCGGGTGTTCTCTGGCGTGTAGACTGGATTCCCCGCTGCGTCTACGCCGTCTGCTTTCTTAGGTAAGAACACCACGAGGCTCTCGTTGAAGTTCGGGTACTCCTGCTCGAGGGTGGCGAGGCCACTGGGGCCCCCCAAAGCGCGGAAAGCTTTGTGCAGCACGTCCGCGGCCAGCTCCTCGATAGCGCGCCATGCGCTGAATGGGATGCCACCCGGGCCCGGGGCCGACTGCGTGCCGAATCGCTTTGGTTATGTCGCCCCTGGCCAGCTCCCAATCGGAAGGGCGGCGGTCTCGCGCAGCAGCCACTTGATCGGCGCGGCCCTCCCGAATCCATCGCTGCCGAGTTGTCTGGCAGGTGGGGCGAGCTCCAAAATGCTGTTTCCAGTGCGTCCTTAGAGCCCCAGCCATGCCCTCCGGGTTAGTGTGCACCACGCCGTCGGCACTCCGCACAGCCTGCAGCGCCGCTCCGCGCCCCGGCGCAAGACGCTGCAGGAGCCGCGCGTTCGTCTGGCGACGAGCGGCCGCAGCAGAGGCTGAGAGGGTCCTGGTGGAGCTTGCCCAGCTCATCCAGTGCATGGTCCCCGGCAAGCTCCGTTGCGTGAGCTTGCACCCTGCGAAAACACCTCACCCCTCCTCCAAGACTCTCATGCGGGTTCCTCACGAGGCTGGCGAGAAGAGGGTACGCAATGAGGCACTCGTTGATGTGTCCGACACGTCGGTGCTCCAGCGCACGCAAGAACTTCATTGTGATCCCCGTCCTGTCTTCGAGGGGCACTGGCCCGTGGGTTCCTTCCAACGAGTGCTCGAGGTTTCGTGATGCATCTTCCATGGCTAGCTATGGTAACATCCCGATGTCCGACACATTGGAATTGTCTTGCTCCAGCCGCTCGAATTCTAAGGCGACGCGGGACGGCCACTCCCGCTTTTGAACGACTTGCTCAGAGATTGGCCGCTGATCTCCCGGAAGGAATTGCGATCGCCGCCGAGATGCAGCCACCGCCCGACGAGCGGACAAATGCGGCACCCATTCCAAGGCCGCCCGTTGAATACGTCTGTCGAGCTGGTCAGCAGCATGCTGATTAGAGTAAACGCGATCCAGTCGAGACCGCGCCTGCGCAGAGGCATGCGCCACCTCTGGCTGATAGGACTCGTGCATTTGAAACGGGTCGAGTAGCATGCGCTTCCATTGGGCTTCCTCGGAACGGTCTCGGTTCCCCGCGCTGGCGGCCGTAGTCAGGCAGTACCGGCCCCCCACACGAGCCACCCAATTGAAGTCTCCTGCCAGGAGCGTCAGGGAGACATCGGCTGGAAGACGAACATCAGCGAGCCGCCGACGGACAGCTTCTCTGAGGCTCCGCGACGAACGCGGGAGTCGGGGCAATGACTCCAGGAGCCACGCGCCCCCCTCCAGAACCTCCGTGCCGGTCGGGAAGAACGCCGTGACCACGTCGAGGCTCCCCAGCGGGCCTCGGAGATGTAGAACAGCCGCACGCCCGGGGACACCACCTGCCATCGCGTGCGGGGAGCATCAAACTGATTGAAAAACTCATTTAGGACTGCGAGACCGACCCCCGCAGCCGCCGGCGAGGCCCATGGAGACCACCATGAAGTACAGCCTTGCGGCTCCCGCCGACCGTAGTTGCCATCCAAGCTGCCGTGCGTTTCCGTCCACGTCGCGATGGAATGCCTGGCTGCCAGACGATGTGCGCACTGAACTTTACGATGCTGGCGGTTGCAGTCCTGGGCGAACAACGCTTGCGCGTTCCATGTGGCAATGTCGTAGTCTCCCAAATAAGGCCCATCATGCTGCATAGATCCGGCGGCAGCCGGCAGCGGCCTGACCGAGCGCGAAGGAGCTGCAGACGCCTGCCGAGGAAGGTCACCAAGCGCCTGCCGAAGGCGAGCCCGACGGTACATACACAGCGGGGCGTCCTGCACCACTGCGGAACGCGGATCAAGTACAGGCTGGTCATCCCGAAATACCAGACGAGGCATTGGAGGCTGTAGATGCTGATGAAGGCGAGGTGCAACACGACGTGGGAGACTAGCGTCCTCGCGGGGATGGGGGTGTAGAGGAGCAGCGGCGTCGGCGGCAAGAGGAGCATGAGGATGGCGAATTCGTGGTTGAGGACCAGCAGGAACGCGGCCAGGAGCAATCGGCCCCCCAGGAAGAGGGTGGAAGGCAAAGACGACGTCCACTGCGAAGAAGCTCTCACCAGAACGTGCAAATATCTGAATTCTCAAGCCGTGGCCCCCGCCATCTAGCGGCGAACGGGGGCCAGGCCCACGGCCGCCCGCCCCCGGCTGCTGTTTCCCGAGGCAGCCACGGCGTCTTGTAAGTCGGAGTGGACGGTGATCGTGATGAAGTCGGAGCCCGCGCTGATGCTCTGCTCGTGCAGGGCCCGCTTCACCGTGTCCACGTCCTCGACGGCGCGGAGGTACAGGCGCGCCCGTCCAGCAGTGGCAAGGGGATCGATGCTGCGCAGATTGACCCACTCACCCCCACGAGGCGCGAGGGGCGATGCTGCATGCGTGAGCTGGAGACCTGCATGCTGGGAGACATGGCCCATGAGAAGGCGGAAGACCTCGTCCTCGGCACCCCCCACTTCCCCAGAGAAGCGAAGTTCAATCACGAAATCCACCGGGTGGGCGCCGCGATGGCCCACGCCATGGCGCCGCCGGCTGGCCGCGAGCTGCGCGGCAGTGGCCTGCGGCGCGGCCCAGGGGCGTCCTGCGTTCACCGATGCTTTCCAACGGAGCTTAGTGAAGGCTGTCTCCGAGTCCGTCTGGATGAGCGCGTCCAGGATCGGCTGCCAGGTGTCTGTGGTGGCCGCGCTGAGCAGCAGCAGGCGGTCCTGCCCTAGGAAAATGGCCTGCGAGCAGAGATGCCAGACCTTGCTCGCAGCCGCGGGAGAGTTCATCTCGCCGATGAGCGCGAGCGGATCGGTGTACAAGTCGCTGCCCCCGAGGATGACGCCGTCGAAGGTCAAGGTTCTACGAAGTTGCCGCATCACCACTTCGTGCAAGAGCGTCGACGCGGCAACTGGGAGCACCAGCTCCATCCGGACTCGTGGGAGTGCCTGGGAACTACCGGGGCTGCGGCTCGGAAGACGGCAAAGGACGCTGGCAAAACCGGGGTCGGCTAATCGAAGCATCACTTGGGGCATCTGGTCAGGCGGCGAATCGACGAAGATCGACTTGACCGCTGAGAGCTGCAGGAGGGAGGCTGGAGGCAGCGTCGGCATGGCACGACCTCCTTGCACAGCCACTGCGAAGACTGCTAAGCCCTGCAGCGTGTGCCTCGGAGCGTGGGAGCCCGGGGGCACCATCTCCAGCGGCTGCGGGCAGAACTCCACCGCCTACACGCGCGAGGCCCACTTCCCACCCAGCAAGGGGTGGTACCAATAGTCCAAAACATGCTCCACCGTGTCCATGCCCGGCAAGATGGGGAGCGGCGCGATCAGCCGTAGATAAGCAGGAGCTCCGCCGCCAGCCCCGCGGCGCATGAAAGCTGCCAGAATTCGGGACAAGGCATTGCTGTCTGACGGTGCCCAGAACATGGCAACTCTGTCCCCAAGTGTGGTCCAAAATTGGACGTCACCCTTTTCCAGGAGAGACGCGGCTGTGCGGGTCAAGGAGGGCTGGGTCAGCGCCGTGCTGTCGTGGTCCCCGAACAGGCTCGACCACTGCGCGCATAAGAGCTCCGTGGGCTGATTCCGGCTGGAGGCGAGGATCTGCAGCGCACCAGCCCCCAATTCTTTCCAGAGTGGCAGCCGGGAGGAACGCAATCGTCGCCTTTCCCGGATCACGTCGTCCAACTGTGCAGCACAGGTGGCTGCACTCTGGCCGAAGACCTCGAAAGCCAAGCTGGCGGCATCGAGGTCCCCCTGGGGCCAACGCATCTTCAGCGCATGGGCGCACAGGAGGCGCGCCGTGCGCGCCCTAGCCTGGATCGCCTGGAACGTAGGCTCGGGACCTTCCATTTCACCGAAGCCCAGCCGCTGCCAAGGATTGGCCGACTCAATGTCTTAGGCCATTTTTCCGAGGAGCCGCACGATGGCAACCCATGAAGCGGGGGCTTCCACTGTAAGAACCCGCTGGTCTGGAGGGCGAAGAGACAGCGCCGCCGAGATGAGGTCGAAGTGGTACATGACCTCTTGCTCCACGAACTCTTTGAAGGCCTAGAGCGGGATATCCCAGCCCATCCCAGGAGGTGCTGCGATCTGCATGGCCGCCGCGCCCGCCTGCAAGGCCTCCACGTTCTGCGTGGCATCGGAGTGCTCCAACACTAGCCCGGCAGCGGCCTGCGTCAGCCCGGAACCCTGCTCCTCTAGGTCCTCATCCATGCTCGGGGTCCCGGCTGGGGCCACCGCCATGTCGTGCTGCCGATGCGTCGCGCATACGTCCAAGCCGGGCAGGGCGGGGCCGTCCACGCCATGGGCCGCGCAGACGCGGCAGCACCCCGCCATGGTTGTGCTGACGAAGCCAGGAACCGGAAATAACTCGGTTTACCCGCAATCGCCAACACTGCGGCGGCGCCGGCGCGCGCGGGATCCCCACGGGACCCGATGGGATCCCCACGGGACGCTTATAAGATCCCAGCAGAACCTTGAGCCAGTTTCTTGAGCCAGCAAGTGGGGGCCAGAAGAGGCGCATTCCCCAAGACGCACCGAGACGTCACCCAAGACCGAGTGGTTCGGGTTCCTTGCATTGGCAGCGCCCAGCGTTGCCCAGATTCCTTGGCCTTGGTTCCTTAATGCCTTCCTCGGGTTCCTTCGTCTTGGTTCCTTGCCGCCTCCCTCGGCCAAAGCAATGCCAAGCAATGCCAAGCTATGCCAAGCTATGCCAAGCAATGCTAAACAATGCCAAGTAGTTCCAAACGATGCAAATCAATACAAAACAACATTGTTAAGAAACGGTACCAAGCAATGTTAAGCAATAGGCTATGCCAAGCAACGCCAAGCAAGGCAAATCAATGCCAACCACTCCCAAGCAACCATGCCAAGAAATGCCAATCACCGATGCCAAGTAATACCAAACCATGCCAAGCAATGCAAAGCAACGCCTGGCAAAGCCAACCATGGCGAAGCCATGTCAAGTAATGCTGTGTCATGACAAGCAATGCCGAGCACCACTTCCAGACAACGCCAAGCAAGAAACAACAGTGCAAACCAATGCAACAAAATTCTAAGCCATGTTTCGCATTGCATTGCAAAGCATTGCTCCGAACTGCTTGGACTTGCTTTCGAGGATGGAAGACCCCTATGTTGGGTTGCGCAGGGTTCACATACATGGAGCCCCGCCTGGCAGCGACAACATTGCAGCCATCGTGACGTACATGCTTCACTCAAACAATGAAACAACGCACTCGCAGCGGCCCCCAGCTGTGAGCGCGAGCCTGGCCCAAGACACGGGTCAGGTGGCCTGACGCTGGAGAGGCAGATCTTTCATGGGCCCGTCAGATGGCTCGTCGGCTGGCCAAGACGGACGAGGAAGAGTTGGGACGATGAATTGCTCATCGGAAGATCGAAACATATGGTTGACATTTCCAATCTGGCTACCTCTTGGGCGCCGCCGCTGCTGAACCTCTCTGGGCAAGTCTCCGCCCCCCACCCCAAGACCCTGGGAACAAGTGTCAGCGCCAACGCGTGCTCGCCCACCCGAGCACCTGTAGACGACGCAGGCGGCGCAACGACGGACGGCCAACATGCGCTGTGGGCTCTCGGTGGAGCTGAACGGGGCACGCAAAACACACACCCACACACATTGGGCCACCACAAATCCAAATACTCACCGGCCCCTCCGTCCTCACCAGG
Source organism: Prorocentrum cordatum (assembly GCA_963575745.1). Taxonomy (NCBI): domain Eukaryota; class Dinophyceae; order Prorocentrales; family Prorocentraceae; genus Prorocentrum; species Prorocentrum cordatum. The sequence goes on along the minus strand of CAUYUJ010005002.1, from coordinate 837,701 downwards.
GGCGACGTCGGGCAGCTTGGCGATGCTGCAGGTGACCGAGACGTCGGCCTCTCCTGGAGGCAGAACGCCGCGGGGGCACGCGTCACCGCGGCGGCCACCGCCGCTGCCCAAGTGCCGCCATCCTCGGAAGAAGGAGCGCCTTGGCTGAACCGCAATCCTCCGGGTCGCCCAACTTGGCGATTCGCGCCCGGCGATCTACAACGCGCGATTGTCTTCAAGCCCTCGCAAAGCCCCCTTGGAGAGGGGCAGTCGCTCTTGACCAGGCCGCGACGCGCGAAGCGCGACTTATCTTCGCGCCCACGCGGGTGACCTAGAGCCATCTTGCTACCACAAGGAACACTGAGTAAGCAGCGAAGGGGCATTTCTGGTCACAATGGTCCTCGGCCCCGGACAAGCTCCACGACATGGATCTGAAGAGCGGCCCAGAAACCGGAGCCGCTCCTGAACCCAACGTGATCTGTACTTCGGCGTCTTCACTAAACTCCCAGAGCAAGATCCGGTCTCTGAGCCGTTGCTGGGATCTTGTGGCACATCGACGCCGCTTTCGCCGCTGCTCAGACACGACAGTTGGCAATGCGGCTCATTCACTGCTTGGCTCAAGGGTCCAAATGGGTCAAGGGGTCAAGGGTCCCACATCTGTACATCCTACCTCCTTTCTGCACTCACCTTTACATCTTACTCCCATACGCACATACGTTGTTTTTGCCTCCTTCGATTGTCTTCCATGCCAGCGAATTCTTGGCAGCCGGGCACTCCAGTGGGTGGAGTATTGGGCAGCAGCTCCGCAGAGACGCCCCTCATGTCCACGCCGAGCAAGCAGGAGCTCAAGAAAGCGAGGATCGGGTCCAGCCCATTGCAGGAGATGGACGATGATGTCCCCACGCCACTACGACAGCAGGAATTTGAGAAGCAGCTCGAGGACGCACATGATCACACACCACTGACAATTTCATCTATGGCACGGCTGTTGGATGCACGTCTGACACTTCTCCGTCAAGACATCACGGCAATCAAAAAACATGGAATCTCCCGACACCATCTCGAAGAAGCTCTTCAACCGGTCCGGGATGACATCGCAAATATTACGCAGCGACTGGAAGCACTCCAGACGGCATCAGCCTAGGTCACTCCGCGCTCTTTCGGTGCAGTGGACAGCTGGGCGTCAGTCGAGGCTCGTTTGGCGGAGCACCAGACGACGTCACAAGGGGCTTCATATTCAACATCGGTGACCGCAATCTTCGGTGGCTTGGGTGGCCTCTCTTACTCTCTTCCTTGGCGGAGGCCGAGCAGTTTATCAAAGAGGAGCTCCCGAAAACACAGATCCCACCTCCGACCGAGATGTTCATGAAAGGAGAGCCCTATAATGGACTCGTGTTTGGAACAATGGCGACCCCCGATGACCTTCAAAGCGCTGTGAAGAGGTTCCGGTCGGAGGCCATCACGTGCTCAAGCAAAAGGGTTTGGGCAAATTTGGATCAGCTGCTACATGTTCGAGTGCCCCTACGTTTTCTTGTTGATTTAAAAAAGCTCTTGGTCAGCTGGGGTTTCGCAACGAAGTCCATCAAGATCGACGATACCGCGTGCTCCATGAAACTCGGGATCGACGCCGTGCTGGTGGCCAATACCACTTCTGACTATAAGCTGAAACTTACATGGTTGAAGGTGGATTGGAAAACGTGGGAGGCGCTGCACAACGACGTGGATGTCAAAGCCTTGCGTGACAAATGCCAGAATTCGTTGCAGCAGTCCGCTGACAAAGGGCAAGGGGAAAGGAAAACCTGCTAGGCAGGAGTAGGACAGCACCGGTCAAATCAAGTTCCACCCCCTATCTTGACAGGGGAACTTCACATTTACACAGAGAACACAAGATTAAGGACGAACGCACAATTAACAGAGTTATTATCAGAGTTTGTAGGCATACAGAGGGATATTGTTTTATTGAGCGAGACGCGGGCACCGTTACCTGAACTCCCACTCGAGGGCGGTCACACATTGTTTCTCGATCTGGAGGACTATGTCGCTGCAGGCGTCGGCATTTTGGTACACGAGCGCCACGTCCCCATCAGAGAAGACCGTAAATGCAGCTATCGTGTTCTTGGTATCGACATTGTGATGCATAGTCGTTTGTACACATGCTTCGCAGTATACGTGCCGCATGCTGGATTTGCCGAGGATGCCCTCGATTCGTTTTACAATGACCTCGATGGCACGATGCGCACGTCCCAGAAGCAGAACAAGGGCAGCCTTGTCGTCATTGGGGAGGTTGGAATTCTCAGTTCAATACCGGGCCCCGTGGTCAAGGACTGAGCGAATTTACAGCGGCACACGGCCTTCAAATAGCGAATTTCCCGCTAAGGCTTCAGTACGCTGACGCATCGTTTTCATTAGTCTACGCACGGCGCGGGTGGAACAGAGTGCAGCAGTCATTTCCTTGTGTTTCGGCTCCGGCCACAGGGCTGTAGACGCCTGTGTACGTACCAAGACATCTGGCCGGAGGCGCAGAACCAAGTATGACCCTCGAGGTTGGGAGCCTGGCGATGATCGTGCGTATTGTCACGACGTGGATGCGTATCCGACAACATGCCTTTTTTTCCGATCTCGATATTTGCGTGACCACCGTTGCGGCAGGGCATGACAAACGAACGACCAATCAACCACCCTCCTGGGCCGACGGTGATTTCCAAGATCTTCTCCGCCAACGCCGTGCTCTCCCAAGCTGGTCTGCTGGCAGAAGAGACATCTCCATACGAATTCGCAGAGCAGTGCGGGCCGAACTCCGGAGGCAGAAGGCCATGCGCACCCAACAAACTCTGACTGAGTTCCGTGACCTACGCCGACTCGCAGAGGCGAAACTGTTTCCGGCACGGAAGCGGAAGGAACTGGGTGAAGCAAAATGCGCTCGTGAAGCGTTAGAAGGGTTCCTAACTGACAGATTCTCTTCCTCTGAACAAGTGCCTCCGGAACTATCGGGTCATCGAGGTCCCTTCAACGTTCCTGCGTGCACGAAGGCAGAGCTTGACAAAACAACCAAGGTGCTGAACAACAGGAGAGGCGCCGACATAGACAGCATCGTCGCAGAAATGTTCAAGCATGCCTCCAACACTTTCCTGGACGACCTGATACACATGTATAACGATATGGTGCGCACGGGGTTTCTGGAAGATTCGTGGACAAATATGTTGTATACCATGCTGCCCAAGACCGGGACCTGTCACAGACGAGAAATTAGAGGCCGACCGCTGTCCTCAAGATGACCTGCAACATGCTCTCTCGGATGCTCCACCACCGGCTACGGGGCGTCCTGGAAAGTTCTCGGGGCCCCGATGAAGTTGGTTTCAGAAATTAGCATTCGGTAGAAGATGCATTCTTGGTTTGTGAAGTTGCTTGCAGCAAATGCTTCGAATGGGGCGTGCCGCTCTGGTGCGCAGCTCTCGAATTACGCAAGGCATCCGACCGGATCGACTACGCTTCCTTGTTCCGAGCCCTACGTAGCAAAGGTGTGGAAGCAGACCACGTCGCTCTGCTGGCGTCGTTGTATTCCAACCCAACGGGTTACGTAGCCGGGACGCATCCATTCCCAATACAACGTGGAGTCAAACAGGGAGACGTCATCAGCCCAATGTTGTTCAATGCTGGATTAAACATGGCGATGGCCAGCTGGAAACAACGGGTAGGGGATGCTGGTACCCCCTTGGGGAATGGGAGGTTGCTCGCACATGTTCGATACGCATATGACATATGACATTATGTTGTACGCAGAGTCGGCAGACGAGTTGGCGAGCATGCTAGAAGTGGTGATGGAGGAGTTGGCAGCCGTTGGCTTGCACCTGACTCCAGACAGGACGAAGGTTCTGACTTTCGAAGAGACGGCCGGAGCCACGTTTATCGAGGTCGAAAACGACATGGTTAAAGTTCTGAACGGCACGGACACGCGCAACTCCGCTGATCTGGCGTGTGCGTGTAAGAAAGAGGGGGTGACCAGGGTGGTTCTGCCGCTGGGGTAGGGGGAGGGGAGGGGGGGGGTCTGGTGGCGTGGGTTCCGGTGGCGTGGGGGGGGGTCCAGTCCGCCGTCCCACCTGTGGACAAGGGAAATTGGGGGAAAACGGGGGGGGTCCGGTGGCCTGGGTGGCTCTGCCGGGGTAGGAGGAAGGATGGGAGGGTTACGGTGGCGTGGGTTCCGGTGGCGTGGATGGGGGGGTCCAGTCCCCCGTCCCGCTCGCGGGCACGGGAAATTGGGGGAAGGGGGGGGGGAGGGGGGGTTCCGCGGGGTGTGAGTTCGAAGGAGCCTCAGCTACAGCCTCGAGGCTTAGCTTCAGCCTCTGGGGGGGTTACCGGGGTGGCTCTGCCAGGGAAGGAAGGGAGGGGGGGGGCGCGTGTGCGTGGGGTAATGTTTGCCCGTGTACGCGAAAAAGGGAATCGGGGAAAGAGGGAGAGAGCAGTGGAACGGGACAAGAGCGGAAAACAGGGAACAAATGGCGGGAAAACGAAGGTGGCTGTGAAATGCGTGTCTGTTGTGGTGTGTGTGTGTGTGTACTTGTGCGGTGTGCGTGGTGTGTGTATGTAGGTGTTGCCAGCGTGTGCGTGTGTATGTGCATGCGAAGGTGGCGCGCGTGTGTAAGTGTGGTGTGTGTGTGTGCGTGTGTGTGTGTGTGTGTGTGTGCGTGTGTGTGTGTGTGCGTGTGTGCGCGTAATGTCTGCGAGCGTGTGCGTGCGTGTCTGTCGGCGACGTGTCGCCGCCCAGTCTGGGGGGCACCCCAAGCGACCCGGATCGGCGGCACTGGCCGAAAGCTACTACAATATCTAGGGAAGACGTTGCCGGCGAACTTGAAGGACCGCACCACAACTGAACTAAGACAACGAATTCGACGAGCTTGGCAACAATTTCATTAACATCGTCACGCGCTCACGGGCCACAGTGTGTCAGTTCACCGAATGCTCGATGTATTTCCATGTGTGGCAACACCGACTTTATTGTTTGGGTTAGCATGTCTGCCTCTGCCAAAGCAACAACTGGGTTCTCTAGACGTCATTCAAAGCAACATGCTCCGCTTGATTGTTGGATGGAGAAGAATCGACGGAGAAGAGTGGGCCGACACTATGCGACGCATGAAGGACAGAGACAACGATGCCTTTGTGCATTTTCCAGTTGACAATTGGAGCGCTCTGTTTTGCCGCCGCTTGTTGAAACTTGCTCTGAAGTCAATCGATTCAGAACCTGGTTGGGTTCATGCAACTATCGGATGAAGAACAGCGAGGACGCATGGTGCCTAGAGGCGCGAGGCCGTCCGCCAACAAGATGGGACGACCAGCTGGCATCTTTCACGCGTGACACTTTGAGCACAGAATCTCATTGGACTACAAGCATTGCAGAAGAGGACGAGGACGCGTTCGTGGAGTACTACGTGCAGACATAAGGACGGGCCTCTTTTCTCCCTCCCCCCCCCTCTCTCCCGTCCTCCTCCCCTTCCCCCCGCCTCTGCGCAGTGGCACAAAGCTTGCTCACTCGTCGTGCACGTCCTTCACATCATGCGTGCAGGTCGCACTGACTTTGATGTTCCAAATCGTGCCCGCCCGTTCACGGGCTAACCTGTTGGTTTGACCAGGCCTCTGCTGCCTCATCATCTTCGTCCGCTTCCTTCTCCTCGTCCGCAGTCTCCCCGAACTCATCCTCTTCCTCTTTCAAGACACGCCCTTGCCGTTTGACACTCTCCATGCCGCACGGGTGACGGGCTGTCGATGTCTCCTGGCTTGGGCTCGATCTCCATCCACTTCTCGCCGATGCCCCAGCGGACTTTTCCCCTGCACTTGCACTCCTGCCACTGGCCAGCGCAATAAATCCACTCGGGCCTGCGCGGGCAAGGGGGTTCCAAAGACGGCGAGGGAATTGGAGGCAGAGGCTTCTGACGATTCATACGGGCCCCTGCCAAAAATGATGCATGCAAAGCAACATAATAACGCTCGGAGGGCATCGTTGAGCCAACAAGGATGCGGCTGGGTGCTTCTAGCCCGCGGACGGAAAGATTGCCAGGGGTACCTGCTGGGAGGGTGGTTTCTACTTGTCGCGTTGGCTGCAAGGGCCGTCTCGACCCCATCGGCTCGTGGTTCCTTTGGGAATGGGCGGTCGTGCACTTCCGTCGACCGTTGCGAGGAGATACACCGCTGAGCATTGACTGCCTGAAGGACGGGCTTGCAACGTGCACGGCGACGCAGCAAAGGAGGGCTGGGGCCAGTGGTGGAAGGGGGGAGCGACCTGGACTTGGGAGGGGGCCTCTCCCCCTTGAGGGGGCTCCCGAACCAATCCCGGGGAATCCCTTCCTTGTTTAGGGATAATGGAAAGGATCAGGCCAGCGCTGGGCTCTGAGGGAGCTGTTTCAGAGCCACTGGAGCCGCCTGAACACTGACCTGGCCAATCAGCCGTAAAACTTCTGCCTCAGGACCACAATGAGTCAGGTCAATACCGCGGCCCCCTGGGCATCCCTGGGCATCACCTCAAGCGGTCCGGCCGACCCGCACGCTGAGCAAACTCTTTGTCTGATCCCTTTTCTCCTTGGTCTGGTCAGGCTGAAACTGTTGATGCTTCTTCCCAAGAGCGTTCGTTACCCAAGGGGGGCGGGTAATGGTGACGCTTGGGCGAAGTGGGGCACGTCGGGGCGGGGATGCGCTGCGATCGCAATACGAAGCGCTCGAGCACCACCACTCTATCGTAAATGGTTACCGTTGCCCGGGAGAGGGGGGCAGGTAACGACCGCTACGAGCCAGAGGATGAAACGCAATCTCCAGGATCGGTGTATTTGCCTCAGTGGCCAAGCCAGGAGGGCGCTCCCGCCAGGGCGCGGGCCGAGGGAGGGTCGGTCCAGGAACGGGACAAATCGCTCCAGAACGTCCTGGAAGGCTCCCAGAGCGTTCTGGAGCGCTCTGGAATGGCCGCGGCGAAGGACACGCCGCCAGATTTCAAAGATCCCCGATCTATCTGGATCCGATGGTGTCCCGGTCCTGGCTTCGTTTAAGAGGGGGGCGTAGGGGGCCAACAATCGCGCTTCCCTGCGCCCTTCAAAAGAGGTCTCCCTTCTTGGTTCCGAGTTAATGGGGTCGTATGATCGCGGCGCATCGCCGATCCCTCGGCGACGTCGGCTCGGAGAAGGTTGGGCCTCACATCGCGCCGCATCACCGATGCATCGGCAGAAGCCTTCGACCCCATCTACGCGGACCCCCTAAAGTTTCCGAGGGGTGCGGGGGCTTATTTGATGTTGGACATATTGGCGGCGTTTTTATTCGTGTTCAGTGTGTGGCCTTTCTGCCAAACGTCACGCGGGGGGGGGAGGGGGGGGGGAAACGGCAACCCAAAACAGAAACACCAGCAGTACAAAACAGAACAACACCGAAAATGAGTGGCGCGAATAAGAGTCCCCAAACAAGGGAAAACAACGTGACCCCCGAAACAGTGAACGCAGCATCTTGAAAACTAGACCAAAACCGCCCCCAACGTTTTCAACATCATGTGCGGGCGAGGGAACCATAAACCAGCTAAACATGGCAATGGGAAGAAAAGGAGGAGGAGGAAGAGGAGGAAGGAAGAGGAGGAAGAGGAGGGCCAGTGTAAACCCAAGACAGCTCCATCGTCATAGGTCCCGAGTTGGAACATCGTGCCAAATCACCGTTTTTGTTTCGTTCACCTTGAGAAACCTTGAAACAGCTGTACACTCTTAAAAAAAAATGCGCGCGGCGCCAAGGCGAGAGCCACATATTCAAAAGAAACCTCCATCCATCCGTAACCCGTTTGCAGCTGTGTAAGACGAACGTGCGCAGCGCTGAAACGAGAATCCTATGATGAAAACAGCCGCCCTACATCCGTGAAGCCCTTGCATGTTTTCAGACGGATAGGCGCAGCGCTCAGGGGAGAACCACATTTTGGAAACGGCCCGCCCTTCTACAGTGCAACGCTTACAAGTTGTTTTCAATGTGCGCAGCGTTGTGTAACAAACGCTCTGGCTTGAACACGTCCCGCCCAGCATCTGCGAATCCCTTACGTATATTCAGCTTCAGGGGCATACATGGTGAAGAAATCTCAGGCGAAACCCCCGCCCCGCCCTACCGACGCGCCTCGGGGCGCGACAAAAAGAAAATATTCAGAAGGAAACGGAATGGAAGGATGAGCGAGGAAGCGAACGGAGAGCCGACGGGCGGTAGCCGTCGAACAGCAAAGGTGCCCACGGGGAGGGGTCCGCTGGCGCTGACGGCGCCGCGGGCCCACAGCACCTCCCTGGTCTCCTTCGCGCTCGTGAAGCCAGAAGGGAAATTGAAAACGGCGGCGACGCCGACGAACAGGATCGCAAACCACCGTTCAAACTGCCACCCAGCACAAACTGGCTGGATGGCCCCAACACATACGGTGCCCAAGGGCGAACATCTAGCAAATTCCTAGTGACCAGGAAAGGGCGCACCTGCTGCGACACGAGCCTGGTCATCGTATTCTTCCTCCTCCTCCACTCTGGCACGGCCGAAGTGGGTAGCTTCCTCATGCCGTACTTCGTCAGCGCACGAGGGGCATGCAAGTACTGATACGAAAGGCGGTCGGACTGCTGACCCGCGGGCCTCTCTACCATAGAGCCGACCAGAGGGTGAATCCATTTCGTGACCTGGCGAATGATCTTTCTGGGTTTTCGACCTCTGCAGATCCTCCAGGTTGACGAAGCGCCTCGCGCTCTCAGCCACTCCACCCCTTGACAATCTCGCGCCAAGCCCTCATGCGTCTTCGACGCCCTGTTGCAATAATTACAGAACGTCGTGCAGAACACCGGCGAATACCCTCCACCGTCCACTTCGCATTCGGAAGCAAGAAACGCATGGATGAGGACTGGCCTCCACTTGTGCCAGCGCCTACTCCCATTCCCATTCGCCCTCGCCAGTCTGAAGGGAGATGTAATATTTGAGTTCGCCCCCTATTAATGGAACTGCTGGGCCACCTCCGTTCTTGAGGAAACCTTCGAAAACTCCGCCCAGCTCTATGTGGCGACGGCTGCATCTGCAGCCGCGCGCGTCAGCACAATCTGCTGTACTAGTTAACAGGCATTCGCTTTGCTGCCCGGGCCCTCTAAAGATTGCAAACATTAGCGTTGGTGCTGACCCTGAGTCCCCCGACACAGACTCCCCAACCCCCCCAAACTCCACAACCGCTCTCGCGCGCGACCCCTGTTGGGCAGAGCTGGCGGCGTCTGAAGTGCGGATCCCTTGCATGTCGAGGCGCCTGATCGACAACCACTGCTGGGTTAGAGGGCTGGCCTTTCGCCTAAGGCTCCTACCCCACTCGCAGGCCGAGGAACTCTGTTCCAGGGGACAGCCAGACTCGCGGCCGCAATCTGTCTCTTTCGATCTACCTGCGGCACAGCAAGCAACAGGCACAAATCATGCTCGGCAGCCTTGAACTACTGTCACGCCAGACAGCACACCGAGTTCCCCTGAATGAAATCGTGGCCTCGCCAGGACGAGACACTGCCTGGAACGGAAGGCTGCCCTTTCGCAGGCATGAGGAAGGGTTATTGCTTAACCCTTCTGAACACAAAACTCGTCCCCTCGAGGCTCCCAAGACGTAGCGTGACCGCCCTGCCTCGGGTATGCCCCAGAACATTGATGTTCTGCACGTAGAAGAAACCATGCAACGAACAGAAACGGCAAAATATCAGCAACGCAACTCTTGCTATCCCGAAGCATCGGAGCTGCAAATAACGCAAGTCAACTCGAAACAAACATACCATGACAACTCCCGAGCATCGTCCTCTGAAAACTCACCCTCGCCTTTTCAAATACTCCATGCACTGGTAGCGAGGGTGTTAATACCCGCCCCGCTAGATGCGGCTGTCGCCCCCAACCCTCTTGACGATGCAACCGTTGCCGAGAAACTTGTGCCCACGCTGGAGGGCCCACGACTGTGCTGACCTGGGCTTATCTCCAGCTCCCAACCCGTGCTCCTGGACAAAGACCGCGTCAGCCTGAACGCCCTTGTCCAGCACCAGCCACTCGAGAAGCCCTGAAACGTGGACCAGGTGTTGGTAGGTCGTGAGCGTCACTGGGGTCGTCGTCTCCGCCCTCATACATACATGCGCATCGCCTGCCCAACTCAAACGTTTGATTAGCCCGCTGTTCGACCACGCGTCTTCCCAGCCTGCGCTGCTGGTCAAACAGAAGGCGGCGCGCAAGCGAAAGCCGCATCAGCCTCGAAATCCTCCGCGCGACAATTCGGCAACTTCAGCTTTTAATGGTCCAAGCAAGGGAACCGCCTCAACTGAGGGGAAACTTCATGTGGTAAGGGGTTCGATGTCCGCCCCCTGCAACCGCACCAACCAATGGCACGAGGGGGCAATCAATAGTTCGGGTTGTTTAGCCGTCTGGGTCTGTGGGCCTCCTGCTGCCAACTCTCTAGCGTTCGTTATGATCGCCTCCTCCTCGCCTGCCTCACCCACGAGACCCCGCACATCCTTTCGCAAGGTGTCGAGCTCCACGGCGTCTATTTTCCATGCTGGTAGGCTCGCTGGACGCGGTTGCTGAGGCTGTGGCTGTGGGAGACCGGTATTCTGCTGCTTCTCCGCTGGCTCTGCTGTGGTGTCTCCAGGCTGGGTCTTGAGCATCTGGGCCAATATGGAGGCGAGCTTCTCTGTATCCACAACCCCCATCCAGCTTGTGAAAGCATGTGGCGAGCTTGACTTCCTCGAACTCCAGCTTCTCCAAACTGGAAGCCTCCACCACCTGCACATCAGCGCGCACCGATGATAGACTGCGTGGCTCTTCCTCCAACTTATTGCAGGCTTGCTGCCGCAGCTCCAAGGCCTCAGCTGCGGACTGAACTGCCTCCTGCGCTTTCTGCAGGACCTTCTCTCTGCTGTGGTTTTGTCGAGCACCAACTTCTCTTTCTGCTTACGGGCTTGCTGCACTCTGCGTGAAAATGCCGTGAGCTTCGCTGGAACGGGTTTCTTCTCAGAGAGCGGAGCCTTGGCCGAGTCCTGCTTGACGCTCTCCAGCCACTGCACATCTGCGCTTCCTGCACGGGGGATCTGGAGGCACCTCTCGAAACAACCTGGCATTCTTGTGCACGTGGCAATTGTGGCAACTGCTGCTTGCCCCCAGTTGATGGAAGTAGCACTCATACGACGAAACTTGCAAACCAACAAAAAACGTACACATCCAATCAAGCTTCGTTCCACCATCCTTTGCCCACGGGGCTGAGGCCATGGCGGCGTCGTGGAAAACGAGAGCCAGTGAGCCTGTGCAGTACTGGCTGGATGCGATGCTGTCGAGCGTAAACGCTCTGGCACTGCCTGTCCACGCGGGAGGAGGAGGAGGAGGAGGAGGAGGAGGAGGAGGAGGAGGGAGGAGACGGAGGAAGAGGAGGAGAAGGAGAGGAGCGGGATCAGCAACAACACATCTCGCCCCCCTGCCCAGCGCAACAGCCGAGGGGGGCGACCCGCGGTCGCAGCCTGCCGCCGCCCTGCGGCCCGCCGCCGGGCGGCGCGCCGCCGCCCGCGAGCGCAGCAGGCCGCGGCGGCGCGCCGCCCGGCCGCGGTCTGCACTCGCAGCGCTTGGCGCCCTGCAGCCGGGGGCGGGGGCGGGCTGCGGCGGGGGGGGCACTCGTCGCTCTGGCAACTCACGAGAGCCTCTCATGCCATCCTGCGGGCCCCTGCGAATCGCAGCATACCCACGTTGGCCGACGCCGCATCAACGCTAAATCGGCGCTTCCCCCTCGCTCAAAGGACGGCATTTCGACGACCCGCAAGGCTCCCATGAGTCCCACCAGCCCTTTGGGCGTGAGTGGTTTAGCGAGCTCTCTCTGTTCTCAACCCCCCATCTTCCCCTTCTACAACCCCCCATCTTCCCCTTCGGGGAGGGGTTTACCCCTCCCCCTACCCCCTCCCCCTGGACCTGGACAGGGAGTCCGGGGCGTAGTCAGGGGGGTCTTTTTTGTCTCCTGGGAGGGCCAAAAAACGACGACCCTCACGAGGATTCTGGCCCCGTCGGGGGGATACAGTTTGGCCCCTCTGCTCTTCTTTGAAGCCAAAATCGTTGATTTTACTACGGTTTTGGCCCCATTTTGGCGTCCTGAGGGGGCCGCGCTCATCTTCCTTCATGGCAAAATCATTGATTTTACGAAGGTTTTTGGCTCATTTTGTCCTTCTCAGGGGGCAGCGCTCCTTTGCGCTTCTGAGGAGGTCGCAAGAGGCCCCCAGATGGCCCCAAGAGGCCCCCAGGAGCCTCCCAAGAGGCCTCCAAGAGGCCCCCAAGAGGCCCCCAAGAGGCCCCAAGAGGCCCCCAAGAGGCCCCCAAGAGGCCCCCAAGAGGCCCCCAGAGGCCCCACGAGGCCCCCAAGAGGCCCCCAAGAGGCCCCCAAGAGACCCCCAAGAGGCCCCAAGAGGCTCCAAGAGGCCCCCAAGAGGCCCCACGAGGAGATGCCCCCAAGATGTCTCCAAGAGGCCCCAAGAGGCGCCGAAGACGCCCTCAGAGGCCTCCGACCAAAAGACATCTACTTCTACTTCTACTCCTACGACTACTACTACTACGACTTCGACTCCACGCCCGAACGACTCACACCAGGACGAGGCGCCCGAACGACTCACACCACGAGGAGCCCGAACGACTCACACCAGGACGAGGGCCCCGAACGACTCACACCACGAGGAGCCCGAACGACTCACACCAGGAGGAGGAGCCCGAACGACTCACACCAGGACGAAGGGCCCGAACAACTCACACCACGAGAAGCCCGAACGACTCACGCCAGGACGAAGAGCCCGAACGACTCAAACCACGACGAAGAGCCCGAACGACTCACACCAGGAAGAAGGGCCCGCACGACTCACACCAGGACGAGAGGCCCGGAGATATGCGGGGGCAGGCGGAAACACGCCTGAAAAACACGACTGTCGGCATGCTTCGCAAGAGTTGCTGTTTTGAGATGGGCTGGTGGGGATACGCGAAGCGTGAAGAATTTCTGCAGGATGCGTCGGGGCGGGCACCGGCTGCGATCATTTCTCCTCCGCCTCTTCCTCACCCTCGTGAGCGTTGAAGCCAACAGGCGCCGTCAGGACAGCATTTTGCTGATGCCTGCCAGGCCAACCGACAAGCCCTAACGCCGTTCCCGACAAAGCGTCCGTAGCCACGATGTTGGGTCAAACATATTCGGCAGCAAGTCTGCAGCCCAGCTTCGCCAAGGTCCTGGGCGAACCCGACACCGAGGGCAAGGTGCGTCCAGCATTCAACGAACGCGTCATCGCCACCGCCATGGCTCATCATCACAGCTACCCTGCCTGCACCTCCCCCTCTTCCAGCTTCCACTCCATCCCTCCTCCGCCCCCTCCTCCTCCATCCCTCGTCCTTGTGAACAGCTCCTCCCCGTCCCACCGCCACACGCGTCTCTAGGGCGGGCCAGGCGTTTCGCCCGAGACGTCCCCAACAACAAGACCATTTCGAAATCCCCCCCTGCTGCACGGATGGGGCACAGCTCGTTTTTAAACAGGGGCTGTCACCGTGGCGCCGCGCACACGCGATGGATAAGCGGATGGATAACTAAGCGCACACCGGATAGCTAAGCGGATGGAGAAGGGCCGATGCCAAAATTGGGTTATCGCCTAAACGCCGCGCAGCTTTGCTCAGAAAAAATGCGACCATTTTTTGCATAGAGGCCGGCTCGTTTTCAAAACGATGCTACCGCTGGAAAACTTACATACGAGTGAGACCCGAAAGTCGAAACGATTCAACAATATACGGATGGGGGGGCGTCTTCTTTTTGAAAGTGTGTCTCGCATGAGACCTCCTGTGATTGTAAAACAATATTTGTGACATGGTACAGTGCTTACACTGATGGAGGGCGTATCGATTTGCAAACCAGAACATCCCCCGTACAGCAATTTGGATGGTATGGCCTCTATTTCTGTTTTTCTCACACATCGAAACATGTAATCAGGGTCATAATCCTATGGCCCATCTCGTGCGGACGGGGGCGATGCACAGCAGTGCCCTGGCACTGTTTGGAACGCCATCAATCAGCTTCAAAGCAGTGTCCTGGCACTGCTGTGAACATCGTAACCGGGGAGTCTCACAAACGACATCGGACGATAGTGATGATGCTGCTCATGCTGATGGTTGCGATGGTGATGATGACGACCAACAGGTATGAAGATGATGATAGTGATGAGGAGGAGGATGGTGATGAAGATGATGAGTGTTCCACCTTGCGCGTATAAGGCCTACGTCTTGCCGTTAAACCGCAACTTCGGCCATGATGCATCATGCTGACAGACCACGGGAGCCCGCTCCTTGCGTGGAGCCCCGCTCGATCTCGCAATTACCCCGTCCACGCGCGAGAACCCCCAGTCCACGCGCGCGCAACGAACCACAACTGCGGCGCGATCCGTTTCACCAGGGCCAATCCTGCAAACCCGTCGAGTGCAAGTCTCACTGGGACCACTGGGGCCAATCCTGCCATCCCGTCGCGGGACCGCGTGCCCCCTGTGCGCAGCCGCCGCTGGCGCCGCAGGACCGAACCGCCACTGCGGCGTAAGAAATGGTCGCATCGTCGCCGTTGGCAGCCTGCGGCGGCCGCGGGTTCCAAGTTCGCTCAGCTCCAGCGCCTTCCCCCGCAACTGCGGTTCCCATGTGGGCCTGGGCGCCCATCCCCGCCGCTGCGGCGTCGGCGTTGCTTCCCTCCTTGCCGCCCTTCTTGCCGCCCTTCTCGCGGCCCTGCTGCGCCTGCTTCTCCAACCTTTCTGCATATGTTTCAAGTGGCATGCGGCCCGTACTGCGCGTTGAAGCCGCTAGGGGGAAGCGCGCTCCGTTTCGCGCCTTGTCGAGGGCGTCGTGCCATATCTTCTCGCCCACCATTTCCTTCGTGACTGCGACGGGGGGCGCGCCCACCCCTCGCGGGGCCCCCCTTTCGCCGTCGCCCGCGCGAAGTCCGGAACTGCGGTCAAGGAGGCGCCAGGCGGCGCCAGGACGGCGCGCATCTTGACGTCGAGGGGCTCAGCCTTAGGCGCGTAGATCTGCCGCCAACAACCCGCCTTCGCGGTCGCGCAGGGCGCCCAAGCCGCGGAGAAGCTCGCATTCCCCGGGGCAGCTGAATAACATAATCGCCATGCTGTCTGCCCTGGGCTGGCCGCCTGCCGTCTTCCAGGGGGCCCACGCGGCGACGCCCACAGTGAGTCCGCGCATGCGGCGCCTCGGCGCAAGCTGGGGCACGCGCGCGCTGAAATCCCCCTGTGCAGACCTGCGCGCCCCATGTCTTGACGTAGTCGACAAACCAGTCGCGCAACTCTGCGAGCTTCTTGACGCCCCAGCTTCGGTTGGCCAAGCCGTGGTGGACGCGCGCCGCCACGGCGTTGAAGCTGCTCCTCAGCTGGGGCCCGCCATGGCCCAGGAGGATGCGCACCGCCATCGCCCTGGAGTACTTGTTGTGCCACTTTTTCGACTTGGACTTCCCCCGCTGGTGGAAGAGCCTCGCGCAGCCGACGCTTTCAATACGGTCGCCACTGCGGTCTCTGATGCCAGCCAGGAAGGCCCCTGAGGGCCCGCCGCCCTCGACGCACAGGCAGGTGTTGCGGGGCCGATTCTGGACATGATCGCCCGCGACTGCGGCTGCGCTGGCACTCGCTTCGCACCCCCAGAGAGAACCTCGCGCGTCGCATCGTCGCACGTGCGAGGTGATGATCTGGGCAGGGTTCGCGTGGAGCTGCGCCCGCTCGCTAGCGCGCTGCCTGGGGTCAGCTGCCAACGGTCCGAAGTTGGCCACGTGGAAGGCGGTCTGTCCTGCTTGGAACTCCGCTATTGTTTCCCATTGTTGAACACGGTTCCTCTGCTTCTCCGGCAGATTATATGTCCCCATCACGGGCGCCCGCTTCCAGACTCGCGTCTTCGACTTTGCCTTGGGCATGTTGAAGTCGCGTTCTGCCGCAACGACGGTGCCCGAACCTCTCTGCGGCTTCGCCCCGTCTTCCGCCTCGTCAGCGGAAGCAGCCGAAGGCGCGGCGGTGCTGTCGCCAGCTTGCGCCCCCTGGCCGTCGTCATCTTCCGCGACTGCGGTGTCCTCATGATCGTCTCTCTTTTCCTCGTCCAGGTGGATGAACTCCTCTCTGATCGGGTTCCACCGCTCGTGCTCCCAAGGGGCGCGGCCGGGCGCGCGGGGGCCCGCGTGGCGGGGCGCGCGCGCGCGCCGCCTCGAGACAAGGCGGCCGAGGACATTGAGCGCAAATTGGGGTGGGTCCGAACGGCGGGAGGAGAGGGGGCTGGAGGATTTGGGGAGGGGCCGAGGGGGGCCGGGGACTGCACGGAACTAAAACTAGAAGAACGACAAGAAGATTGGCGGAGAGGCAGAAGGAGGGCGAGGACTGCAAGGGACTGTGAATGCATTATTTTCGCAGCAGCTGAAAGACCGCAACTGCGCTTTTGCACCGCAGCTCAGATTTCGCCGAACCTCCCGCCCGCGCGGGGGCCGCTTGGAAAACCGCGCTCATGCTGAACGTCCCGTGCGTCAGTAACTGCGGCCTGCAGGGTCCATGGCTGGGATTGCCGGCGCCGTATGTCCGCCCGAGGTCAGTGTCTCCGCGCGAGCGAGAATTGCGACAGCGCCGAGCGTGTTTCAGGCGCCGCAGCCACCCAGCAGACGTGAACGGCCATTGCTCCCGGTGTTCCTGGCTCATCTCCTCGCCCCAGTGCGTCTTGAACCACGCCCGCCCCCTCCCCTCTGCGCGTCCGAGAGGGCGCCCTTTGCGCGAGCGAAGCGATTCGACCTTGAACTCCGCGAGACTCCACTGCGCTAGGGCTCGCTTGTTCGACGGAAACGCTTCCGCCGCAACTGCGGCCTCCTTCTGTGCCTTCATAACGGCACCGGCCTTTCGAATCTGCTCCTCGAGGTCGCGCAGCACCTTCGCCCCATCGTTCGCTTCCAGCGCCGGGCGCCGCCTCTTCGCCGCCGCTGCGGCTTCGCTGTCTCGCTGGTCAATCGATGCTTGTAGGGCCCGATTGCCCTCCCGCGCCAGCTCTCGCAGTCGCTTCTTTTGTCTGCGTTGCTGCGCGCGGCAATTCTGCGCTAGTTCCCCCGTGCCCACGACGCGCGGCACCCTTTCCGCCTCGGAAAGCGATTCCGCCGAGGACGTCGCCACTGCCGCCTGCTCGGCCGCCTCGGGGTCGCCACCGAGGCTCCTAGGGCCCAGGTTCCGCAGCTGCGGCATCGAACTGTCCCGCGGGAGCCTCGGTCCAGGAGGCCTCCTCTGGCTCTTCGTTGTCTTCCTCCTCCTCATCCCCCCCCCTTGCTCTTCTCGTCTCCCTGGCCGTGGCCTGCCTCCTGGCCAACCGCTTCGTCGCCGACCCTCTCCAGCGCGACATCTGCGGCGGCGCGTTTCTCGTGCTCGCGCGCCAGCCGCAGCGCGTCGTTGCATGTCCACTTCAAGCGATTATGCCTGCATCCCCACTCGCCCCCACAACTGCGGCATCCACTTCCGCTCGCGGCCCCCCTGCTTCCCAGAGCTGCGCCGCCCCTCAGCAAATTTCCGAATTCCAACTTACGGAAAACCCTTCGCGGCGCCGTCGGGCCGGCGCAGTCGGAAAGCCGCAGCTGCGGCGCGTGCTTTCCCCAACGCCATCTGCTGCATCGGCAGTTTGGTCTCGATGGGCAATGCGCTGGCGTTCCGCACGCCGGCCCACGTCCGCGCCCACAGGCTGCGCTAGCGCGGTTGCCCCCCCCCCGCCGCGAACGAGCGCCGCGCGGCCGCGCTGCCGGGCGAGTCTCCGCACGGCGCCTGCCCCGTGCGGACCGTGGCCGTCGGCCGCGAGGACGCGCCGCGTTCCCCGCAACTGCGGGTCGGCGGGCCGCGCCCGCAAGTGCCGCCGCAAGAACGATGCCGCGTCGCCTGCGCAGTGGGCCCCTGCTCGGACGTCGCCGCGCTCGCCCGAGGCAGATGGCCGCAACTGCGCACGCGCGCGGCCAACTGCTCGGCGATGGCAGCCCCCCCCCCGCCCCTTGAACGTTGGCTCGGCTGACGGAGGTCCGCCCTGTCTTTGCGGGCGCCCTCCGCGTCGCCCCGCGCCGCCAGGTCGG
Organism: Prorocentrum cordatum; assembly: GCA_963575745.1. Classification (NCBI taxonomy): domain Eukaryota; class Dinophyceae; order Prorocentrales; family Prorocentraceae; genus Prorocentrum; species Prorocentrum cordatum. The sequence continues at coordinate 819,628 of CAUYUJ010005002.1, read as the reverse complement.
CGGCCTTCTGAGCCCTGCCGTCGCCGCGCGCCTCCGCCCTTCACAGCCAAGGTCGGCTTCGAGGCCAGCGAGGACTCGACGCGGTGAAAGGGCGACTGGCCCCAGGTCAGGACGCGCGGGTCGCGCCCCAGAAGCCCTTCCGCAGCTGCGCGGACCGTGACCACGCTCGAGATTCCTGGCCATCATTCCTGGCCAAAAGAACCCGCGCGAAATTCACCTCGACATCCGGAACGAAATCCCCCAGGACACCCCAGGCCCGTCCTATCCTTTTCCTAGCGAAATCCGCTCTGCGACGTTGGCGCCATGACGAGCTGCTCCGCCTTCGTAGACAGCAGGGATTGGGGGGCCTGGCCGACATCTGGGACCTCTCTTTCGCATTGGCGGCTCGCTTCGCCACCGCCTTCCAGCCCGCGGGGGGGCGCCTCATGCGGGGCCGCCGCTCGTGCAGAGCGGCCTCCAGCTATGGGGCCTGGTTTGGGCGCCCTTGCATGCCCCGCGCGCGGGTTCGGCCGCGGGTGCCCACCGTGGCCTGTCCACCCCTTTAGCGCCAGCTTAGGCCCCATCTGCTTCGGCCCCGCGAAACGCTCGCGACGAAAAAAACCTGAATGTATGTCGTGGCAGGGTGCCAATGCCCATCCAACCGCAATTGCGGGCGGGCGTGTCCAACTCTGCGCGCGCCAGTTCCCTGTCTCTGAGCACGCGCGGGCACGCGCGCCGCGCCTCCGCAACTGCGGGCTCTGGGGGTGGGCGGACCAGCGCGCGCTTTCTGATATGCCCCTGCTCGCAACGCCTCTGGCGCTGCTTCAGCCACTGCAAGCAATGCAACGTTGTCCCCCGCGCCCGTCTGCCATTGTAAGGCTGCCATGAGAACGGCGCTCGGCGCGCTCGGCTCTCCCGGCGCGTCTGCTGGTCCGCGATCGCCCTCGGCCTCGCCCAGGGCGATAGGTCCAGGAGAGCCGCTGCCCCCGCAACTGCGGCGCGCCTGCGCCGCCTCCAAACTGAGCCCCCGCGTGACAACGAGCAAATCGCGCAGCCGCGGCTCGTCCCAGAGTCGCATTCAGAACTCGTAGGTTCCTCCCCCGATGCAGTTGCGCGGCTCGGCATTTTGCGGCTTCTGCGGCATCGTCGCCACCGGGTAAATGCCGCAGATTCCACCGCAGACGCCAATGGCCCAGAGGCCCGTCGACCATGTTCAACGGGTCGGCCCCCTCAGAGCACGCGCTATTCACCGCAACAGCGGCCGCCCGGCGCCGCACCATGGGGAAGGCTCTCGGGAGTTACGGGCTTGCGACCCCGCGCTGCCCACTCCCCGAACAGACCGCCATCGTCGTCGAGTACGCGCGCCGCGCCGTCGACGGCGCCTGGCTGGGTGCACATCCCCGTTGCCCACGGCATGTAGAGGTCAAGGAGGCCCCTGCGGATATCGCCCTCCCACGCGCAAGGCCGACGCCCGAACCGCAAAGCAACCGGCATGGAAGCTGAGCGCCCTGCGCAGGAACCCTCAGACATAATCTGCCTCAGGAGCGACATCGCTTTCTCGGGCGCCCCCGCTGCGCCCTGGATTTCTGGCGCGACTCCCACGAGCGCATTCTTCTCTGGCGCCAAGTGTCGGGCCGCGACTCGCGGCCGCAAGGCGTCTGCACCAGGCGCCGCAACTGCCGCTGCTGCTGCTGCGCAAGGTGGGTCCGAGCGCGGAAAGAAGGCGACGTGCGTCAAGGATCATTATTCTAGCAGCGGGCGCGCTGCAAGTGGAGTAGCACTGCCACCGTCCACTCCTTCAGGTGCTCCAGCCGCAACTGCGGTCTCGTGCTCAGGAGGTGGTTCCGGTGCTGCGTGCACTTCTGCTGGAGGAGCTGCCGGGGCTGCTGCCGAGGGCGCTTCGGGCGCAGGGTCTTCTGGACGCGTTAGCGACGCGGGTGCTTCGCATGCCGCAGCGGCGGGGAAGGCTGGTGATGCGTGTGTTTCTTGTGCAGGAGCTGCGGCCCGCTGCGGGTGCTTCTAGTGCAGGAGCTGCGGGAACTGCCGACGCTGCCGGTGCCTCTTGCGCAAGCGCTGCGGGCGCCGCAGCTGCGGCGCCGGCTGGAGCTGCCGCCAGCGCCGCAGGAACCGCGGCTGCGGGCAGCGGGGGCGCGCCCAGTCGCCGAGCAGGCAGCCGCGCGGCGGCAGAGCTGCGCTGCGACAGCCCTACTTCGCTAGGCACTGAAAAGCCGCGCGCGCGCACCTGGATCTTCCCGGGGCTGATTTCGCCGCCGCTGCGGCCTGGAATATTCGCGACCCCTGCGGCGCCGTGCTTCGGTCTCCTGGGCGGGGCGCCGCTGCCGCAAGGGAACCGCTCCACCTCGGATCCGCTCTCCTCGCCGTGCCACGGCCCCCCCGCGGGGCGCCCACGGGCGCTCGCGAAGCGACGGGATTCGGGCCGGAAGCGCGGCCGCGGGCAACTGAAATGGGAAGAGGGATGGGGGGAGCAACTGCAGACGCAGATCAACGAATTCATCGAAAACAGGTCGGCGCGTTTTGAAGACACCCGCGCGGAAGCCCAAATCAGAGCGCGGAAGCTGACGCAAAACGCGCGGCGGCACTTCGGCCTCCGCCTGCCCCCGCACGCCACCTCGCTCTCCGCGCTTGCACGCGCCCCCAGTAGCCCCGCCACTGCGGGCGCTCATAAACTAGCCTCGCCGCCACTGCGGCCCCCGCGGCCTCGGGCCTCAGTCGAACAGATCGGGGACTTGGAGCTCGAGGAAATCCAGGGCCGCCTCGATTCGAGGCCGGCGAGGACTCGACGCGGTGAAAGGGCGCCTGGCCCCAGGTCAGGACGCGCGGGTCGCGCCCCAGAAGCTCTTCCGCAGCTGCGCGGACCGTGGCCACGCTCGAGATCATTGCCTCGAAGCGCGATTGGAGCAACTTCTTCGGCGCCGTGCACTCGCGGCCAGGCCCCCCCGTGCTCGGGCCGCGGGGGCGCCGCCGCTTCGGCGAACACCGAGGCCGCAACTGCGGCGCCTCCGGTTTGCCCTCCGGTTCATGGTCTCCACGCAGAAGCCCGCGACGAGTTTGGATACGCTGGCCTTGTCGACGAGCCGCAGCGGATTGCCGCGTGGATTTCTGCCCGAAGCGGCGCGTGAAATGTTTTAGCCTTCATTCCTGGCCAAAAGAACCCGCGCGAAATTCACCTCGACATCCGGAACGAAATCCCCCAGGACACTCCAAGCCCGTCCTATCCTTTTCCTAACGAAATCCGCTCTGCGACGTTGGCGCCATGACGAGCTGCTCCGCCTTCGTAGACAGCAGGGATTGGGGGCCTGGCCGACATCTGGGACCTCTCTTTCGCATTGGCGGCTCGCTTCGCCACCGCCTTCCAGCCCGCGGGGGGGCGCCTCATGCGGGGCCGCCGCTCGTGCAGAGCGGCCTCCAGCCAGGGGGCCTGGTTCGGGCACCCTTGCATGCCCCGCGCGCGGGTTCGGCCGCGGGTGCCCACCGTGGCCTGTCCACCCCTTCTGCGCCAGCTTAGGAACCGCCTGGAGGCGGATTTATGCATGCTGGCTGGGCCCCATCTGCCTCGGCCCCGCGAAACGCTCGCGACGAAAAAAACCTGAATGTATGTCGTGGCAGGGTGCCAATGCCCAACCAACCGCAATTGCGGGCGGGCGTGTCCAACTCTGCGCGCGCCAGTTCCCTGTCTCTGAGCACGCGCGGGCACGCGCGCCGCGCCTCCGCAACTGCGGGCTCTGGGGGTGGGCGGACCAGCACGCGCTTTCTGATATGCCCCTGCTCACAACGCCTCTGGCGCTGCTTCAGCCACTGCAAGCAATGCAACGTTGTCCCCCGCGCCCGTCTGCCAGTGTAAGGCTGCCATGAGAACGGCGCTCGGCGCGCTCGGCTCTCCCGGCGCGTCTGCTGGCCCGCGATCGCCCTCGGCCTCGCCCAGGGCGATAGGTCCAGGAGAGCCGCTGCCCCCGCAACTGCGGCGCGCCTGCGCCGCCTCCAAACTGAGCCCCCGCGTGACAACGAGCAAATCGCGCAGCCGCGGCTCGTCCCAGAGTCGCATTCAGAACTCGCAGGTTCCTCCCCCGATGCAGTTGGCCGGCTCGGCATTTTGCGGCTTCTGCGGCATCGTCGCCACCGGGTAAATGCCGCAGATTCCACCGCAGACGCCAATGGCCCAGAGGCCCGTCGACCATGTTCAACGGGTCGGCCCCCTCAGAGCACGCGCTATTCACCGCAACAGCGGCCGCCCGGCGCCGCACCTCATGGGGAAGGCTCTCGGGAGTTACGGGCTTGCGACCCCGCGCTGCCCACTCCCCGAACAGACCGCCATCGTCGTCGAGTACGCGCGTCGCGCCGTCGACGGCGCCTGGCTGGGTGCACATCCCCGTTGCCCACGGCATGTAGAGGTCAAGGAGGCCCCTGCGGATATCGCCCTCCCACGCGCAAGGCCGACGCCCGAACCGCAAAGCAACCGGTATGGAAGCTGAGCACCCTGCGCAGGAACCCTCAGACATAATCTGCCTCAGGAGCGACATCGCTTTCCCGGGCGCCCCCGCTGCGCCCTGGATTTCTGGCGCGACTCCCACGAGCGCATTCTTCTCTGGCGCCCAGGGTCGGGCCGCGACTCGCGGCCGCATGGCGTCTGCATCAGGCGCCGCAACTGCCGCTGCTGCTGCTGCTGCGCAATGTGGGTCCGAGCGCGGAAAGAAGGCGATGTGCGTCAAGGATCACTATTCTAGCAGAGGGCGCGCTGGCACCCTGCGCTCTGCAAGTGGAATAGCGCTGTCACCGTCCACTCCTTCAGGTGCTCCAGCCGCAACTGCGGTCTCGTGCTCAGGAGGTGGTTCCGGTGCTGCGTGCACTTTTGCTGGAGGAGCTGCCCGGGCTGCTGCCGCGGGCGCTTCGAGCGCAGGGTCTTCTGGACGCGTCAGCGACTCGGGTGCTCCGCATGCTGCAGCTGCGGGGAAGGCTGGTGATGCGGGTGTTTCTTGTGCAGGAGCTGCGGGTGCTTCTAGTGCGGGAGCTGCGGGAACTGCCGACGTTGCCGGCGCCTCTTGCGCAAGCGCTGCGGGCGCCGCATCTGCGGCGCCGGCTGGAGCTGCCGCCGGCGCCGCAGGAACCGCGGCCGCGGGCGGCGGGGGCGCGCCCAGTCGCCGAGCAGGCAGCCGCGCGGCGGCTCTACAGAGCTGCGCTGCGACAACCCTACTTCGCTAGGCACTGAAAAGCCGCGCGCGCGCACCTGGATCTTCCCGGGGCAGATTTCGCCGCCGCTGCGGCCTGGAATATTCGCGACCCCTGCGGCGCCGTGCTTCGGTCTCCTGGGCGGGGCGCCGCTGCCGCAAGGGAACCGCTCCACCTCGGAATGCGTTCCGCTCTCCTCGCCGCGCCACGGCCCCCCCGCGGGGGGGCCACGGGCGCTCGCGAAGCGACGGGATTCGGGCCGGAAGCGCGGCCGCGGGCAACTGACATGGGAAGAGGGATGGGGGGGGCAACCGCAGACGCAGATCAACGAATTCATCGAAAGCAGATTGGCGCGTTTTGAAGACACCCGCGCGGCAGCCCAAATCAGAGCGCAGAAGCTGACGCAAAACGCGCGGCGGCGCTTCGGCCTCCGCCTGCCCCCGCACGCCGCCTCGCTCTCCGCGCTTGCACGCGCCCCCAGCAGCCCCGCAACTGCGGGCGCTCGTAAACTAGCCTCGCCGCCGCTGCGGCCCCCGCGGCCTCGGGCCTCAGTCGAACAGATCGGAGGCTTGGAGCTCGAGGAAATCCAGGGCCGCCTGCTTCCGCTGCTGCGGCGCGATTGCCACCCACTCGTGGTCGCGGCCAGTCTGCGCCCGCGCCAACTGCCACTTCTTCTTCATGAATTTCTTCGGGGCTTGCACAATGGGCGCCGCCCTCCCTCGGGCCTCCCCCCCGGGCGAGACAGCCGTCGACGCGCGCGCCCCCGTCGTCTGCTTCTCGGCGCCGGGCTGGGTCGCGCCCTGCTTCTTGGCGCCCGCCAGGCCCGACATGGGCCATCCGCGTCGTCGCCGGCACCCCCCTCGCCCGCAACTGCGGCCCGCCGGCGGCCTCGGGGCAGGGCGGGTTGCAGGGGTGGCCCCGCGCGCGCGGGGCGGGAATCGGCTAGGGGCGAGGAAGCTCCCGGGGCGGCAGCAGCAGGGCGCGGAGCGAGGGGGCAGTTCGCCATGAAATCTGCAATTCGATGTCAAACTCAGCGCACGAGAGCCCGCAAACCGCAACTGCGGCGACAGCGAATGACGGGCGCAGCCATTGCGGCGGCTGCGAGCAAGCCGCACCCACCGCCGCCGCTGCGGCCAGCCGCCCAACCGCCGCCCGCAACTGCGGCCGCTGCAAGCAAGCCGCCCTCGCTGCCGTCACCGAGGCTTCTTATTTAGAGCGACATATGTCCGCTTTCGTCGAATCCTTTCCCTTGTTTTTTGTTTCTTCCTCTGCGGCGGCTGGCCCGAAGACTTCTCCTCGGCTTCCTTGGCCGCGTCCGCCCCCCGCGTCTCCTCGGCCTTCTTCTTCTTAGTTTTCTTCTTCGGCGCGGCTTGGGCTTCGCCTCCCGCGGCGGCCCTCTCCTTTCATGGCGGGCACCGCGTTCGCCGGCGCAGGGGGCCCCACGGCGAGCGCGACCCCGCTTGTCCCCAGCGCGCGCGCCTCCAACTCTATCTCATGGAGCTCCATGTGGATGCGCGCAACAACGCTTCCATCCCTTTCGCTTCTCTGTAGGAGCTCATGTTGCGCGGCTCTGTTGACGTGCCAGAAGACGCGCGCTGTGTCTCGCGCATCCCACCTCCGCGTTCTCAACCGCGCATCGTGGTCCGCCAGCTGGGCGGGCGTCTTGTCCGCCGGGGTCTTGAACTCGGGGTGCAAGTAGAAGGTCGCGGGCGGGGCCGCGTCTGGCGCCCCTTTCGCACATGCCTGCACGGGCGTGCGCTGGTGGACAGCGCCTTGGATGCCTTTGGGGCACGCGGCCGCAACTCGATGCTCAGTTCGTCGCGTGCGGCGGTTGCCTCTCCGCATGGCCGCGGCGACATCTCGCAGCGCCACTGATTTCGGTTCCGCAGCTGCGGACACGCGGCGCGCCCACAGGCGAAGCAACGCTGCGCCCGCCCAAGCGGGCTCCCGCCCCAGCTTCTGCACCACCGCTGGACTCCTCCATTCGGTGATTGGCAAAGGGGCGGATCCCTGTGGTGTGGCCGTTGCTGCCCTTGTGTGCTGGCGGTTCGTTGGTAGTTGCGTCCTGGGGTCGAAGGAAATGGCCATCGAGCGGAACCCATTACCTTTCCCGCGACTGCGGGCTCCTTCGGCTCTGGGCGCGACAGAGTCGTGAAATCGAACCAATGCGACTTCTCGTCTCCGACTGACACTCTTGGCCAAGGGCCTTCCCAAGGGCGCCCCGATGGGACTTCGGTTTCACCTGCGTCGTTTCGTCCGCGCGGGCGCGGACGAGCGCCCGGCGCCGCCCTTTCGCGGATCGCGCCTTGACACTAGTGCCCTTCGGGCGCTGCCCGAAGCCCTCCGCTGTCAGTCTGCGCATGTAAGCCTTGAACGCGAGCGCCTGCTGTTGGCCCGCGCCGTCGATGACGTCGCTCAGCGTGAGCAAGTGCAGACGGATAGCCGCGTTCGTGTCGGCGAGAAAGTCAGCGGCCTCTTTCTTCTTCTACACTGGTTCTGGATCTGGGCACCCCGCAGCGGCGTCAACGCCCCTCTTCCGAGCAGGCGCGTTCCTGTAGCGTCGCATCACCAGGGCATACTTGACCCGCGGTGCACGGTCGGGAAACTCGCCCGCCATCACAAATGCGCCGAGCTCCACGTTCCGTTTTTTCGAGGTGGTTCCATTGTCACCTTTTTTCCGCGAGCGCTACCGTTGGCGCTGGGGCGCCTCCGCCGGTGCCAACGCGGCGCCGGGCCCTCCGTCGACCTCCATCCCCGCCGCCGCCACTGGTGCAACGCCAAGGACCGCGTCGTGCATCGACCACCCCAACCCAACCCGAGAACCCGAATTTCGCCAGAATTTCGGGCTGGGCGGGGGCACGGGCTTCATACGTGTTTTTTACGATGTTCCCCGACCCCCCCCCCCGTGGAGTTGATAAAACCATGTGTGCGTACAACTTCGTTTTGCTGCGTTGCATCGCCGTCACTAGCATCATCATCATCGGCATCAGTTGACAAAGTTGTGCGCGCGTGTACATGCGTGTTTTCATACTATCACAAAGTGTGTTATCATATCATCGCTGTCGCGACCCAAGCATCCCCGGAGATGTGCGATCTGGTGGCAAACAATCCGTGCGTCGAATCCATCAACATGGCGACTGCGACGACGATCGTGCGATGATGGCGGTACTCGATAGCAGGAAGGTGATTAAGCCTCAAACCAGCTACGGAAGAGAGTACCCGAGTTGAGAACTAAACTTGATATCTTCCCATATGGAACAACACACATATGATGATGATGATGACGAGTATGTGTTTCAAGATGCTGCTGATGACGATGGTGATGACGAGTATGTGTTTCAAGATCCTGCTGATGGCGATGATGATGACGAGTATGTGTGTCAAGATGCTGGTGATGACGATGATGATGTCGAGTATGTGTTTCAAGATGCTGCTGATGGCGATGGTGATGACAAGTACGTGTTTCAAGATGTTGCTGATGATGATGGTGATGACGAGTATGTGTTTCAAGATGCTGCCCTTTCCTGTCGTGCCCCCACCCTATCCTCGGAGATGGCGGTTTCGACATCACCCTGGGATCCCCAAGATCATCCCCTGTCAGGGGCAGGTCGCGAGTACCAGAAATGAGAGTTACGAATCTTCTGGTATGCGTTGGGGGCAATCCATTATCATAATGGGCCTCACAGGGCACCATCGGGAAACACAGTCCACCAGACTAAGGGAATAACCCCCTGGATCTAAGCACCCATAGCGGGTTCCATAAGTCCTCCTCTCCTTCCTCCTCTTCCTCCTCCTCCTCCTCCGCCTCCACCTCCGCCTCTTCCTCCTCATCCCTCTTACTTCCAGTGGGTGAGCGCCGAAGCGCGTTCCAGAGGGACATCTTAAGCCTTAATCCCTCGATTCTCCGGCCTCCGGAGGCCCGAAACAAACATGAGCGAATTACCGTATTAGTTGTTTTGCAGCGGGTAACAACAAAAATCCTTATGTGATAAACTACAAATAGAATCTGCTGCCAGGTTATAACAATGTTGATAACGATTATGCTTCGCAAGGGATTCCGAAGGCCATTGCGACGATAAGCGCGTGTTTCAAGATGCTGCTGATGACGATGGCGGTGACACGCATTCCTTTGAAGGTGATGGCGATGACGATGGCGGTGACGAGTATGTGTTACAAGACGCTGCTGATGACGATGGTGATGACGAGTATGTGTTTCAAGATGCTGCTGATGACGATGATGGTGACGAGTATGTGTTTCAAGATGCTGCTGATAACGATGGCGATGACAAGTACGTGTTTCAAGATGTTGTTGATGACGATGGTGATGACGAGTATGTGTTTCAAGATGCTGCTGATGACGATGGTGATGACAAGCATTTGTTTCAAGATGCTGCTGATGACGATGGTGATGACGAGCATGTGTTTCAAGATGCTGCTGATGACGATGGTGATGACGAGCATGTGTTTCAAGATGCTGCTGATGACGATGGTGATGACGAGCATTTGTTTCAAGATGCTGCTGATGACGATGGTGATGACGAGCATGTGTTTCAAGATGCTGCTGATGACGATGGTGATGACGAGCATGTGTTTCAAGATGCTGCTGATGACAATGGTGATGACGAGCATGTGTTTCAAGATGCTGCTGATGACGATGATGATGACGAGCATGTGTTTCAAGATGCTGCTGATGACGATGGTGATGATGACGAGTATGTGTTTCAAGATGCTGCTGATGACGATGATGATGATGACGAGCATGTGTTTCAAGATGCTGCTGACGATGATGATGATGACGAGCATGTGTTTCAAGATGTTGCTGATGATGGTGATGACGAGCATGTGTTTCAATGCGCTGCTGATGACGATGGTGATGACGAGCATGTGTTTCAAGATGCTGCTGATGACGATGGTGTTGACGAGCATGTGTTTCAAGATGCTGCTGATGATGATGGTGCTGACCAGCATGTGTTTCAAGATGCTGCTGATGACGATAGTGATGACGAGCATGTGTTTCAAGATGCTGCTGATGACAATGATGATGATGACGAGTATGTGTTTCAAGATGCTGCTGATGACGATGATGATGATGATGATGATGATGACGAGTATGTGTCTCAAGATGCTGCCCATGACGATGGTAACGACGAGCATGTGTTTCAAGATGCTGCTGATGACGATGATGATGATGAGTATGTGTTTCAATATTCTGCTGATGACGATGGTGATGACGAGCATGCGTCGGGAGCAATGCGTTGTCATAATGAGCTTCACAGAGCACAATCGAGTGGGAAGCACAGCCCACCAGACTAAGGGAATAACTCCCTGGGGCTAAGCACCCATAGCAGATTCCATAAGTTATCCTCTCTTTACCCTTCTTCCTCCTCCTCCTCCTCCTCCTCCGCCTCCACCTCCGTCTCTTCCTCCTCACCCCTCTTACTTCCAGTGGGTGAGCGCCGAAGCGCGTTCCAGAGAGACTAATAAGCCTTAATATCTCGATTTTCCGGCCTCCGGAGGCCCGAAACAAACATTAGCGGATTACAAACTGATTTCTTTTGTTGTTGAATTACACAAGGGAATCCTTTTGTGGTGAACTACACATTGTTTTATTTTGTGGCAGATTACAAAAGGATTCCTTTTGTGGAGAATTACAAAAGGACTTCTTTTGTGGAGGATCACATGATGATTCCTTTTTGTGGCGAATTACAAAAGGGAATCCTTCTGTGGTGAATTACAAAAGGATCTCTTTTGTGGAGGATTACAAAGGGATTCCCCTTGGTGGAGGAATACAAAGGGATTTCTTGTGTGGAGGATTACAAACTGATTTCCTTTGAGGGCTCTCCTGGAAGTGAACCAGGGGACAAAAGAAAAAACAAAAAAAACAGAAAATCTTAGAATATTTAAAAAATTGCAAGTTTTCCAGAATTTTCAATGTTTTGAAGCAAAAACATATAAAAACACAGCATTTCCAAGGTTTTGAGGCCGAAACCATATGAAAACACAGCATTTGTGCATTCGGATTGTGAAAATGCGCTGTTTTTTTCATATGTTTTTTGCTTCAAAACATTGGAAAATCATTGAAAACCTACAATTTTCTGAAATATCAATGATTTTATGTTTTTTTGTTTGTTTCTTTTGTCCCCTGGTTCACTTCCAGGAAAGCACTCAAAGGAAATCAATTTGTAATCCTCCACAAAAGGGGGGTTCGTTTGTATTCCTCCACCAAAGGGAATTTCTTTGTAATCCTCCACAAAAGGGATCCTTTCGTAATCCTCCACAAAAGGAATCCTTTTGTAATCCGCCACAAAAGGAAACAATGTGTAATTCACCATGAACAGAATTCCCTTGTAATTCCCCACAAAAGAACTCAATTTTAAATGTGCTACAACAGGAATCGTTCTGCATTCCACTACTTTGAGCAATCCCTTTAGAGATGACGAAAAGCATAATCAACAGGAAAGCAAGCACATCAGAAGTAATAGACCAAAAACCGAGGTGGTACACACACACACACACGGTTTTATCAACCTTACCCCCCCCCCACTGGAAGTGGAGGGCAAATCGGGGCCTTCGGGTTGTGTTGGGGTGGCTTGGTGGGCGGTGATGCACCTCGACCTCCATGGTTCCATGGTGTAAGTACGCCCGCGGTGCGCCGCAGCCTTTTCCGCGCGCCGGCCCGTGGCGATCGCGCGGCGAAAGGAGGGGGCAAGGCAGGGGAAGATGGCAAAGGCGGGTGAGGAGTGAGGCAGCTGAGCAGTAGTTCCTCCTCCTTCCCCTCCTCCTCCTCCTCCTCCTCCTCCTCCTCCTCCTCTTCCTCCTCCTCCTCCTCCTCCTCCTCCTCCTCCTCCTCCTCCTCCTCCTCCTCCTCCTCCTCCCCCTCCTCGTCCTCGTCCTCGGTCTTCGGTCCTCGGTCCTCGGTTCTCCTCCTCCTCCTCCTCCTCCTCCTGTTGCTTCTGCTCCTCCTCCTCCTCCTCCTCCTCCTCCCCCTCTCCCCCTCCTCCTCCTGTTCCTTTTCCTCCTCGTTTTCCTCCTCCTCCTCCTCCTCCTCCTCCTTTTCCTACCACTGTTCCGTCCCGGTTCTCCTCTCAAGAGGTTCCCTCTTTCCTCCCCCTTCTTTCCTACGTGCCCCTCTGCTGTGCGACGCCCCCCCCTCCCCCCCCCCGTCCCTGTCTGCTGTGCAACGACCCCCGCCGTTCCCAGGAGGGGAAGGGGCATTGAGGGGGCGGCACGGAGGCTGAGGACGGGAAGGGAAATCCCGCCCGCTCCGTAGTGGTGTTCGGCAAGATCGCGGTGCTGCAAAGGACAGCCGCCACGGCTCGGACTGGGCGCTCCGGCACGTCGTACCACGAACCTGCCCGCCACGAGAAGTGGGGACAGGAGGAGGAAGAGGAATAGGAGGAGGAGGAGGACGAAGAGGAGGAGGAGGAGGAGGAGGAGGAAGAGAACCAGAGCAAACCAAAGACCCATCAGCGATGTTGGGATCATCCTCCCTCGAAGCTCCCTCTCGAGGAACATGCCCCAATAGGGGACAACCACTTGAATATCCTGAAGCGTGCCAAAACACGATTTTCGGGATTCCAACACAACGAATCAAATTGCCCGTTGCGTTTGGACGATCCCGACTCGTGCCAGGACACCATTCCTGGGATTTCAACACGACGAATCAACGCAGCTGTTGCGCCTTGACAATCCTAAATCAATATAGAACACAGCTTCTGGGAGGCTGGCCATAAGAACTAAAATAACTCCTGCTAATGTTCGACCAAAATGTGCGCGTCGCTCGCGCGAAAGCCACGCTTCGCAACGGAACCGCCCTCAACCCGTGAAGCTCGTTCGATTTGATCAACACGAAAGGGCGCGGCGCCCTGGCGAGAGCCACGTGTTGAAAACCACCCGCCCTCAATCCGCAAAACCAAAAAAACGTATGCACGCGGTGCTGGGGCGAGAGCCACATGTTGAAAACCACCCGCCCTCAGTCCGCGAACCTGCTGCCACTTCTTGCGCTGAGGCGAGAAGCACAATTTGAAAACCTGGCAACCACCCGACCTCAAAACGTGAGGCTCTTGCAAACTCAGGAAAACGAATGCGCGGGGCATAAAGACTACCAACACATGTTGAAAACGACCCGCCCCCGATCCATGAAGCTGTGGCAATGCTTGAGACGAGTGCGCGCGGCGGCAAGGCGAGAGCCACAGTCTGGAAGCGGTCCGCCCTCGATGTGCGCGACTGTTGCCAGTTGTCAAGCTTCAGGCTCATAAATGGTAAAGGAATCTCAAGCGACACGCTCAGCCCGACCTTCCTGTCCTCGGGGTGCGACAGGGGGGAATTATGTTGTTCCTCCCCACGGCAAACGAAACCCCGCAAAGCATGTGCTACACCACGTCGTCCCGCGCAAACGGGACCAACACGGCGGCGGCCACGTCGTTCCGCACAAACGGAACCAACACGGCGGCGGCAGCTGCGGATTACCCTATAGCGCCTGCGCCACCTGGAATCGAGCTCAGGGGAAGGAAAGCCACGGTTCCCAGCAAAACCTGTGTCATGTGAGCGTGACCGAAAACCGGGGCGGAAATTTGGGCAGTTATAAGCCAAACGCGTTATTCCAGTTTTTTACCCCATTCTCTGGAGCAAAACTCGGAAAGATACGAAGTACCCCCGGATCGTATCGGTGAAACTGAATGGAGAGGGAGGGGGGGGGAGGCGGAGGAAGGCAGACGCAAATCGAGGGCATGGCGAGCTCACGCTCTCAGTCCCGAGGCCCCACGAGTCAAATAGCCAAGGGCGCGGAACAATACGAAGCGGAGCCACGAAGCCGCGGCGCGCTGAGGGGCTGCCAAGCGCAACCTGCTGAGTACGGATAGCAATGGCATGCAACGGGAACGGAAGAGGGACGGGACGAAGAGACAAAAGCCCCCAGGGCAAACCCCAAACCGGGGCAGGGGAAGACGATGTACAAAACAGCCGTTTTGTACAGAAGTCCCCCCCCCAGAAGGGGCACACCCCCGGGAGCCCCGGGGAAGAGGGGAGAGAAGTAAAGGGGGACTGGCAAAGCATCACAGCGAGGGCAACCACGTCATTCCCGCCATGCTTGCGAGACAATTGCAGCCAATGGCGGGTGTGCCGCGCAGGCCTCTCGACCATACTGCCACCAAGCGCCCGCCGCGTCCGCGGTGGTGCATGCCGGGCGGCACAGGAAGCAGCGCATGTACAATATGCTGCCAGTGCTCGACGCGCTAGGACAGCAGCCGTGCTCTCACCAAATGCCAGCTCCAAGGCCACGAAACACGACAGTCGCGCACCAGGCGCGGGGCGGGACAAACGCAAATGCCTGAAGCCCAACTCCGCTACGCGCGGGCATTGCGCAAAATGCAACAGGCTGTCGACGCAGCGTGCGCAGCCGAAGGGGCATGGAGCCCGCCGCCCAAAGCGGTGAGCTGTCGTCCAGCTGTCGCACAACGCCCTGTAGAGAGAAGCCCAGACCCTAGGAGGCACAGACGGCGCAAGACCGCGAAGCACCTTCAGCGCCCGCGGCGCGCGGCGGCTGGGCAAGAGGTTGAAAGGGAGGCGAGAGAGGGAACGAGAGAGCTCACGGGTGGTGCACAACTGACAGGGAGGAATTATTCACAAGGGAACACACTGGAGACGGAGGAGACGGAGGAGGAGGAGGAGGAGGAGGCCCATAGCAACGACGCAAGAACACGCAAGGCCCTTGTGCCGACAAGCAGGGGCAGGCCGCAGTGGCAAACATGGGCCAGAGATGCGATGATGAGCCGAGCACCGAACAGGCCAGGGTGCAGAGAACACAACTGATAAAACATTGCATCCGCACTACAGCGGCTGACTGCATGGGGAATCAGGATGCAACTGCGGATGGTGCCGATGGCGTGACACATGGAGTGACGCGTAATGAGATGATGCAAATGTCTCTGAACGAACTTGTATTATCGGGGACATGATCGTTAAATCCCCGCGTGGGACGCGTGGGACGCTGCACGTGTCGTCGTGGTGTCGTAGTGTGGCGGTGTCGCGGCGTTGCCGTGTCGTGGCACCATCAATGCACACTGGAAGATGGCATCTGCAGCCACTGGTAACCGAGTGCGCACCGCTGGTAAGTTCATTCTAAACTATTAGTTGGGCAATGTGATGCAGATGGCGCCCAGGGAACTCCAAGAGACACCCAAAAGGCAGGCCCTCGAAAGCCCAAGCAAGGCCAGCGGAAGAGCCCTCAGATTGCTCAACGCCGCTGGCCTTGAACCCTGTTCGTCCCGACAAGCCCCACGAGGCCCCAGACTAGCCTCATGCTCCGCCAAACAAGTGTCGCAGGATGGCTAGAATACAGTTCAAGGATTCCCCAAGTCGGCCCTACGTAAGACAACCCGAGACCGCAGCCCAAGACCGCCCCAAGACACCCATCAGAAGTATTGTATATAGATCAGATAAGATTGTAAGATAAGATGAGATAATATAAGATAATATGATATAAGCTAAGACAACAAAACATAAGATAAGAACATCTCGCTGGAAGAACTCTAGGGGCACGGTTGTCGACGACCTCTGTGTATCCACAGGTGCCCCAGTGCTCTGCAAGTCCCCAGGGCCATCGGGGAATAAGAAACTACAATGGGCTACCTGCTGGCAGGCTGGTCTCTTGTTTGATGCAACTGCTGTGCACCAAGAGCCCAAAGAAGATCCCAACGGGGCCTTAGTTGTGTAATGGGTACTTGTGGCGCCCGATCCTATTTTTCCACGTCCACAATGCACCCTGTGCGCGAACTGCTCGGCAGCCGTTCCGTCGTCGCTCCCAGACCTTCGTGTTGAGCGTTGATCGGCTTGGACGTCGGCGTCATGCTGGCTTACGCTCTGGGTGTGGGCGTCTCTGGATGCAGATGTTTCCAAAACCACAATTCCTGCTGATCCTCCTTCTCCTCCTTCCCCTCATCCTCTTCCCCGTCATCGTCATCGTCGTTATCATCGTCAACGTCGTCGTGTTCAGCATCATCATCATCACCATCACCATCATCCTCATCCTCATCATCATCCTCCTCCTCATCATCATCATCATCATCATCATCATCATCATCATCATCATCATGATCGGCGTCATCATCATCAGCATCATCAGCATCAGCATCGTCATCATCGTCTTCGACAGTGTCGCCCTAGTCATAATCAAAATCCGCCGACCCCTTGTGGGTCTCTAGGCGTGTGAGATAGTTCCCCCCCCTAACCCCCCCTGGGACCCCAAACCGGAGATTCGACCCCCCCCCCGGGCCCACGACGAGCGCATCACGGGGCTCTTTTGGGCCCAAAAGGGGATCAAGACGGGCCAAGAAGGCCCCAAGACTCCTCCAAGACGGCTCACGAGAGCTCCGAGGCGCCAAACGAGCGCTCCCAGACGCCCAAGATGCCGCCAAGACGAGCCGAGAGCCCTCCAAGACGGCCCAAGAGGCATCCAAGAGCAGTCCTCAGAAGGGCCGACGCGCCGAAAATCGTCAAATTCCTATGGGAAAACGTACATCTTGATCATATACTACTTCTCGGCCTTCACGGCGTTGAAGACGGTCCCAGAGCACCCCAAGACCGCCCCGAGAGGCCCCCAAGAGGCGCCCAAGTCGGCCCAAGAGGGCGCCAAGACGGCCCAAAAGGCCCCCAAGACAGCCCAAGAGGGCCCCAAGACGGCCCCAAGAGGTGCCCAAGAGGGGGAGCCCGAACCGACAATCCAAGCCTTCCGCCCCAAGACGCCCCAAGAGGCCCCAAGAGGCCCCCAAGACGCCCACAAGAGGCACCAAGAGGCCCCCAAGAGGCTCCAAAACGGCCTCACAACGGCCCCCAAGAGGCTTCGAAACTGCCTCCAAAAGTCCCGCGAGAAGCGCCCCAAGAGATCCCAACGATCACCGCACAAATCTCATATCAACAACCCAGGCACGGTGGCGGGGTTGCGTTTGCGCCCAAAAAAAAGATTCGCGCTCTCGAGGCCAAGATTGCTCCAAAACGGCCCAGGACTGCTCCAAAACGGCCCAAGATGGCTCCAAGACGGCCCAAGACAGTTCGAAGACGGCCCAAGATGGTCTCAAGATGGCCTAAAAGGCTTTCACTATCGCCCACGAAGTCTCCAAGAAGACCCCCAGGACATCTGAAAGAGGCGCACATTACGCATTTCATTACATTTCCATTGCGTTGTTGAACATGTTTGCAATTGTTGCCTTTCCCGGCTTCCGTCGGCTCACGTAGCCCAAAGAGCCTCCAACATCGCCCCACGGCGCCCCAAGAGGGCCTCAAGACGGCCCCAGAGAATCACAACACGGCCCAGGACGCCTCCCAATTCGGCCTAAGACGACCCCACGACGGCAAAACCTGTCTCCAAATTGGTCCCAAGCTGGTGCAAGACGCCTCTAACCCAAAACCCATAACCCAGAGCCTTGTTTCTGTGTCCCCTTCCTCCTTCTCCTCCTCCTCCTCCTCCTCCTCCTCAACCTCGGCCGCCAGGTGGTTTCAGAACTGCTTTCCAGAGGTCCCCGAGAGGCGTGCCGCGAGATCCCTATACACATACAAAAAGCCTCTAACCCATAGCACATATCCCAGAGTTTTGTCTCTGTGTCCTCGTCCTCCTCCCCCTCTCCTCCTCCTCCTCCACCTCCTCCTCGCCCACTCCTCCTCTTCCTCCCCCGCCTCATCCTCTTCCTCCCCGATTCTTCTCCCCCCATCCTCCGCCTCGCCCCCCATCCCTCTCTCCCCCTCCCCCCTGTCCTCCCCCGCACGCGCGCCCCCGATTGGGCATCATTTGCAGGTCTTGCATATCAGGGTGCCCTGTGTTGCATCGCGCGCGACGTTGGCAGGGTTCCCGGAGAACGCCGACTTCGGTAGTCTTCGCTTGCACGCGCCGCCGCACTGATGCGCCTGGCAACTGCGGGCTGTGAACCCGAGGTTCTTGCAGCCTCCGCACACAACTTTCGCTCCTTTCGCCGCTCGATGATCTTCCACTTGCTTATGCTTCAAATGTTTCGTGTCCATCAACGCTTCTCCGCACGCCGCACACGTCAGTGGCTTCGCGTCCGCCTCGGCTTTCCGCTTGCGATTCGCTGCCTCCGCATTCCCCCGTCGCACCTCTTTCTCTCGTTCTTCCGCGCATTTCCGACAGAGCCTTTCCCCCGCAGCATTGTGCTTCTTCTGAGCTTCCGACATATCCGCCTTTTCGTCATATAGCGACAGGCACTTACCGTTCGTACATCGCACTGTTCCGACGCTCTGATTCCACTTCGCGCTGTCTTTCCGCGAGTTCTGCTTGGCTTTGATACCGCTGCACTTCGCGCAGCACATTGTCCTAATCCTTTTCGTTTCCCCGTCGTCGGCCGCCGCATCCGCGTTCCGACCGCTGCCATGGCGCGCCGCGTCGTCACTCTCTCCTCTCGTTGCCCACCCTCTGCGCGTCTTGCACCATTTCTCGCCCGCGCTTTTCATCTCCTCCGTGCACTCTTTGCAGAACGCCGGCCTTTCCTTTCTCTGGAACTCGTACTTCGTGAACGCCTCTACCAACAACCTCCGCCGGCAGCGCTCGCACTGGTCTCGTGGCATTAGTTCCTCTCCCCACTCATCCCACTCCACTCTCTCCCCGCGAAGCACCTGCAACAACTTCTTTGCGCCTGGCATCTCCCCCGCGTTGCGCGGCTTCCTATCGAAAGGCCTGAAAATCAACAAGTCCTCCCGCCTCCGCACGCGCGCGACGGCAACGTAACTTGCCATCCAACTCACGCCGCGCCCTCTTTCAAGGTTTGCTATCACTGCAGCCATGGTCCGGCCCTGCGCAGAGTGCGCCGTCACTGCCAAAGCCGGGGTGATCATAAACTGCGTGCGCTTCACACTCAATACTGGATGCTTCCGATATCCATCCAAGAACCATTTCCGCCCTTTCGATGGGAAGATCGGATGCAGCCCCGGCCCCCACCCTGGCAGGTGCCACTCTTTCGTATGGAAGTCCAACACAATCACTCTCGGCAGATGCATCAATACTTCCTCGTCGCCGTCTCGAACGACCTCATCCTCGTGCAACGCCCATCCATGGATCGTCGCCGTGCGCCCCCGCAGGAGCTGCTTCTTTGACCGATCCAAGTGATCTCCCAAAGCCACGGGCATCCCCTTCGCCAACGGCAGCCACCCGGGCAAGCTTGCGCATTCCTTCTCATGGTACCCCAGCCAACGTATCTTGTCCTCTATCGTGCACGGCCGCCTCTGTTCTCCCCCATGGCAAGGGCGGCCCCTGGCTGCGACCCACAGCAACTGTTCTCCGCGCTCCTTCGCCCATGGCACAGCTCTCTGCTTCCCGGCGCGACAGCGAATGTCTTGATTCGCATGAATGGCAACTGCTTCAAGGAATTTCTTCTCCCGAAACCGCGCATCTTCTGGCGACGTCGCAACGAGTTTTCTCTTCCCCCGCTCAGCTTTGCAAGCGCCACATTCGAGCACGTTTTCTTTCGCGATTGCTTCTGTGCTTTCGAGACAACGCGTGCTCCCGCACAACGGTGCACCGTGCACCCACGACCCCGGGACATCCGTCGGTCTGCCATGCAAGAAATTGCGCGTGCGTTCCGACAACTCCCCTCGGCGGAACTCGTCCTGCACAGCGAGAAACCACTCGTCTTGATTCTCCATGCGTTTGCACTCTGTCAACTCTGTCATTCCCTGCACTGCGCCGTCGCCACCCGCTCCCCAAAAGATATGCTGTCCGTGGTCCTCCGCGGCACCCGGTGCGTATTTCCTTGCGTTTTTCAAGTACGACGTCGGAAGCGCATTAATGGCTGTCCCTGACGGCGGGTCCAATTGATAGAAATCCCAGCAGAACAGCACATTCACGCCCCCGAAGGGCCTGGTCATGCCGTCTTCACCTGCTTTCGCGTCGCTTGCAACTGACATGCACGACCGCAAGTGTGAGTCTAGCTCTGCAATGAAGTTCGCGCTGACCATGCTCACCTCGTCCACTATCAGCCACTTCCACTGTGACATACGCTGCGCGGCTTGCTCTTTCTTAGTTTTCTTCTTCGCTTCTGCGTCGCCATCGCCCGCCGCGTCCTTCTTCTCTTTCGCGTTCGCCACCCCGAGCCCAAATGCACTGTGAATCGTGTTTCCGTCGAGAGCTGACGCGTTTGTAGCCTGCGATGCTGATACCTGGAAATCTATGCCGCGCGTCCACCCCGGCTCTTTTTCGAACAGCTCCCTCCGGATCTCGTCTATGACGAAACTCTTTCCCGCCCCCGGGCCACCGTGCAACATCCACACGAGGGGCTGCATATCAGAAGGACTCTGGCCTCTTGTCCTTCCCTGCGCGGAACTCGCGAACTCTTGCGCCAACACTCGATCTGCCACCTTCTCAACGACGCTCCGTTGTCTCTCATTCAGTCCGCTCTTTGCAAGACCGGATCTCCACTCCCGAGCACTCGACGCCGTCGCTTTTTTCGCCGTGGCCACTTCCGGAGCACCTTCCGCTGCCCCGGCGCCGCCTCCTTCTGCCGCCCTCGACGCCGCGGCCATCGCTTGCGCCCTTTTCACTGCCGCGTCATCCCACCTCAACACGCCGTCCTCTCCGTGCTTTCTGCGCTTTCCGTTCTTTCGACTCGTCATCTCGCCCCAAACGGCGTCGCCCCTGGCCATGGCCTCCCGGCTCTTCTCCTTTTCGCACTCCGCGACTACATTGGTCCGCCCGTCCTCTTTCTCCATGGGCGCGCCTCCCACGTGCGTCTTCCGCATAGTCGCCGCGTCGACAATTCGCGGATCCAGTCTTCATCGCTGTGCAGCTCGTCTTCGCCTTTGACTAGATCTTCGTCCGCGACTGGTCGCGTATCCACCACGCCCATGTAGTTCTGCACGTACCTCCTTGTTTCTTCACATGGCATGCCTTTCCTCAACCATTCCAAAGACGCCTCCGCCCGTGACCCCTGCCCCCCGCGGAACTCTCGCAGGTGTGGCACTCCGCAGTCGGCCCCCGAGAACTCTTCATCGTCGCGAAGTGTGAAGGCCCGGGAATATACCATCAACAACAGCCCGTTCCTATCCCCCTGCCCCGCTCCGTGTTTCGGCTGCGGCGCCCCATGAAAGCTGGGGTTTCTCGGGCGCTCGTTTCGCACCAGCACCCGCGCGTGCCTCAATGTTTCGAGCTCAGGAACATCTGGAAACGGGACCCACGAATAACTCCCCCATCCTGCCTTGATCACATAATCCACTCCGGCTTTCAGCTGGGGTCCGGGCAGCGCACCGCTTTTGTCAGCATCCGCTCTCTGCTCGTCTGCTTCCCAGACCCCCAAGAAGCCCCCAAAGGCCCCCAAGAGGTCCAAGGATGCCCCCAATATGCCTCCAAGAGGCCTCGAAGAGGCCCCCAAGAAGCTCCCGGGCCCCAAGAGTGCCCTCCTAACAACCCTCATCCTCCTACTCTTCCTCATCCTCTTCCTCTTCCTGTTCATGCTCATACTCCCCCAAGTGTTCCCCGAAAGCTTTCCAAACCGACTCGGGGAACGCATGGTCCGATACCTCGACCAAACTCTAGCCCAACTTTTGGCCGCATCGGCGTTTCCAAAAAAGCAGGGGGCGGCGATGATTCGCCGCAGGCGTCTGAGATACGTCTTGCCCGCGACCGGCGTTAGGAGATCACGCTGGCAGTTCTCAGTGAGGCTGCATGCCGCGGCAACGCCGTCGCTTCTGGGCAGGATGGTATAACAAAATCCAGCGGCAACCTGCGCGTGCCCCAGGTCCGCGGCCAGCGCAGGAATAATGCACCGGCAGCTCTCAATGAAGCCCGATGTCACGGCAATGCCGTCGCTCAAGGGCAGGACGGTGTAGCGCAATTCAGCGGCAACCTGCGTGATCGTGAAGTCCGCGACCAGCGCGGAGATAACACACCGGCAGTTCTCTTTCAACAAACATGGCAAGTCAATGCCATCGCTCCTCGGCAGAACGGCACAGCATAATCCAGCGGCAACCTGCGCGTGCATCAAATTCAGCGTATGCACCAAGTCCGCGGCCAGCGCTGAGCAATCGCACTGGCAATTCTCGCCCCAACCGCACGACACGGCAGCGCCGTCGCTCCCGGGCAGGAGAGCGCAGCAAAATCCAGCGGCAATCTGCATGCGCATGAAGTCCGAGACCAGCGCGGGGATCGCGCACTGGCAGTTCTCATTGAAGCCGCATGTCACGGCAGTGCCGTCGCATCGGGGCAGGACGGTGTAGCAAAATCCAGCGGGAACCTGCGTGTACACCAGGTCCGCGGCCAGCGCTGGACGAGCGCACTCGCGGTTCTCACTCGCGCCGCATGTCACAGCAAGACCGTCGCTCCTGGGCAGGACTGCGTAGCAAGATCCAGAGGCAACCTGCGTGACCGTCAGGTCCGCAACCAGCGCGGGGATATCGAACTCACCATTCTCATCCAAACCGCGTGTCTCGGCGGCGCCGTCGCTCCAAGGCGGGGCGGCATAGCAAAATCCACCGGCAACCTGCGCGCGCACCAGGGGATAACGCGCCAGCAGCTCTCTTTCAAGGCACATCTCACGGCAGTGCCGTCGCTCCTGGGCAGAACGGTATAGCATAATCCAACAGCAACCTGCGTGGCCACCAAGTTCTGCGCGTTCACCAAGTCCGCGGCCAGCGCTGGGCGATGGTACTGGCAGTTCTCGTTCCAACCGCATGTCGCGGAAGTGCCACTGCTCCTGGGCAGGACGGCGTGGCAAAATCTACGGGCAACCTGCATGCGCATCAAGTCCGCGAACACCGCAGGGATAACGCACTGGCAATTCTCATTGAAGCCGCATGTCACGACACTGCCGTCGCATGTGGGCACAAGTATACCAAAACACAGCGGCAACCTGAGTGTGCACCAGGTCCGCGGCCAGCGCGGGGATAACGCACCGGCAGTTCTCATTCAAGCCGCATGTCACGGCAATGCCGTCGCTCCTGGGCAGAACGGCGTAGCAAAATCCAGCGGCAACCTGCGTGACCATGAGGTCAGCGACTCGCGCGGGAATATCGGACTGGCAAATCTCATCCAGGCCGCATGTCACGGCAGTGCCGTCGCTCCTGGGCAGGACGGTATAGCACAATTCAGCGGCAACCTGCGTGTACACCAGGTCCGCGGCCAGCGTGTGGATAACGCGCTGGCAGATCTCACTGAAGCCACATGTCATGGCAATGCAGTCGCTCTTCGGCAGGACGGTATAGCAAAATCCAACAGAAACCTGCATGCACATCATGTCCACGACCGGCGCTGGGCAATCGCACTGGCAATTCTCGTTCCAGCCGCAGGTCGACGCAGCGCCGTCGCTCTGGGCGAACGCTACGGGGGAAAATTCGAACTGTGTCAAAACAGCCACGGATCGTCGTCTTCGTCGTCGTCGTCGTGGTCGTCAACGTCGTCGTCGTCGTCGTCGTCGTCCTGGTCGTCGTCGTCGTCGTCGTCGTCGTGGTCGCGGTGGTCGTCGTCGTCGTCTTCCTGATTCTCGCATCGCTGACACGCGCGCACGAAGATTCAAGCGACAACGCTTATCGGCCGCACCTCGACGAGGCCTCCAAGCAGAGCCCCGCATCGGGCCAGAGCTCGAGCGGGCGCCCAGACGGGAACGGGGGGGGCGCAGGCAGCGAAACGACGCGACGACGACGACGACGAGAACGACGAGGGCGACGAGGACGACGACGACGACGACGATCACGACGAGGACAACGTCGACGACGACTGCGACAACAGGTCCTACAGGGACTCTTCAAGACGACCACTTTTCCGAGGATGTCTCAGGCGAGAGCCTCCATCTTGGAGATCCGAAGATTAGGCCAGCGATTTCAACATCCACATTTCGCGAGGGTGCCTCCAACGAGCATTGCAAGTACCCCATGCTTTATTGAGCGTTTCGAAAGCTCGCACGTCTGCAGATTCCCGACGCTTGCGCCTCCTGGGCCTCCAGCCGTGTCAGAGCCGTCTCCTCGTCCGCCCCAAGGGCCGCCATGAGGCCTAAGAACTGATAGTGCTATTGAGGACCCGGCTGATGATGCTGTTTTGGGCATGATTATGATTATGGTGATGTGATGATGTGGGTCATGAGTATGATGACGATGATGGCGACAACGACGACAATGATTATGACGAGGATGATACCGATGATGATGATGAAGATGATGATGATTAGCATGATGATGGTGGTGCTGATAATGATGATGATGATGGTGACGGTAATGATGATGATGATGATGATGGTGGTGATGATGATGATGATGATGACGAAACGCCCAGTGAGGACGCGGGGGAACACCAACCGAACCACCGCTTCGGCCGCACGTAGCGTCCTAGCTCAGCCCCCGTAGGTCACGCGATGGCCTCGGGCTCGTCACGTGCCTGGACCTAGCAATGCGAAACAAACCGCGAACACCTTCTCGGTTCCCAAGCGTGTGAGACTCGTCCCCTCCACAGCCCCGAGGTTCCCCGTGCGGGCTGAGGGATGCCCCCAAAAACAACCCCGCCTCACCAAAAAAGTCAAACTCAGCAAGAAATATACGGGCCCCAATCCAACGCTTCCACCCTTTGGGCATCTCCAGAACGATGCCAAGATTGCATTCGCGTCCTTTCTTTTCCGATGGGCCCCCCAGGGCCTCGAGATGACCCCTAGCGGATTCCACATGGCCCTCAGAGAGGTCATTATGGACCCCTACACGACTCCCCAGCCCGATTCAAGCGAGCCGGCAAGACCGCCAAGATGAGGGGTCGGCGGATGTGGCGTAAACCTATAGAATCATAATCAGCAGCATCATCATCACCATGATCGTCATGATCACCATCATCACGCATCACCATACCAATCATCAGCAGCATCATCATCAGCATCAGCATCGTCATCATCATCATCACAATCGACAGCACCAGCAGCGTCACAATAATCATGAGCATCCGTACTACCAGCATAATCATCATCATCACCTTCAACACCCGTATCACCATCATCGTCATGTAGCAGCATCTTCAGCATCAATAGCATCGCGTCGCCATCATCATCATCATCATCATCATCATCATCGTCATCATCATCATCATCATCAGCATCATCAGCATCATCATCATCACCATCGTGATCATAGTCGACATCATCATCACTCATCATCATCATCATCATCATCCTCATCCTCATCCTCATCCTCGTCCGCAGCATCATCAGTATACGCGTAATCATCCTCAACATCCTCCTCGTCATCGCTGCAGCAAAATAATTGCCATAACCATCATCAGTATCATCATCATCCTCATCATCATCACCATCACCACCACTACTACTACCAACACAACCACTACCACCACCAGCATCACCATCATCATCAGCATCATCATCATTATCATCAGCATCATCAGCAGCAGCAGCATCATCATCATCATCGTCGTCGTCGTCGAGGTCTTCGTCATCGTCGTCGTGGTCTTCGTCGTCGTTGTCGTCGTCGTCATCCTTCTCCTCAGCCCCTCCGTCGCGGCCCCAGCGCACAGCCCCGTCGCAGATGCACTCGAGCCCCTCTGGCGCGCACGGGTGCCAGGACCTCAGCATGGCACGCAACGCCGCCATGAGAGGCCCGCACAGAGGGTCAGGACACTTCTTGAGGGGCCTCTGGCGGGATTCCCCCCCCCCCCCTGGTCCTCCTGCCCCATGAGCCCCTTCGTGCACATTCTCCCTTCCTCCCCACGGCAGATTCGCGACGTGACGACGTCGGCGCTGATTCCTGACGCCACGTGGATCGTTCAACTTCGCATGACCGCGGCTTTCCGATAACGCAGGTTGTTCGATATCGGCCGAGTCCAGACCATTGGCAACGCTCAACCTTGAACACCTGCGCTGGGATTACTCTCCCATCGACGCGGCACGAACCTACCGTGCCCATCCCCCCTGCCCTCCAGAAACGACTTCTGCGCCTGGCGGCGCAAACTGCTGACATCTGAGGCTTCGGCTCTCGAGGCAGCCGCTCTGGCCCCGCGAGCTTCCTTCCCTCAACCCCTCCCTGGAAACTCCCACGGACTTGAAAAACATCCAGGAGGAAGTGGCATCCTGAGAAAAACCTGAGATAATCTCCTCCCCTCCTCCATCCCCTCCGTCCCCCACCTATCCATCCTTGCCCGCGGGGGGATGAGGTGGGCGCGCCCCATGCCCTAGTGGCAGCATGGCCCCCCAGCTGACTGCAACGAGCGATGCACAGCCTCTGGAGCCGCTTGCCTGCCAGATCTTTGCCAGCGATCACAAAGCACTGCTGCGGAGTGAGGTCTGCGCCTTCCAGCTCCGGGTGCGAAGCAGTCCACTCAAAAGTCACCTCGCCTGGACCGCGAAGCGCTGTCAGAATTCGGAGTCACACGTCCCAATTCTTGCACGCTGCCGGATCGTGATCCTGTGGGTTTCACCGCAACGGGCCCTCTGGAGGCCACCCGGGCTACCCTGGAGACGCTGGGGGCACCTTGCGGCCAGGGCCATCTCTGGGAACAGCCGACCCCCACGGCAGAGGCAAACGGGCTGGATAGCCAAGGGGCAGACATCATTACACATACTCGTCGGGGAGCCTCGTCGAAGGCATGGGCGATCGAAGCCCCTGCGTAAGGGCCCCCCCCTGGGATATCCGCCCCTGCCATCGCCACCCCCGCCCCCCGCGCGCATGAGGGGCAACGACAGGAAGGAACTGGCCCCTTTTGGCGGGAACCACCGACCCTGAATCGACGATGCATCGCCGATCTTTCGGCGATTCAGTCAGCCCGTAGAATAAGAACGCACAATGAGGATGCAAGGGCCTTGGAAGGCAATGTCGACACCCTGCGAGCGGCCAAGGATGGGCCGAAGGGGAAGGATGCAAGGGCAACCTTGGAAAGCTGCTCATCCTTGCTATGCGGGTTGACTGCAGGCCCGCGATAGCAAGTCTTCCTGGGCGGGGTGGGCTGTCAGGCCCCTAGCGACGATGAACGGTCGATTGGGGTCGATGCATACACCCGTGAGCCAATCCCCGTCTCTGGATGGTTTTCGGGCCATAACTCGGCTCTCTGGCGGCCCTTCGGGACGATCGGGGCCACCGCTGGAGCGCCCTCGGCGTGGCGCAGCCGCTGGAAAAGGCACGCCGAGGCTGGAAGACCGCCGAAGACCGACGAAGGCGCCCCACAACCTCGGAACTCTGACCTCTTCGACGCCCCAACGCGGACCCTGGCGACGGGGGTCCATACGTTCCCCCCTGAGCCTACGGTCAGAAACTTCTGGATAGCGTTCCGCGGCGGCGGCCGCGGCGACACGCTACGTATGCCTTGCACGCGGATAGCGTGTCGCTCCGCTCCACTGGGCGGGAGACTCGGAAAGGCTCGGGATATTGGGACTTGGAAGTGGGAACGTGGACACCGTGTCGCGCCCCTGGTGAGCCAGGACTGGCAGAGCGACACGCTAAGCCAAAGTTCCCGACCGTATCCACCTCTAACGTGGTACCCTGGGAGGCCCGAGGCCCCAACGTCGCCCTGGGCTCTCCAAAGGGTCGTCCCGCGGCGGCGGCCGCGGCGACACGCTACGTATGCCTTGCACGCGGATAGCGTGTCGCTCCGCTCCACTGGGCGGGAGACTCGGAAAGGCTCGGGACATTGGGACTTGGAAGTGGGAACGTGGACACCGTGTCGCGCCGAAGCCTGGTGAGCCAGGACTGGCAGAGCGACACGCTAAGCCAAAGTTCCCGACCGTATCCACCTCTAACGTGGCCCCCCGCACGCGGTACCCTGGGAGGCCCGAGGCCCCAACGTCGCCCTGGGCTCTCCAAAGGGTCGTCCTTATGGAAGTATGTCGGCGCATCGCCACGCCTCCTCTCCCTCCGTCTCCCATCCTCCTTCTCCTCCTCCGCTCCCTGCGCGTGCATCCTCCTCCCGAGCCCCTTCCCCTTCCAACTCCTCCTCCTGCTCCTCCTCCTCCTCCTCCTCTTTCTCCTCCTCCTCCTCTCCTCCCCCTCCTTCTCCTCCGCCTCCTCCTCCTCCGTCTCCTCCTCGTCCTGCTCCTTCTCCTCCTCCTCCTCCTCCTTTTCCTCCTCCTCCTCCTCCTCCTCATCCTCCTCCTCTTCCTCCTTCTCCTCCTTCTCCTCCTCCTCCGCCGTCTCCTCCTCCTCCTCCTCCTCCTCCTCCTCCTCCTCCTCCTCCTTCTCCTCCTCCTCCATTATTCCTCCTTCTAGATAATTTCTCCCTGTCGCACCCCGAGGCTGGTCGAAAAGGCGGAACGGGCGTTTCGCCTGAGACTTCCCCACCACGAAGGATCCTGAGGCTAGAAATCCCACCAGCCCTTTGGGCGTGAGTGGTTTAGCGAGCCCTCTCTGTTCTCAACCCCCCTTCTTCCCCTTCGGGGAGGGGTTTACCCCTCCCCCTACCCCCTCCCCCTGGGCCTGGAGAGGGCGCCTCGCGGGTCGTCGGGGGGGTCATTTTCGACTCCTGGGAGGGCTAAAAAAACGACACCCCTCACGATGATTCTGGCCCCGACAGGGGGAGGCAGAAAACACCCTCTCCTCTGCTTTGAAGCCAACATCCCTGATTTTACTACGGTTTTGGCCCCATTTTCGCCTTCTGAGGGGGGCAGCGCTCATTAAAGCTCACCTCTTCTGTCAAGCCACAATCGTTGATTGTATGAAGGTTTTGGCCCCATTTTGGCTTTCTGAGGGGGGCAGCGCTCATTAAAGCTCCCCTCTTATTTGGTCGATTCCCTCCAAGATGGCCCCAAGAAGCGCCCAGGAGGCACCAAGAGGCCCCAAGATGGCCCCAAGAGGCCCCCAGGAGGCCCCCAAGAGGCCTCCAAGATGCTTTTTTTTCATCAAAAAAACCTCCAGCGGCTCCCGCCAAGAGGCCCGTTCGCCGCAGACGGCGGCTCGCCTCAGGCCTGACTGGCCTGGTTCAGCTGGTTCTCCAGCACGAACTCGTACGTTGGCTGGCCCTCCAGCCTCATCTGCACCAGCATGTTCACCATGCTCACATAGTGCAGCTGGTGCTCCCCCATGCGAGCTCGCTCTCAAGCCCCCCGCCGCCCAGGCAGGACTATCCCCTGCTCCAGCGGCTTGCCGTTCTGCGGATTCTTCCCAGCCAGAATCCTGTCTCGCTTCTTCCTCTTTGCGTCGTCCTTTGTGGAGCGCCCACGAGGAGCCAGCGGGCCTGGGCATGCCACGCCCAAACCCGCCCTTCGCCTCGCCGAGTGCGCCCCGCACACCACACACACGACGTACGGCCCATGAACTTCAACACGATGAGCCCTGTCCTGCCCCTCAAGCTCTGCACGATCTTCGTGTTGTACCTCTGGGCGCGCTGCTACTGCTGCTGCTGCAGCTGCCGCCGCGATGGCAACGCTGGCTTCCAGCGACCTGCCTGTCCCCGAGCTGCTCGAGCCTGTCGCCTGCCACCGTGGTCGCACGCATTCCGCTTGCCACAGCTTTATGCGCATCCTCTTGGACGCCGCACGAATGCCACACCTTATGCATACCTGCCACCCACCCGTCTCCACGATATCGTGCTCGGTGAGGGTGAGCAGCGGCTTCGGCACTCTTCGTCTCGGTACTCCTTTTGCTTTGGGCGGCACGTCTGGCCACGTACCGCCCATCTTTTGGTACCACCATCCTATATTCTGCAGCGCCCAACGCGCGCGCCCTGCAAGGTCCTCCAGCGCCTGGTGCTTGCCGTAGTGCGCGTCCTGCTCCGCGCCCGCCTTCGCCAGCAAATCAACCTCACTGTTGCCCTTCGCAATATTCAGGTCGTCGCCCTCGAGCTGCTGGATCCTGGCCTTGGACCTGTGGGCCTTCACGTGCATCACGCATTGTGTATCCAGGCCCAGGTCCTTCACCTTGTGCCAAATCCTTCGCCGTAGGTCTGCATGTGGTCGCTTCCAGCTCGTGCACCACCGCTCACCTTTCTGCAAACCTTCCAGGATGCCCTTGTGGTCTGTATACACACGACCAGGCGGCAGCATCCGCTCCAGCACCTTGAGAAAAGCCCACATCTCTGCTCTCTTAACCCTCCCATGGATCGGCAGTGTACAAGGCAACGGGCCCCACATCTGCATCTTCGCCGTGCCATCGTCGGTGAGCGACATGGCTGCCCAGCCCGTTTGCGCCCAGTCGCTGTACCCGAGCTTGGAGCCATCACAGACGATGTCGCCTGTGAGATAGTCCTCATCACCGTCGACCACCTGCTCGTAGTACTGGTCCTCCGCAATGCCAACGAACTTCCAGTCCGCCTCTGGAGACCTCACCAGCCCCCGCGTCCACAGCATGTTGGTGTCCTGCTGCTCGGCTACGTGCTGCCAGTCCGCCTGCGCCTGCAGACGCTGGTCCCTGAGCGCGGTGCACTTGTAATACCGATGGTGCTCGGTGCCCACCGCCTCGCCGCAAACCATGCAGATGTCCGTGGGCACGATATTACATTTGCAAAGCTTCTCCATAGTCCACGCACCTCCGATGAAGATCTTCTTCGCTGCATTCTTGGCATGCTTCGGGAACTCACGTGCTCGCAACTGCGCCACCGCTGGTGCCACCAAAGGCATTGGGTTCAGGCTCCTGAGCTCCTCCGCCTGCGTCCACTCCTCCCAGAGGGTCGCCTGCGCGCCCTTGCGCACCATCGCTGCAATGTCCATAGGGCACACCTCCTGCATGTTCAGCTCGAAGCCCTCCTTCGCGACAAAAGTATGCCACGCAGGCCACGCCCACGTGGCCCTTCTCATGGACATGATGACAGCACCTGCTGGCCCCCTCACTCGGGCCCACGCTGGCTTCATGCCGACCTCCTGCTGCTGCCGTCTCCACGCCTGCTGCAACATGGTGCCCATGCTGTCCCATTGTCCTGCTTCATCCTCGTCTTGTGCGCTATGCCACACTGCACGCGCCCACCTTACTATCGGCGCCTCAGTGACCTCGTACGTCGGCTCCTCCTGCGCAACCGCCAGCTGGAGGGTGAGGCTTCGGGCTCCACGACCTCCTGGTAGTAATCGTCCTGCCTCACGTCGTAGCTGTCGTAGCTGGTGGTCTGGCATGCCTAAGCACTTACACCCGTGCAAGACTGAGCGCTTTAGACCACACTTGAACACCAAGCCAACGCCCCTGGTCATCTTGCGCCCTCCCTTCAGGGTGAGCAGCCTCCGACTCCTGGCCTTCATAATAGCATGCCTCTTGCCGTTCATAGCCTTTGCCGCCGTACCATGCGTGACGATGTCAACCCCCAGGTACGGGCAGGCCCTCACCACCGGCAGTCCTCGCTCACGCATCGGCCCTGTCACGGCCTTTCGCGCCCACTTAGTGCTCGCCATCACAGCGCCTTTACCCTTGCTGCCCACCGAGAACTTCAAGCCTATATTCCCGAAGCCTCTGAAACAACTGTCGATTGTCTCTTCAAACTCCGTAACGATGTACTGGTGCTGCTGTCGTAACCGCACGCGCAGGTCGTCCACATACATTCTCCAACGCGCCCTCGGTCTCTCCACCACCAGGCCATCCAACGTGGACTGGATGACCATCTTCAAGAAGCACACCGAGAACTGGCTACCCGCGACGATGGTGGCCACCGTCTGGGTTTCGCTGGACACCGAGCCACCCACGATGAGGCGCCTGCACATGGCGAAATATGAGCACATCACAGCCAGCACCCCCGTGTTGAAATTTAGCTGCTTCCCTGCTTCCCACAATGCGTGCAAGCTGGCCTTCCCGAAAGCCTTCACCAAGTCCAACACCGCCGTGATCGTAGCCTGCGTCTCCTCGCTCTGCTCCTCCGCGTCGTCCATCTCGTGGCTGAGCAACACCTCCCAGGCCGCGTCCTCCGCCGCCTTACCGTAGCTCGTGCAGTCCCAGCGCCTGTAGTTCTGCTTGGCCTACTTGACCATGTACGGCTCCCGCATAATTTCCCACACTCTGATGGCTGCGGGCAGCAAACCGATGACCCTGTCCGTGGTGAAGGTCTTCGGGATCATGAAGAACAGCACCGTGCCCATGTGGATGGGCCAGTACAAGGTCCGTTCCACCTCCATGTAGAAGTCCAACAGCTTGTCGCACGCTTCGTCCGACGCGCCCTGCAGCATGGAGGGATGCCACCTGTCGACACCGACCCCCGTATTCTTTCTGAAGGTGCGGGCTACCTCCTTGAGCTTGTCCACATCTTGTCCCGTGAAAGGCTCGAGCTTGTCACGCTCCTCGCACTCCCACGGTCTTGCCTCCTCCTGGATCTGCTCGCCGACCCTCCAGATCTGTTTCCACTCCCTGAGGGTGTACTCCGCCGCCTCGATGGGGTCTGCCGAGCCCTCCATGGTGTCTCCCCTGCGTGGCCTCCATACGGTAGCAGCCTTGCTTAGCTTGTGTAGGCCACCCGCTGCACCTGCTGCCGCCTCCTGCAGCCTGTTTGCCCACCGTGCACGCCTCTCCTTGAGAAGCTTCTGGTCGTACTCCTTCATCTCGGCCTGGCTTTCTTGCATCCATTGCTGCAACTTCGCCTCTTTTAACGCTCCTCGGAGTAACCCAGCAGCCAGCAACCCGCACCTGGCCTGCCACTTGCCCTGCTCCTCAGCTTTTAGGTGCTTCGTCCGCTGGCGCGTGATGATGAACTGGTGCTCATGCGCAGTTGCCTCCCGCTGCCGTTGCCACTGGATGTCACCTGTTCTCGCCATCTTGAGCCTAGAATATGCCCCATGCAAATTCTGCAAAATCTTTGCTAACCACCTCCACCATACTGCTTCTCTAGCTGCTGGCGGAACGTGGGCACCGCCGAAGCTGAGCGGCTTGATCCTCCAAGTCGGCTCCTCCGCCCGTCCTGCTGCAGGATGGTCCGGTGCCCATGCTAGACCCCGCGCTGCAAAGGCCTCCTGCTCCAGTGTCTGCATATACTGCTTCCACGCCTGGTTGGCAGCCACCTGCGACCCGAAACTCGCGATGTCCTGGTACCTAGGCGGCGCTGGTGTGCAGCCAATGCCCAGCTCTGGCAAAGCCTTCGGCTTCTCCAGCACCCTGACCATGCGCTCCTTCACCTTTAGCCTGAGAGTGAGCCCCGCTGGCTTGTGGGGCGCCGACGGCCACTCCTCCTGCACTCTGACATCCATCACCTGGCTGACCAGGCTGCCCGAAACGATGAAGTAGTCGATCTCACTTGCACCATGCGCATGTCTGCACGTGCCGCACCTGGCCCCTGACGCTACAACTCGCGCCTTGGCCGTCTTGACGCTTTCTACCTCCGTCATCTTCTCGGGCGCCACCTGGACATCTCCCCCGATGATCCACGGCGCTCCAATCGCCTCCAATTGTCCAATTATCTTGTTGATGATCTCCGCGTTCCTGAACGCCATGCCCTCCGCCGTCCACAAGTAGACCGACGCGTAGATGATGCCCTTACCGACCGCTAACCACGCAGCTACAGCTCTCCCTGGACTGTTGCGCGGTGACAGGTCCCACTTCTCCTTGCCATACAGGTAGGTCATGCCTATGCACCTGGGCGCCACCACCGCAACGCCCGCTGAGGCACCTGCTTCTCCACCTGGTCCTATAGTCTGGTTCGCTGCTACGCCGCCGAACTGGTACCCCTGCACCTTCATGCTCTGCGACACCACCGCGATCCTGTCGTCCATGAGCCGATGCTCCTGCACTGCGTAGCACTGCAGCTTGCCCCCTTCAGATCCTTCGATCATCTCCTTGATGATGCCCCACCCCGAACCGTTGAAAGTCCACAGTGTGAGGCTCTCATGCTTGTTCTTGCGCAGCCTGCTAGGATCGCTTGGCCCGCTTGTTATGCTCCGCCAGGCTGACGCACACCTCCATCCAACGCTTTCGCCGTGCTTCGCTGGCGTCCGCGGGAATCCCTCCTGCATGTAGCCACTCTTGTTCTTCAGGTGACAGCTGCGGACCCTGCTCGCGTTCATATTGCGTTCCTCTGGCTGCACCTGTGCCCCCACTGTTGCCACCAGCAGGGGCACCACAAGCCTCCTCAGTGTCCATGCCGTCCTCGTCGTCCTTGGGCTCCTCCTTGACGTTGTCCAGCACTTTGCCGAGCGCTGCGAACAGCTGCTCGTGCTGCGCCTTGCTGATGCCGCTGCCTTCGACGGCACCCTCGCACTGCTTCTGCATGGCCGTGAGGAAGCCCTTGCCTTTGACGGATACATCCTGGACCTTAAGCTCCAACTCCTTGGCCCTTGCGACCTCGAGCTGCTCCCTCTTCTTGGTGAGCTTCTCCTGCGCCTCCTGCGTGGCCTTCTGGTGCCGCTTGACCTCGTCGATGATTGCCGCCTCCTCCTTATCAAGCTTCTCTCTGGCCACCCTTGCAAATGTGAGCTGGGCCGAGTGCGGCTTCGTGCTTCGCTTGGCATCCTTGGCGCGCATGTAGCGCTCCTGAGCCTGCTGGTACTCGACTGACTGGTCTCCCCACTCGGTCTTGCAGGACTGGGCCCACCTGAAGAGCTTATCCAAGTCCACAGGCTTCTCGTCGTCCTCCTCCTGCGTGGCGTGCTGCTGCTTCTTGAGGCCCTGCAGCTCTGCCCGCATGAAGTCCACCTGCTTCTGGAGCGCCGCCTCCCGCTTTGTCGGCCCCGCAGCACGTCCTTGTACGTGAGTTCTTTGCGCGGCCCAAGGGTCCCACACCCCCGACACTTCTTGCGCGTTGCGCAGTTGTCCGCCGTCCCACAGCTGCAAGACCAGTAGCCGTTGTACGAGCGCGGCCAGCCCCCAGCCGACATCGTGCGCCCGTCTGCCGAACGGTAAACCGATCTGCCTGCCGCGGTCTAGCGGTATCCCTTTGACCACCAGGGCGGAAGCCCCAAGTGATAGTCATCTTGAGCCAAAATGGCTACGGAGAGGCCTCCAAGAGGCCCCCAAGATGCCCCCAAGAGGCCCCCAAGAGGCCCCAAGAGGCTCCCCCGAGGCACCCAAGACGCTCCTGGAAGCCCCTGGGGCCGCCAAGAGGCCCCCAAGACGCCCCAAACGGCCTCCAAGAGGCTCCCAAGAGGCCCGAAGAGGCTCTCCCAAGGCACCCAAGACGCTCCTGGAAGCCCCTGGGGCCGCCAAGAGGCCCCCAAGACGCCCCAAAAGGGAGCGAGGTGCCCGAACGCCTCACGCCCCGAGGAGCCCGAACGACTCACACCAGGACGAGGGGCCCGAACGACTCACACCACGAAGAGCCCGAACGACTCACACCAGAAGGAGGGGCCCGAACGACTCACACCAGGACGAGGCGCCCGAACGACTCACACCACGAGGAGCCCGAACGACTCACACCACGACGAGGGCCCCGAACGACTCACACCACGAGGAGCCCGAACGAGTCACACCAGGAGGAGGGGCCCGAACGACTCACACCAGGACGAGGGGCCCGAACAACTCACACCACGAGAAGCCCGAACGACTCACACCAGGACGAAGAGCCCGAACGACTCACACCACGAAGAGCCCGAACGACTCACACCAGGAAGAAGGGCCCGAACGACTCACACCAGGACGAGAAACCCCAAACGACTCAAACCGCGAGGAGCGCTTTCACTCCCTCCTCCTCCGCCTCGACCTTCTCCCGCTCCCCCCACAAGGAGGATGTACAAGGAGGCGGGAGGAAGGAGGAGCAGGGGAGATATGCGGGGCCAAGCGGACACACGCCTGAAAAACACGACTGTCGGCATGCTTCGCAAGAGTTGCTGTTGTGAGATGGGCTGGTGGGGATACGCGAAGCGTAACGAATTAAGGGCAGCATCTCGGATGGAGGGCTGGTCGTTTTCAAAATGTGGCTCTCGCTTTAGCGCCGCGCACATTCGTCTTGAACAAGTTGAACGAGTTTCACAGATAGAAGGTGGGTGGTTTTCCAAGTGTGGCTCTCGCCCCAGCGCCGCGCACATTCGTCTTGAACAGGTGCAGCTGTTTCACTGATGGAAGGCGGGTGTTTGCTTCAATGTGGTTCCCGCCTTAGCGCCTCGCACATTCGTCTTGACCAAATGCCAGAACTTCACGGATGGAGGGCGGGTGGTTTTCAAAATGCGGCTCTCGCCTTTGCGCCGAGCACATTCGTCTTTATGTTTAGCAACAGCTTCACGGGTGGAGGGCGGCGCATTTTCAAATCATGTCTTTCCGCTTAGCGCCGCGAGAATGCGTTTGAAGACGTTGGAGCATTTTCAAAGATTATTATGGCTTACGTCCCAGACATGGTGTTTTGGCACGATGACGGAACGCCAGGGCGCAACAGTCACGTTGATCCGCGGTGCTGAAATCCCAGGAATGGTGTTTTGCGGCGAATCAGGATCGCCAAGACGCAACACTACCGGTGAATCGCGGCGTTGATGTCCTAGGGATGATGTTCTGGTACAGTTATGGATTCTCAAGCGGCTGTCTTCCAACGGGGCACCTTCTTCAGCGAGTAGGAATCCGTGTAGGGGCATGTGGGGAGCAAAATTGGAGGGAGGGTTTATTGTAATATCGTTGGCGGATCTTGGGCTTGCTCCCCCCTCCTTCTTCCATCTCCCCCTCCCCCTCCCCTTCCTCCTCCTCCTCCTTCTCCTCCTCCTCCTCCTCTTCCTCCTCCTCCTCCTTCTCCTCCTCCTCCTCCTCCATTCATCCATTCCTTCATTCCTCCATTCCTCCTCCTCCTCCTCCTCCTCCTCCTCCTCCTCCTCCTCCTCCTCCTCCCTCTCCTCCTCCTCCCCCTCCTCCTCCTCCTCCGTCTCCTCCTCGTCATCCTCGATTTCCTCCTCCTCGACCTCATCGTCCTCCTTCTCTTCCTCCGCCTCCTCCTCCCCCCCCTCCTTCACCGCCCCCCGCGCGCGGCACCACGGGAGGCCCGAGGCCCCGACAACGCCCCGGGCAGCGCCTCCGCCGGAGCGGGCAGTGCCCCCGCAGTCGCAGGAGGCGCCTGCACTCGCCCTGGCGAGGCACTGCCCTGCGGCAGCCTGCCGAGGGGACGAGGAGGAGGAGGACGAACGCGAGGGGGAGGAAGAGAAGAAGAAGAGGAGGATGAGGGAGGAGGAGGGGGGAGGAGGGGGGAAGAGGAGGACGAGGACGAGGAGGAGGAGGAACGCTACCGCCCAAGGGGGAAAACCAGAAAGCATGGGGCGGGATCAGCCCGCAGGCCGCGGTGAGAGAGTCCCGAGTCCATGTCAGCCTGGCACCACACTAAACGTAGCAAAATCAGAAAACACCGAGTCATTTGGTCCTTTGTTGGGCCAGGGCGTTGATGGCCGCACTTCGTCTGCCAGTGGCGCGAAGACGGGCATGGGCGAATTGCACCGCTCGCCTCGGACAGTGCAGGCCTTGAGCACACGCTGCGTTAAAGGCAAAATAGATCACGCCAGCGTTAGCTGCATGGGCAAGGACCTCGTCGCGAGACTGCACTTCCCAAAAACAAGGCAGGATTACGGCGAGATGGTCAGATCCAATGGAGGGGAAAATGGCGAACAAGGAAGGACGCAATGTGAGGACACACTACATGGTGACTGATCTGACCGCCCGCTAGGTTATGGCACCTAGACTGGCAACTTCCTGTAGGTTGGCGGAGTCGACATGCAGTGGGTTACGCATTCAAGAAAGTTCGAATCACAGCCGTCTCACAAACTTATCCTGGCGAAGGACCCCACCATATGCAGCTGTGGGTACCGCAATTGTGAATATCTTCTTCGGTGACGCTCCCCATGGGGCCACGAAGCGCTGCCCTGGGTGGGGGGGATGGCATGCAGGCGGTAGCACTGGGGCGTCGGTGGAGCTCCCTATGAGGCCACGAAGCCCTGTTCTGCGTGGGTGAAAATGCCAAATGGGGCTTCCGGGACGCATGCGGACGGTCCCACTCGGGGCTTCGGTGGAACTTCCTATGGGACCACGAAGCGCTGTACTGGGTTGGTGAAAATCCCAAATTGGGCTTCCGGGGCGCATGCGGACGGTCCCACCGGGGGCTTCGGTGGAGCTCCCTATGGGGCCACGAAGCGCTGTACTGGGTGGGTGAACATGCCAAATTGGGCTTCCGGGGCGCACGCTGACGGTCCCACTGGGGGCTTCGGTGGAGCTTCCTATGGGGCCACGAAGCTCTGTACTGGGAGGGTGAAACTGCCAAACTGAATGTGTGGGACGCATGTGGCCGGTCCGACATGGGGTTTCGGCGGAGCTCCCTATTCGGGGCCACGAAATGGTGTACTTGGTGAGTGAAAGTATCAATTGCGTGTGCGGGACGCATGTGGGCGGTCCCACTGGGGGTGGAGCTCCCGATGGGGCCACGAAACGCTGTGCTGGGTGGGTGAAAATGCAAAATTGCGCGTGCGGGGCGCATTCGGACGGTCCCAGTGGCCACGAAACGGTGTATTGGTTGTGGCGGACGCACGTGGCCACCCCTACTGGAGCCGTGGGTGGAGCTCCCTATGGGGCTACGAAGCGCTGTACTGGGTGTGGCGGACGCATGGGGCCTTCGGTCGAGCTCCCTATGGGGCCGCGAAGCGCTGTACTGGGTGTCGCGGACGCATGTGGCCACCCCCACTGGGGCCTGAGGTGTGGCTCCCTATGGGGCCACGAAACGGTGTATTGGGTGTGGCGGACGCATGTAGCCACCCCCACTGGGACGTTGGGCGGGGCCCCCTACGGGGCCACGTAGCGCAGTACTGGGTGTGGCGGACGCACGTGGCCACCCCAACTGGGACATTGGGTGGAGCTCCCTATGGGGCCACGAAGCGCCGTACTGGGTGTGGCGGACGCATGCAGCCACCCCCGCTGGGGCCTTGGGTGGAGCTCCCTATGGGGCTACGAAGCGCTGCATTGATTGTGGCGGACGCATGTGGCCACCCCCACTAGGGCCTGGAGCTCCCTATGGGGCCACGAAGCGCCGTACTGGGTGTGGCGGGCGCATGTGGCCACCCCCACTGGGGCCTTGGGCGGGGCCCCCTTATGGGGCCACGAAGCTGCGCATTGGGTGT
Organism: Prorocentrum cordatum; assembly: GCA_963575745.1. Taxonomy (NCBI): domain Eukaryota; class Dinophyceae; order Prorocentrales; family Prorocentraceae; genus Prorocentrum; species Prorocentrum cordatum. The sequence goes on along the minus strand of CAUYUJ010005002.1, from coordinate 780,593 downwards.
GGCGGACGCATGTGGTCACCCCCACTGGGACATTATTTTTCCCCATATCCTAAGATGGGGTTCTTGTTATTACTTGGACGCCTCCTACTCCTTCTCCTCCCTCCTCCTTCCTCCTCCCCTCCTCCTCTTTCCTGATACTCAGACCTACTCATACTCAGACTTACTCATGCTCAGACTTACTCATACTCAGACCTACTCATACTCAGACTTACTCACACTCAGACATATTCATACACAGACTTACTCATGCACAGACTTACTCACACCCAGACGTACTCATACACAGACTTACTCATACCCAGACTTACACATACACAGTATTACTCATACTCAGACTTACTCATACCCAGACGTACACATAAACAGACTTTCTCACGCTTGGAGAGCAGATTGTGAGGATGTCTCAGGCGGGGCGCTGGTTTCAGCACCCCTAAGGGGAGCCGCCAGGGGTGTTTGCACGGGCTCGTTCGCGGCCATTTTGTGGGGATGTCTCAGGCGGTTTGCTTGTTTCTGGGCCCAACATCCTTCGCTTTCGGAGCAGATTTGGAGGATGTCTCGAGCGAGGCGCTCATTTCAGCACCCCTAAGGGGAGCCGCCAGGGGTGTTTGCACGGGCTCGTTCGCGGCCATTTTGTGGGGATGTCTCAGGCGGTTTGCTTGTTTCTGGGCCCAACATCCTTCGCTTTCGGAGCAGATTTGGAGGATGTCTCGAGCGAGGCGCTCATTTCAGCACCCCTAAGGGGAGCCGCCAGGGGTGGTTGCACGGGCTCGTTCGCGGCCATTTTGTGGGGATGTCTCAGGCGGTTTGCTTGTTTCTGGGCCCAACATCCTTCGCTTTCGGAGCAGATTTGGAGGATGTCTCGAGCGAGGCGCTCATTTCAGCACCCCTAAGGGGAGCCGCCAGGGGTGGTTGCACGGGCTCGTTCGCGGCCATTTTGTGGGGATGTCTCAGGCGGTTTGCTTGTTTCTGGGCCCAACATCCTTCGCTTTCGGAGCAGATTTGGAGGATGTCTCGAGCGAGGCGCTCATTTCAGCACCCCTAAGGGGAGCCGCCAGGGGTGGTTGCACGGGCTCGTTCGCGGCCATTTTGTGGGGATGTCTCAGGCGGTTTGCTTGTTTCTGGGCCCAACATCCTTCGCTTTCGGAGCAGATTTGGAGGATGTCTCGAGCGAGACGCTCATTTTCACCCCCCAGGTGGGCCAGATTTTGAGGATGTCTCGATCGGTTTGCTTGTTTTGGTGGCCAGGCTCGTGGGCGCAGATTCTTCTCAGGATGCCACAGGAGGCCCCAACAGGCTCCAGGAGGCCCCAGGAGACCACATGAGGTCCCAGGAGGCATCAGGAGGCCACAGAAAGACTCAAGAGGCCACAGGATGTCCCAAGAGGCTCCAGGAGGCCCCAGGAAGCTCCAGAAGGCCTCGGGAAACCACAGGAGGCCCCAGGAGGCAACAGGAAGCGCCAGGAGGCCTCGGAAGGCAACAGGAGGCCCCGAGAGGCCCCAGGAGCAGGAGGCCTCAGAAGGCAACAGGAGTGGTTCCAATCCCATGTGTGTTACGTATGCTCCTATCGATTGGGCCTCACCTGGAGCACGATTCTTTGATGTTCTACGTATGTTTCTATAGATGGTCCTTCTCCTGTGTGCACAATCCTACATGTTTTACTCATGTTCCTATGTATTGGGCCTCTCCTGGGGCGCGAGTCCTTGGTGTTTTACGCGTGTTCCTATAGATTGCCCTTCTCCTGTGGCTCTAATCCGCAGTGTTTTACGTGCGTCTGTTGCTATAGATTGCGCCTCTCCTGGGGCACGAAGCCTTCCTAGGAGGTCCCAGGAGGTCCCAAGAAGCTCCTGGAAACCCCAGGAAGCCCCAGTAGGTTTCAGGAGGCCCCAGGAGGCCCCAGGCTCATGCACAGAGACGCGCTCGTACTACTGAGGCTCATTCACACTCCAATTCATTCGCAGTTAGATTGATGTCCAGACCGTCACAACTGAAGCCCGTTAATATTCGAAAGCTCTTGCGCCTAGACATTCGCGGCGGACAGGTCCATGCGAGTAGATGCACACATGGGGAGCTCCACGCAGTGAATAATTTTGTGTAGGCTGGCCGAGCGCGGCGCCCGGGTCCGCACACCCCCCCGCCTGCGCGCCAGCCAGCAGGAGGCCCTGGCCGTCCACGACCGCGAACGCGAGGTCGAGGACGCCGAGGGAGGGCGCCGCGGCCGCCCGCGCCTAGGGCGGGGCCCGCCGCCGCCCGCGAGGCCAGCGAGGCCGCCGAGCGCCAAGGGCGCGGCGGCCGCCAGGCCGGGCCCCACCGCCGAAGGGTAGGGCGGAGCGGGGCCTAGACCCCCCGAAGGGGCGGCGCCCCCGCAAGCGCGTGGACCTAGTGCGGGAGCACCAGGTCCAGCATGCGCTGGATCTCCTCGCGCATCGCCTCCGAGGGCGGAGGCTGCGCGCGGAGCGGGACGTCGTCGGCAGCAGCCCGCGCGCCCTGGCGCGCCTCGAAGGAGTCCAGGGCCGCCAGCCCGCCGACGGGCAGCGCGGCGCGCGCCGCCTCCAGGGGGCCCGCCGCCGCCACCGCCGACCCCAGCGCGACCGGAGGGGGCCCCAGGGAAGCCGCCGCCGCCTCGGCAGGCGGGCCGAGGCCCGCGCCTGCCGCCGCCGCCGCCGCCGCACCCGGAGCAGCCTCCGACAGCGCCCGCCGCCGGCCCCGCCTCCTCCGTCCTCCGCGAGCCCCGAGAGGCGCGGGGAGGCAGGCCGTCGGCCCACTCGTCGTCCAGAGACCCGCCCATCGCGTCGTCGTCGCCGTCGCTGCCGACCCCGCGGGGCCCGCCAGCGGGCCCGTCTCTGCGAAGAGCGCCTCCCCGACCGTCATGGCCAGGAGCGCCAGCCACGCGCCGCGCCCGCGGCAGGGGCCTCCGCCCCAGGGGGGGCGCCAGCCGCAGCGCGCCGCGCCGCCAGCCTCGCCCGCCGCCTGCGGCGTCACTCCTTCTTGGTGTCGTCGGGCCCCCGAGGCGCAGCCGCCGCCGCAGGCGCAGGCCGCGCCTCGGCGCCTGCCGCGAAGGCAGCCGCCGACAGCGCGGAGCGCGCCACCGCAGCAACAGTGCGCCAAGGAGCCCCCGCGTCCACAGCACCGCGGACCGCTGCGCGCACCAGCAGCGCGAGGCCCACGGCCGCGCAAGCCCCTCTAGCCGCGCGCAGGCCAGCCATCCCGAGTCGGAAGCCCGAGGCGGAGGAGCGGCATGCGATCGCTTGAGCCAAAATGGCTACGGAGCGCCACTGGGACATTGGGTGGAGCTCCCTATGGGGCCACGAAGCGCCGTACTGGGTGTGGCGATCGCACATGGCCACCCCCACTGGGGCTTTGGGTGGAGCTCCCGATGGGGCCATGAAGCGCTGTGCTGGGTGTGACGGACGCATGTGGCCACCCTCACTGGGAGGGGGGGCAGCGGGAGGAGGAGACGCAAGGACCGTCTCTTCAAAACGAGGACCCAACACCACAGGATGGTTTGCAACAACTGAACATACTTGGAGGTCAGGAAGAGCCTAAAGCGCATCGGATCAATAGGAGGTTGAGTAGCTGTACTGGGTGTGGCGGACGCATGTGGCCACCCCCACTGGGGCCTTCGGTCGAGCTCCCCATGGGGCCACGAAACGCTGTACTGGGTGTGGCGGACCGATGTGGCCACCCCCACTGGGGCCTGAGGCGGGGCCCCCTATGGGGCCACGAAGCGGTGTATTGGGTGTGGCGGACGCGTGTAGCCCCCCACACTGGGACATTGGGTGGAGCTCCCTATGGGGCCACGAAGCGCCGTACTGGGTGTGGCGATCGCACATGGCCACCCCCACTGGGGCTGTGGGTGGAGCTCCCTATGGGGCCACGAAGCGCTGTGCTGGGTGTGACGGACGCATGTGGCCACCCTGACTGGGAGGGGGGGCAGCGGGAGGAGGAGACGCGGGGACCGTCTCCTGAAAACGAGGACCCAACACCACAGGATGGTTTGTCACAGCTAAGCATACTTGGAGGTCAGGAAGAGCCTAAAGCGGATCGGATCAATATGAGGTTGAGTAGCTGTACTGGGTGTGGCGGACGCATGTGGCCACCCCCACTGGGGCCTTCGGTCGAGCTCCCTATGGGGCCACGAAGCGCTGCACTGGGTGTGGCGGACGCATGTGGCCACCCCCACTGGGGCCTGAGGCGAGGCCCCCTATGGGGCAACGAAACGGGTGCATTGGGCGCGGCGGACGCATGTCGCCCCCCCCCCCCCCCCCACACACACACACTGGGACATTGGGCGGGGCCCCCATGGGGCCACGAAGCGCCGCACTGGGTGTGGCGGACGCATGTGGCCGCCCCCATTGGGACATTGGGTGGGGCTCCCTATGGGGCCACGGAGCGCCGTACTGGGTGTGGCGGACGCATGCAGCCGCCCCCACTGAGGCCTCGGGTGGAACTCCCCATGGGGCTACGAAGCGCTGTATTGGGTGTGGCGGACGCATGTGGCCACCCCCACTGGGGCCTTCGGTGGAGCTCCCTATGGGGCCACGAAGCGCCGTACTGGGTGTGGCGGACGCTTGTGGCCACCCCCACTGGGGCCTTGGGCGGGCCCCCCATGGGGCCACGAAACTGCGCACTGGGTGCGGCGGACGCATGCGGCCACCCCCACTGGGACATTGGGTGGAGTTCCCTATGGGGCCACGAAGCGCCGCACTGGGTGTGGCGATCGCACATGGCCACCCCCGCTGGGGCTGTGGGTGGAGCCCCCTATGGGGCCACGAAGCGCTGCACTGGGTGTGACGGACGCATGTGGCCACCCTGACTGGGGGGGGGGGGGGGGCAGCGGGGGGAGGAGACGCGGGGACCGTCTCTTCAAAACGAAGACCCAACACCACAGGATGGTTTGCAACAGCTGAACATACCTGGAGGTGGGGAAGAGCCGAAAGCGGATCGGATCAATAGGAGGTTGAGTAGCAGTAGGAGTCTAATATCTAACTTTATCCCCGACTTGAATTTCAACCAATACATCGGGTAGTTTACTGTCGATGACCTTCGTGAAGGGTTTTGGAGACGCCTGGGCGGAATCTGATTCGCAGACTTGGAGCAGGAGGTGGCGCCCCGATAGGCATTCATCCTACTGTAGAGCACCGAATTGGAGAAGAGGGAGTGGGCATAACGAGCTGTGATACGGGCACCATCTGACTCCATCACGGTTGTCCGCCAAACGCTCATCTCGTGGAAAGCGGGACCCTGATCGGCGGCACTGATCATCGCCGCCTGCGACGCGGAGATGAGGCGGGCAGCGTCTTTGCCACGTCCCACCGCACTCATGCGGAAGCAAACTTGCGGCGGAAACGCACGCCGAGGAGCGGGATCCAGAGCTGGGTGTGACTCGCGCCATTGTGCCTTGACAAACTTCGGGAATGGCAGGAACTAGGCGACGTGGTTAAATGCTTGGGCAACGTAGGTGTTGTAGGCCACTATACTTTGCGCTCGAGCTTCTCACCTATCCCTGTGATTTCGCGAACACGAGAAACGAGACTACCAATATGAGCCCGCCACGCGAGATCAACAGCATTGTGGCCTACAGCTACACCTCGGCATACGGCGTTGTTCTGGATCTTGAACCGCGGGAGGTCGAGCCTGACCCTGAAAACCTCTGAATGGCCTGCCGGCCGTTCTGGATATTGACCACGGGGGGGCCAGGCCAGCGACAGGCCCGGCGCGAACGAGACGGATCGCGGCAAGGAAACATTCGAGCACGTCCGCGCGGGCGAAGCTTAAACCGCCGGCGAACGCAATCAAACCGCATGCGAGCATGCACTGGAGGCTCTAAATGCGCCAAATCACGGGATGCATGATAAGAGCGATGTGGGCCCCAGACAGAGGGCAGCCCTGCTTGGCCCCTCACGCCGCCCAAAACCGACTAGCATTGGGCGCGGGGGGCCGATGAAGTTGAAAGCCTCTGGCAGAGCCCCAATGCCCGCGAGGATCGTCTCTGGGAGCAGCGTCTTACCCGCAATCTTGAAGAGCCACTGGTGGAAGACGCGCAGGAAAGACTGGCGGGCGACGAACAGGCAGCCACCAGCATGCACCTGTCCAAGACCACCTGCCCATCCCAGCAGGTGGCCTTCAAAGAGGACATGATTGCCTACTGGGCCCCTCACCTTGACAAACCCTGAGTAGGATCAGCAATTTCTGTGGCCGCGGCATGGGGGGGTTGGGCGAGAGCAGAGCACGCGATTTCGTCGTCCGCTTCGGAGACGGAGAGGAGACGGGCGCCCTTGAGAAAGCGGTCTTCCCGACCCCCTTGGGCAACGGTCCCTTCGGGAAGAAACGCGGACCTGCAAGCGTTGAACTCCGATTCGATGGATCCCGTCAGTGAAGAAATGGAGGGGGAGGGAGTAGAGCGCCTGCTCCACCGGCAAACTGGCCGCCGTCCAGGTAGCGCACGGAACGCCATCTGGGCATCTGGGCACGCCGCGGCGTCTTCCCTAGCAAGAACTCCCCGAACAAAATCATCCTCCAAGAGGGCCCGATCATGCCGCTGGTGGGATTGCTGCACATTGATCGCCAACGCCATCGATAGCCTGGGCACGCGCAAGGCAAGGATCACCACATCGGAGTTCACCCCCCGGGCATCGGAGGAAACTTGGCCCCGGCAATCGCGGAAAAACTCATGGGCCGCATGGGGGCCTCCGTGAACAACTTCTCTGGGGGGCGCTGACGCCAGCGAGCCTCGTGGCGGGTCTGTTCGCAGCCCGGGCCGAGAAGAGACGACGAATGCGAGCGAGAGAAGCGGCGTGCCTGTCACTGCTGAGACCTGGGCATTGAAGCAACTGCTGAGACGAGCGCGTCGGGGTGGACTCGGCAATCGCGCCCGGCGCGGGCCTCGTCGCGTCGGCGATGCGCGCGCAGCAGCTGAAGACAGGCGCGTGCCTTGGAAGCCAAACGCTCTGCACCTGTGGCTTCGATCAATTAGTGCAGCTGGTGAGCGGCGCATCTTATGGGAGCTTTGATGTCCCGCGCTCGTCCAGGAGCGGTGAGATCCAGGATGTCATCGGCAATGAGCATGTCCATGACGTCAAGAAACTTGGAGCGTCTGGTGATCCAGATGGGCACTCGTGGTTTTCCCGCTCCATTAGGGCCGAACCCGGCGAACGGTTTCAAGCACGTGAACAGGAACATGGTCAGAGGGCTCACCGTGGTCAGTGACGGCCCGAGCAGTACCCTGAGTAACCCTACAATCCATCATAAGAACAGCCGGTGGGAGATTTGTACAACGATAATCCAGTCTAGCATGCGATGCGTCCTGCTCGGTGGTGCGACAATGAGTATCCATCGGCTGCTCTACGTCGCCACACCTGGCGACAATTTCATCGAACACGCTGGAAAGCCGAACCTGACCAGTGCGCTCATAATCGCTGCGAACCGAGCAACGACTTTCACCATGTAGTAGTAGTTGGAATCCCCGACAATGAAGCACGCGTTGAGGGGGGAGAGATGAGACCTGATGTCGTACATTATCTGACGAAAGCATGCTTCCGCCCACTCTGGTTCGACGTGGAAGTTGGCAATCTGCAAGTCGCCAGCGTCGCTGCATAAAGAGAGCACTGCAAGCCTACCTTCATGGGTGACAGACATTCTGTGACAAGCAAACTGCTGGACCAGGGCACATCGAACGAAGAAGAGGGTACCACCGGCGCTCGGACATTGACAGAAGGAACCGTCCACCATCATGTCTTTGTAATCCTTACACAGAAGTGCCAAGTCACCTTCATGACCGCGACTCTCTGGGACACACAAGATGGCGCGAGAGCGAAGGAGGGAGGAAAGACACCTGTACTTCCTACGGCTGCGACCACGAGAGGTGGCAATAGAGCAAAAAAACACCTGGACATTCGAGAATCAAATGGAAAAGGTGATTTGGCAGCTGGAGCGGAACAGTATCCTGGAGCCCCATTCCAGGCAGGCAAGGTAAATCAGAAGCCGATCCACTGGCCGAGTGGTCCAAATCAGGCGCGGGTAACGAACTCTCGCCCCCGAAAGGAGCCTGTCATATCACGTTTGGGATGCTGTTGCTCGCGGCGACGAGGGGCATTATGGCGGAGACGTCGAGGCCTCATTGCGTGATCTCCACCCCATCAGCCTCCAAGTGGTGTTGGAAACCGTTGATGCACACGAGCTGGATGCTGGACCGAATGTCGTTTTGGTCGGCCAGCGACATGACACCCTTGTAGCCGGAAACGCGGAAGTAACAGTTCTCGGTCCAGTGCGCCAGATTCGTGCACATGGCCTCGATATGCGGGCAGGTATTTGCGATGATTCTTCTCTGAGAACGGCACCCTTGCGGGATATCACCTCGCGCGCGAATCTCGGTAACCTTCCCGTCGCGGTTTTTGGTCCACTGCGAGCCCTGCTGCGAGTGCTGGAGACGAACGCGGCGGGCAGCGTCAGAGGAAAGGAGTTGGGTCATGCAGGTTTGGCCCGTCTCGTGGATGTGTGTGGTGGCGTCGTGGAGGGCCTCCGCGTAGATCGTCTTGAGCTGGTCGTAAGGGCGTTGCGTCGCCGCCCCGAGCACTGGACGTGGCGAAGTGCCCATGAACACCTCGGCATTGTCATTTCCATGGGCTAGTTCCCGTTGACGTCGATATTGCGGCGCTTGCTCTCGGAGGCGCTCGCCACTGCAGACGCTGCGGAGGACGCAACCGATGGAGCGACGGAGGAATAGGCGGCCTGCCTCTGCAAGCTCTTGATGGCTTCGTCATGGGCGTCCATGCGGGCGTTGACAGGCGCGAGGCCAGTCGCGACAGCACTCAGGACCTTCGTGCCGATGGCAGCGCTGATCGTTTTCTCCAGGTTCTTCTGCACTTGCTCGAACATGATGGCGCTCTCGGCAACAGTCGGCATGGTCTCTTCTTTGCTGCGGCACTCCCGCGGCCGCGGAAAAGGAGACAGGGGCTGGTGCGAAGGCCAGAAAGCGCGCCCGCGGCTGAACCCCTTGGACAGAGGTTGCGAAGTTAAGGAGCAGGAGGAGGAGGAGGAGAAGGAGGAGAAGGGGGGGTAGGTCATGGCATGGTAGGGCCAGGCTGCACCGTCTGAACCAGGCGGTGGCCGCGACGGCAGAGGAGTCACGTGCGGGAGGAGGAGGAAGAGGAAGAGGAGGAGGGGGGGAGGAGGAACGGGAGGTAGAGGAACTGGAGTGAAAGGAGAAACAGGAGGACGAGGAGGACGAGGGGGGTGCAAATGAGAAGTGTAGACTGGACGACGCCTGCACGACACGGCTCCATGGCAGGACGTGCAGAGCCAACTGTGTGAGTGGGGAAAAAAACACCTCTTCCTCCCCCACCCCTCCTCATTCACCCTGCTTATCATCCTCCTCCTGTTTCTCCTCCTCCTCCTCCTCCTCCTCCTCCTCCCCCTCCTCCTCTTCCCCTTGTAGCTAACTCCTCCCTGCCGCGCCTCCTGACGTGTTGGTAGTGCGAGCTGGGCGTATGACCCTGAAGCTCGCACTCCGAAACAGCTTCACAGAAGGAGGGTGGCGTGTTCAACATTGTGGCTCTCGTCTTCGTCTCTCGATGTTGCGACAGCTACCAGGATGGAGCACGCGTGGCTTTCAAAATGGGAATCTCGCTTCAGCGCCGCCCAAATTTGTCTTCACACAAGGTAAAAGCGTCAAGAGTGGACGAAGGGGGCGTTATCAACATGTGGCTCTTGTCTTAGCGCCGCCTGCAATCGTCCTAAGTATGTGCAACAGCTTCAGGGATGGATGGCTGCTCCTTTTCAAGATGTGGCGCTCGCTCTAGCCCCGCTCGCACTCGTTTTCAACATTAGTTAGCTACGTATTCAAAGCTGGAGGGGGGCTCGTTTTCAAAATGGAGATATCGCCTGAGCACCGCGCACATCCATGTTCAAACGACGCAGTAGATTGAAGGATGGAGGGGGGGTCGTTTTCGAATTGTGACTCTCGCCCTAGCGCTGCGCGGATTCGTCTTACGATATTCCAACGGCTACAAGGATGGATCACCGACAATTTTCAAAACGGGCCCTCGCCTTAGCGCCACGCGCATCCGATTTTCAAATGTTTGCGACAGTTGGAGGGGTGGAGGGCGGCTTTGCAAACTTGCGTTCTCGCTTGAGACCTCTTTCAACTTAACGACCTGGAACTCCAATCCGTGTATCACGACACGCATCGAGGGAATCGAGGGTGGCTCATTTTCAAACTGGAGCCATCACTTGACATTTCCTCGAAGCTCATGGCCACACTTGTCAAGCTGTGCAATAATTACACAAATGTGGGGGCGGTCCTTCTTCGGAAGGGGGGCATCGCTTGACACCTGCGCCACTGCCCTGCATTCTGGCACTGCCGCCCCCAAACCCATTAGGGCTGCTTCACCACTCGCCCCGTGCACGGCTCCTCCTCTGCGCTTCGCTCGGCCGTTGCATCCTTCGCCCCAACGGAGTGTGCAGGTACTGAACTTGAGCACCTCGTAGACGAGTGAAGCGACGGCCGGCAAGTCCAATGCAGTCTCAAGGTCTCAACACTCTGGGGCGCTGGGCGCCCCAAGGTTGGGGTGCTGAGACCGGCCTGGACGACTCGGGGGGCCCGTCGAGGCCGGACGGGACTACCCGGGGGGGCCTGTTGAGGCCACTCGGGGATACCTGGGGGGGGCTGGCTGTGCGAAACCCTGAGTATCGTTTAACCGATCCACATCCCCAGCGGCGTGGCCTGGGGCCTGGGCCCCGCTGGCCGATTTACCCCCCTAGATGGGGATATAGGTAGTTCTCTTCGGGGTTCGACAACTGGAGTGATAATTTGGTGGGGGTCTCGAAGGGGATGGAGATGGGGATGGGGATCGGATAAACGATACTGAAACCCGAAGCCGTGCCCGTGGTCATGCTCCTGCCTCCGGCGAGGCCGCGCGGGGGCCTCCACAGCGACGTCGCCAGCGCGCGCCAGGCCCACAGCGCCGACGCGCAGGCGGCGCAGGAGAGCATCGAGGCGAGGCGGGTGGCGCAGCAGGGCAGCCTGCGAGGGGCGGGCAGGAGCGGACGTTGCTGCAGGGTGGCGACGACGAGCTTGTTGCATATAGATAACACACAGGACTGCAGTGGCGCTTCGTGCCATGCACCTTGTTCCTTGATGTTTGCCATGCAGGCGGAAGGGCAGGCAAGGAGAACAGAAAACTGAACGATGACTCCGTGTTGCCTTTTCCGGCATCGTCGGTATAATCATAGCATTCGTGCCCCTTCCCTCATGTTTCCCCTTCCTCTTTCTCATTCTCGCCCTACCCTGCGAATTTGCGAATTCGTCCCCGTCCTCAGCTCTTTTTGCGGAGGCTCCTCCCTGGAGAGCCTCCTGGGGGCCTCACGACAATTGTTCAGGGCTTCTTGGGGCCTTATGGAGGCCTCCTGGGTTCCTTTGGGGGCCTCGTACTTCCGAAGCACAAGGGTAACGCCTTGCTATGCTGCTGGCAAGACCATGCGTCACCCGCACATCTATGCCATCTGTGGAATATCTAGGGATCAGGCACTATGAAACAAGTTCCACAATTTGCCTTGCCTTGGACTGCCGCAGTGGTAGGGAGAGGGATGCAATGGCGACGTGCTCTGCGGGGTAATCCTGATCGGCGTCAACCGTGTCTGTGCTACGCTCGTCGCCCGTGGGGAAGATGCTGGGTTATAGTTGCGATTGCACACGAGTAAGGCCATCATCCAGATCCAGACTATGGCTATGGCTACCAGACCAGGCAGAGGTTCTCCACTGTCATACCGTATCCTTGCCCAAGAGCGTGACAACCTCACCATGGCCGTGATCATCCGATCATACAAGTGAGACTTTACTTCGCCCCAATGCATGGACGCAATACGCAAACCAACGGCAGCGCTGCGTCAGCCACCCGGGAAGACAATTCACCAATCACTTGGGTGGGGCGGACAGATTCTGCATATGTAGATTGGCATCCACGGGAATTTGGGCAGCGCCATGGTGGTCTGTAATTGACGGGGAGGCGCCGTGGGGCGTGGGGAAACAGCTCCACCCAGAGACGACAACAAAAACGCAGGTGGCCAGTGGATCCCACTCTCCAGGTGCGCCCCTCCTTGTGTAAGCGCACATGCGCTGGTCAAAATCATGGCGCGCGTCAGAAGCACGCATGGTGTCGTTGGCTCTGAGATTTCCAGCATGACGCGTGCGCATCCACGAAGACCGTGGCCCGCCGTAGTTCCTTCCTCTGAGCAATTTCGACTCCGTGGGCACAAGGGCTTTCGACCAGCCAGGTCATCAGGGTACCTATCTAGAACCAGTGCGCCTACTACTATAACTGTCATGGTTGACACGATCTGGATTACAATCCCACCAGCCCTTTGGGCGTGAGTGGTTTAGCGAGCCCTCTCTGTTCTCAACCCCCCTTCTTCCCCTTCGGGGAGGGGTTTACCCCTCCCCCTACCCCCTCTGGGCCTGGAGAGGGCGCCTCGCGGGTCGTCGGGGGGGTCATTTCGACTCCTGGGAGGGCTAAATAACGACACCCCTCACGAGGATTCTGGCCCCGACGGGGGGAGGCAGAAAAAACCCTCTCCTCTTCTTTGAAGCCAAAATCATTGATTTTACTACGGTGTTGGCCCCATTTTCGCCTTCTGAGGGGGCAGCGCTCATTAAAGCCCCCCTCTTCTGTCAAGCCACAATCATTGATTTTACGAAGGTTTTGGCCCCATTTTGGCCTTCTGAGGGGGCAGCGCTCATTAAAGCTCACCTATTCTTTGATCGATTCCCTCCAAGATGGCCCCAAGAAGCGCCCAGGAGGCACCAAGAGGCCCCAAGATGGCCCCAAGAGGCCCCCAGGATGCCCCCAAGAGGCCTCCAAGAGGCCCCCAAGATGCCCCCAAGAGGCCCCCAAGAGGCCCCAAGAGGCTCCCCCGAGGCACCCAAGACGCTCCTGGAAGCCCCTGGGGCCGCCAAGAGGCCCCCAAGACGCCCCAAACGGCCTCCAAGAGGCTCCCAAGAGGCCCGAAGAGGCTCCCCCAAGGCACCCAAGACGCTCCTAGAAGCCCCTGGGGCCGCCAAGAGGCCCCCAAGACGCCCCAAAAGGGGACGAGGTGCCCGAACGCCTCGCGCCACGAGGAGCCCGAACGACTCACACCAGGACGAGGGGCCCGAACGACTCATACCACGAAGAGCCCGAGGAGGGGCCCCAACGACTCACAACAGGACGAGGCGCCCGGACGACTCACACCACGAGGAGCCCGAACGACTCACACCACGACGAGGGCCCCGAACGACTCACACCACGAGGAGCCCGAACGAGTCACACCAGGAGGAGGGGCCCGAACGACTCACACCAGGACGAGGGGCCCGAACAACTCACACCACGAGAAGCCCGAACGACTCACACCAGGACGAAGAGCCCGAACGACTCACACCACGAAGAGCCCGAACGACTCACACCAGGAAGAAGGGCCCGAACGACTCACACCAGGACGAGAAACCCCAAACGACTCAAACCACGAGGAGCGCTTTCTCTCCCTCCTCCTCCGCCTCGTCCTTCTCCCGCTCCCCCCACAAGGAGGATGTACAAGGAGGCGGGAGGAAGGAGGAACAGGGGAGATATGCGGGGCCAAGCGGACACACGCCTGAAAAACACGACTGCCGGCACGCTTCGCAAGAGTTGCTGTTGTGAGATGGGCTGGTGGGGATACGCGAAGCGTAAAGAATTATCAAAGGCTGACAAGCCTTTTAGCAAAACGCCTTCACGTGAAATCTTCCAGGAGCACTCCACGTGCGCACGGCACCGTATTCCGAATGGACCCCAGCGGGGTAGCTAATCGACGTCCGAAGCAACTGAATGTATCTGGCGAAACACACGTCGACCAGCAAGCGAAACATACTGGGGACTGCACCAGTATACTCGAATGCCGATGTCGAGTGCACCACTGCAGATTTCCTCAGCCGACTTGTCTGGGCGCGCGTTCTCGCAATGCCCGAAATCAAAGTTGAGCAATTCGGACACTGCCCAAATACTGCAGAATCTTCAAGTACACTGTTAAGAATGCGCTTGCGATACGAAGCTGCGACAGTGAACGAGGAAGGGGCAAGCGAGCATAATGAAGCAGGAAGACATGACCCACGCACGAATGACCACTTTCCACGATCGCGAAGCGACAACACTCAGAGAACTCACTCTGTGAACAAATCGCGTCGGAGAGATGCTTGATGATTTCACCGAGAAGTCAACCGACAACTGCATTGCCAAGCTGCTCCTCGCTCTGCTGGTCGGCATCCTGCATTGACATGGCCCGATCAGGCACTCCTTCTAACTTTGGGCGGAGCGGCCAGTAACGCCGCATCAAGTGCTCTCAAGAAGCCCTGTGAAGGCCACCGAAATCGCCTCCCCCCCTCCTCCCACCGTCTACCGCCCTGGTCTGCCCGCGGGAGGGGGGGGGGGGCGGGCGGTGTTTACATGATGGGGGCACGGCTTCGCGACACCGCTGAGCTGCATGGGGAAGTCGTGCAGCCAGCTGGAACCAGCAGCGCACGTTCGACTCCGTGGGGCTGCGCAGTGAGATCTTGCAGCTGGCGGGCGCCTGCCGTCCCGACCCCCCTGCGTTCCACCAGCTCGGTTATGGCGCCGCGCGGCGAACTCGCGCTTACACGCCAAGTCACCGTGGCCATCCGATCCAAAAGAGATCGGATGCCGGGGTGGCGGTCGGAGGAGGGCAGGGGAAGGGGGGACAGAGCATAGAGGTAGGGCTACTCTTGAAAAAAGAGGCCACAAAAGATAAAAAGAACGAGCGGCGAAGGTGGAGGAAAGGAAACGGAAAAGAATGAGGATCGCCCACCCCGCTTTGAAGCATCCCCGCTGCCTCCCCATACCCAAACTGGCCGCCACATTCGCGGCATGAAGAGTACACGACAAACCTGACGCTTTGCGCGACGAGCCAGCGAGAGCAAGGATCAACCTTAACCCGCCGGTGATCCTCGGAGCGCGTGCTCGCGCCAACATGTGCTTGAGCCGCTCGACCCTTCAACACGACGCAAGCGGTGCAATGAGGGCCACCACAAGCTGCATGCTATCGGTGGAGCTGGCCAAGATCAACACATTGGGCTAACAATTGCTGGCCCGCAGCGACAGGAGGCCTCGTCGCGGTCGAATATACGGCTGGATGCGCGGTAGCGGATTGCGCCTGCACGAATGGCGGAGGAGGAGAAACGACCGCGGAGGGAGGAAGAGAGAGGAAGGCCTGCTCAGGGCTTAGACGGTGAAGGCCTTCCTGCGCAACGCTGGTGCGAGGCAGGGACTTGGCCATATCCACCGCCTGGGGAACCGCGTCCTGGAAGCTCAGCGGGCCGCGAGAATGTAGACAGTTTGTCCCCTGCAGGGGGGCCCGAACCTATCCACATCCAACGCCCACCGAGGTCCCCGAAGATCGACCCCCCAGGCGGTGGCTGCGGCCAAATCCCCGTCTCGGAGCTGGCGGCCCCAGGCTCACGCGGGATCCTGGGCCCTCTGGGGCCCGAGAGGCGCGGGGGCAGGAACTCTGCGCGGGCACGCGCCCCGCCAGCGGCCTGCTGCTGGCGGCGCGGCGCCGGCCAGCCATGCCGCCGCCCGCCGCATGCGGCGTCGCTCGCGGCGAGGCTCAGCCCTCCGCACCCCGTCCCCTCCTCTCTCCCTGCGTGCTTGAGCAAATATGTGCGACACCCACGCATCGTGCTCCCACCCTGCTGCCCCAGCAAGCTAGCACTCGCTTGCTCAGGCAGCCGGGGGAGGGGAGGGGACGGCGCCAGGCTGATTGAGGGTGGCGAAGAGGAGGAAGAGGAGACGGAGGAGGAGGAGGAGGAGGAGGAGGAGGAGGAGGAGGAGGAGGAGGAGGAGGAGGCAGGCGTGGAGAAGAGGGAGGGAACGAAGGAGCGAAACAGAGCTGGCGAAGCGGCTCCTCTTCAAGCCCTTTGAGGGCCGAGAGCCCGACGTAGTCATCCAGTCTGGAGCTCAGGGGGACACTGGGGGGGCGGGACAGGTGGAGGGGACAGGAGGAGCAGAGGGAATGGGAGGAGGAGATTGGGGAGAGGGTGCGGTCACAGCGTCTCCCGTCGCGCCTGGCCTGCAGCCCCCACCTCCTCCTCAAGGCGAGCCCCGGGGCCCGCCCTGAGCCAGGAGGCGGGTGCAGGCGAGCGCAGGGGGCCCGATGGTCTCCCTCGATGTCTCGCTGGAGTGGCTCGCTCTTCTGAGGGGAACAAAAACGACATTGACACAACTTTCGGAGGTCCGCGTGGAACTTCTATATTTGTTTGTACTGCTGCAGTTGTCTTTGAATCAATGTTTATAGAGTTCGGTCGTCTCCTGCTTCTCCCCTTCCTATTGCCACTCCTCCTCCTCCTCCTCCTCCTTCTCCTCCTTCTCCTCCTCCTTCGGATGGACCCTCACACAATACTGGGCGCTCTTTCGCCCATGTACCTTGGATCCAAGACAAGCGGAAGCTCCCGTGCTTTACTATCCAACGTTGCCACTCTTCCTACCCCTCCTCCTCCTCCCCCTCCCCCTCCCCCTCCACCTCCTCCTCCTCCTCCTCCCTGCCTCCTTGCTTCCTGTAGAAAAAAGAAATGGCATAACCATTTGCTTTTCGAGGGCCGCGCGGAGTTCTTAGATCGGCGCTGGACTCCCCTTCCTGGTGCGCGGAGCGCGCCAGGGGGGCCCAGCGCAGACCTAAGAAATCCGCGCGGAACTCCGAACATGCATGTTTCTGCCGTTGCCTCCTCTTCGATCCTCGCCTCCTTGAACGTTGAACAGACCTTAGGTAGTACCTGTGCCGTTCTTAAACCTCCTCCTCCTCCTCCTCCTCCTCCTCGCCTGCGCTGGCGGGGCAGGCAGAGCTGGGCGGCGCGAGCTCGACTGGCGGCGTCCTGGCAGTGACCACGGGGGGCGGCTGCTCGGAGCTTCGGCCCCAGGGGGGCCCCGCTCTTCGGGGGCCGCCCAAGGCAGGGGGGGGGGCGTCCAAGAGGGGGGCGGCCGAGAGGGCGGCCCCTGGCTCCCTCTTGACTACCTGCCATACCACCCCAGCCCAACCCGAAGACCCGAATTTGACCCGAATTTCGGGTTGGGGAGGGGAGCGGGTTCCACGTGCTTTTTCACTGCTCCCCGACCCCCCCCCGACTGGAAAAGGAGGGCAACTATTGAGGCCTTCGGGCTGGGTTGGGGTGGTCTGGTAGGTGGCGACCTATTGGCGATCGAGAGGGGGGCGTCCAAGAGGGGCGCGTCCAAGAGGGGTGCGTCCGAGAGGGCACCCGCGTGCGAGCATCGTGCGGCGGCAGGTCGGCCGCTGCCGCGCCGCCGGGCTCGCCACGCCGCCGCCGCTGGCTCGAAACGCCGGTGCGTCTGCCGCGCACGGGCGGGCGGGGAGCTGGCCGGCGGGTGCAGGGGAGCTGCCCGTGCCTCGGCACGCCGGGTGCTGCGACGACTGCCAGCCAGCGGGGGGAGTCCCAAGGGGGGGCGTCCAGGAAAGGGGGTCACGAATCATGGCCCGAGGCAAGTGCGCGGACGAGAGGGAGACCAGGGGACGCCCTGAAAGAAGAAAGAGAAGCCATGATATCCGGGGAGATTTCATGGCCCAGGCCATGGCACTTTGCCCCTCCTAGTCGTCACCGCCCGCTTGGCCACACACGAGCTCTGAGCCTTGGGACCCTCGCGGACGGGCCGGGGCGCGGAAAGCCCCGCACACGGGTTGGTAAGGCTTCGGGGTGCCCCGAGGAGATCCCATCTGGCCTCAGCAGCCCCCCCCGAGTAGCCCACGGCGGTCTCAACCCCTCGACCCTGTGGCGCGGAGCTCCCCAGGGGCGCCGCCAGAGGCGGCGCCAGGGCGTCGAGACCGCCCCCACCTTCTCGAGGGGCCTGATGAGGCCAGCTGGGACCACTTCGGGCGGCTGCTCGTGCGCGACCCGAAGCCTTCCCAACCCGGGTGAGGCCGAGGCCCTCCTCGCGGCGGCGGAAGTCTGGCAAGCGTGCGGCGCCGCCCCCCCCCCCCGCCGCGCACGGGCCCCGCGCCTTGGGGCGGGCGCCACCGCGACACGCTGGCCGTGCCCCCGCGACTTTTTCAGTCGAGGGTTGACAGGTCCCCCTTTAGCACAACGCCCTTTCGCGAAAGCTGTTGGGGCACTCCACGGGTGCGCGCGGCATCGCATTCCGAGTGCACCCGGGCGACGTCCCCAATAAATAAGCCCAATAAATATAGCCATCGACGTCCCCAATAAATATACCCATCGAAACACAAGCCGATTAGCGAAACTGAGCGGGGACTGCACCAGCACACTCGTATGCCAATGTCGAGGGAACCCGCGCAAATGTCCTTAGTCGACTTGTCCGGGTGGGCGTTCTCTCAAGTTCCCGTTTTTTTCACTATTCGCGATACCGCCTGTGACTGGCCCCGTCTCCCCCATCTCGCCCCCTCCCTGGTCACGTCACGATTCGCGCTGGCGCCGTCTGGGAATGAGTTACTCCTTAAGCAGACCCAGACGGCGCCGGCGCGAATCGTGACATGATCAGCCTCCTCCTCCTCCTCCTCCTCCTCCTCCTCCTCCTCCTCCTCCTCCCTCTCCCCCTGGTCACGCCCGTTATCGCAAGGAGATTGTACTCTCCAATGCCCGATTCAGGTACGCTCGCGCGGGATCGCGCCTGTCACGCGGTCTCTCGCCGGCGCGAGCTGGCCCTCGCCCGCCGAGGCGCTCCAGCGCAGGAGCCAGCAGGACCCGGAGGAGGGCGCCCAGACGAAAACGGAGCAGGCAGCCCGCTCCGCGCAGCGCAGGCAGCACCCGTGCTGCGTGGTGGCGGACGGGTCTGTCGAGACGGCGCAGCACGCAGACCCCTCGACGTGCTTGATCGCACCTCGGGCACGGACGACAGTTATCATCATTATCCTCCTCCATATAAATAACTTCTCCCTGCCGCACCCCGAGGCAAGTTTTTAGGGCGGGCCGCGCGTTTCGCCTGAGATTTCATCACCGCTGATAACTCTGAAGCAATAACATTGGCAACAGCTTCACAGATGGAGGGCGGGTGGTTTTCATAATGTAGCTCTCGCCTTAGCGCCGCGCACATTCGTTTCAACCATTTGCAAGAACTTCACGGATTGAGGATAACCCGTTTTCAAAATGTGCCTCTCGCCTTAGCGCCGTGCGCATTCGTTTTAAACATTTGTAAAAGTTGACGGATTGAGGGGGGCTCTTTTTCAAAATGTAGCTCTCGCATTAGCGCCACGCACATTCGTTCATACTATTTGCAAGAGCTTCACGGATTCCCACGACCAACGTACCAGAAATTATGTTTTGGAAGGATTCCAGATTTTGCGGGTGCAGCAGTTACGTGTATTCGCGGTGCTGAATTCCCAAGAATGACGCTCTGGCATAGTCCAAGATCGTCAAGACACAACGGTCAGGTTGATCCGTGGTGATGGAATCCCGAGAACAATGTTTTGGCATGATTCTGGGTCTTCAAACGGTTGTCTTCCAACGAGGCAGATCCCTCAATGGGAATGAACCGATGTAAGGCCTATGAAGAGGGAGCTTGGAGGGAGGGAGTATTCCAACATCGTGAATGGCTCTTGGGTTTACAATGATACTCCTCCTCCTCATCATCATGATCATCACCATCGGTATCATTATCGTTATGAGTTATCGCCATCATGATCATCACCATTATCATCAGGATAACCAAGATCAATATCATCATCGCTACCATCATTAGTATGATGATCCGCCACGTCATTACCAAATCAATCATTATCATCATCAACGTAGTCGTCGTCATCATCATAAGCACCATCATCATCATCATCATCATCATCATCATCATCATCATCATCATCATCATCGGCATTGGTATCGTCATCGCCATCGTCATCGTCATAACCGCCATCATCACCATCAACATCATCGTCATCATCATCACCATATTCATCATCACAATCATCACGAACATCATGGTCATCGTAATCATCATCATCACTACCATCATCAACATCGTCATCATCATCATCATCGTCATCATCATGTGTCATCGCCCTCGTGAGCATCATGATCATAATCAAAATCAGAATCAGCATCATCATCAGCGTCATCATCGTCAACATCTGAAGTATCATCGTCATCATCATCGTCACCATCATCATCACCATCATCATCAAGATCATCATTAGCAACATCAGAATTCGCATCATCACCGTCATCGTTAGCAGCATCATTATCATCGACAGCATCGTCATCGGCATCGTCATCGGCATCATCATCATCAGCATCAGCATCAGCATCGTCATCATCACCATCATCATCATCATCATCGACAGCATCATCATCATCATGATCATCGCCATCATCATCGTCATCATCAGCATCATCCGTTATACCACATCAGCGTCATCGTCATGATCGTCATCGACATGAGAAGATCATCACCATCATCGTCATCATCATCGTCATCCGCATCGTCGTCATCATCATAAGCATCACAACCATCATCATCATCACCATCGGCATTGTCATCGTCATCGTCATCGTCATCACCATCAGCAGCATCACCATCATGAGCATCAGTTTGCTGATCGTCATCGTCATCAGAAACTTCGTCATCATCGACATCATCGTGACCATCATCCTCTTCGTGATCGTCATCGACATCATCGTGATCGTCATCGTCGTCGTCGTCATCATCGTCATCATCATCGTCATCGCCTTCGACATGGTCATCGCCATCATCAGTCATCATCCTCATCATGATCATCATCATCATAATCGTCATCATCCTCATCCTCATCGTCAGCATCAGCATCATCCGCATCTTTGTCATGCTGAACGACTTCGTCAGCATCACCAGCATGTCATCATCATCATCATCATCATCATCATCATCATCATCATCATCATCATCATCATCGTCAGCATCATCACGATCGTCATCACCATCATCATCCCATCATCATTATCATCACCACTCTCATCATCATCGTCATCGTCTTCATCATCATTAGCACCAGCATCGTCATCGCCATCATCAGAATCGTCACCGTCATGAACAACAAAATCATCATCATCAGCAGCATCATTATCATTATCATCATCCTCCTCATTATCATTAGCACCATCATCATCATCATCATCATCATCATCATCATCGTCATCATCATCATCATCATCATCAGCATCATCATCATCATCATCATCATCATCATCATCATCATCGTCGTCGTCGTCACCGTAATCATCGTCATCGACATCATCATCATCGTCGTCATTGTCATCATCATCGCCATTGTCATCGTCATCATCGACATTATCGTCACCTCTCGACTTGCTTTTTTACCTAACAGCTTTTGCTGATAGGTTTCTAGTGGTGTCAAAAGAGAGCATCTGGACTCCACAGGGGGGTCTGGGCGGGTGCCGGGGAGGAGGGCCGGGAACAGAGCCGGGCTCGTTTTAAGCCAACAGTCGCACACTTCGTGCTCTTCGACTTCCCAGAACTCCATTCCCGGGCCACATTTTGGATGCCCGGAGCCAACTGTAGGCCACTTCGTGCTCTTCGACTTCCCAGAACTCCATTCCCGGGCCACATTTTGGATGCCCGGAGCCAACTGTAGGCCACTTCGTGCTCTTCGATTTCCCAGAACTCCATTCCCGGGCCACATTCCCAGAACTCCATTTGCCCGGAGCCAACTGTAGGCCACTTCGTGTCTTCGAGTTCCCAGAACTCCATTCCTGGGCATGATTTTGAATGCCCGGAGCCAACTGTAGGCCACTTCGTGTTCTTCGAGTTCCCAGAACTCCATTCCCGGGCCACATTTTGAATGCTGAGGCAGGCTGATGCTGAGGCTGAGGCAGGCTGAGGCTGAGGCAGGCTGAGGCTGAGGCCGAGGCTGAAGGCAGACTGAGGCTGAGGCTGAAGCAGGCTGAGGCTGAGGCTGAGGCAGGCTGAGGCTGCAGGCTGAGGCTGAGGCTGCAGGCTGAGGCTGATGCAGGCTGGCTGAGGGCTGAAGGCTGAGGCTGAAGCAGGAGGCTGAGGCTGAGGCTGGCTGGCTGAGGCAGGCTGAGGCTGAGGCTGATGCAGGCTGAGGCTGAGGCTGAGGCTGAGGCCTGAGGCTGAGGCTGAGGCTGAGGCTGAGGCAGGCTGAGGCAGGCTGAGGCTGAGGCTGAGGCTGAGGCTGAGGCTGAGGCAGGCTGAGGCTGAGGCTGAGGCAGGCTGATGCTGAGGCAGGCTGAGGCTGAGGCTGAGGCTGATGCAGGCTGAGGCTGAGGCAGGCTGAGGCTGAGGCCGAGGCTGAAGGCAGACTGAGGCTGAGGCTGAAGCAGGCTGAGGCTGAGGCTGAGGCTGAGGCTGAGGCTGAGGCAGGCTGATGCTGAGGCTGAGGCTGAGGCTGAGGCTGAGGCTGAGGCTGCAGGCTGAGGCTGAGGCCGAGGCTGAAGGCAGACTGAGGCTGAGGCTGAAGCAGGCTGAGGCTGAGGCTGAGGCAGGCTGAGGCTGAGGCTGAGGCAGGCTGAGGCTGAGGCTGTGACTGCGACTGCCGTTGCCACTGCGACTGTCATCGCGAATGCGACTACGACTGCGAGAACAGCAGAATTCTACAACTGGATTCTCATCCGAATCTTAAGGGGAATGCTTCCAGATATGCTCCTACACATCGCTGTTAGGTTGCTTTGCCGGGATCATTTTGATCTTCTCCTCCCACCCCTCGCGCAGCATGCGGATCGGCGAATGGCCTGGCGGCCCCATGGAACCTTCGGTCAGGACACCGAGGCCAGCACAATTGGGGCCAGGCAGCTTTGTGCGCACACCGACCCCGACCACGGACGGCGTGTGAGCCCCGTGCCCACGGCCTGGCATCTGAGAGAGCCGCGGTGCATCAAGGCAAAGAGGCAGCCGGCACGATGCAGCGAGGAGTCACACCGCGCGGTCGAAGGCGGCCACTCCACGGTAGTCGCGGCGCGCCCCGCGCCCACAGGCGGCGCCAGCGCGGGTGGCCGCCAGCAGCCCGGCCATCGCCACACTGGCCAGGAGCCACAGGGCCCCGCGGCGCCCCGCGGGCAGCGCGGCGGCGCGGCCTCCAGTTCCGCGGGCGTCCGCCGCAGCGGCGCCCAGGAGCTCCGCGGCAGTGGGGGCCTCGAAGAGGACCTCGGCCGGGCCGGAGGCGTTGGCGGACGCTTCGATGTGGAGCCTGACGCTGCCGAAGTCGCCACTGGAGACGACGGGCTGCGCCAGCGCGTAGTTCCGGGCTGCACCGTGGCTGAACAAGTTCACATCGTGCTCGCACGAGTTCCGCCACCGCGTGGAACGAAGGAGCGTGGTGAGGGACACTGGCGAGACCAAGTTGGCCGCGCTTCCCGCCCACCAGTAAATACCTTCGGGTTCTCCGGCATCATAATGAGAAGAACACTACGAATAAGAAGAATATCCGATACCGTCGCAATCAGAAGTATTGTCGCCAATACCATTTCCTCACCGCTCTCCGCGCCTCTTCCCCAAGGGGGCGGGGTGCGTGTGGGGGGAGACAGCACTAGCTGGACAGGACGTGCCAAAGGCGAAGCCTGAGCAAGTCCAGGAGAGCCTTTTCCAACAACAGCAAGTGCCATGGGGCCTCCACGGAGTGTTCTCAAAAGAAGAGGGCGAGCGAATACCGGTGTTTTCGCTCGGCTGCAGAAAAGGAAAACCTCTCAAGATTTTGCCACACGGAGTGTGGGGGATGGAGGGTGGGCAGCTTTTGAGCCACCACACCACCACGGATCACATATGATCAAGAGGCTCAGCTACAGGAAGACAAGTCGACCGACAATACATTCCTGACCGCTCTCCGCGCCTCTTCCCCAAGGGGGCGGGGTGCGTGTGGGGGGAGACAGCACTAGCTGGACAGGACGTGCCAAAGGCGAAGCCTGAGCAAGTCCAGGAGAGCCTTTTCCAACAACAGCAAGTGCCATGGGGCCTCCACGGAGTGTTCTCAAAAGAAGAGGGCGAGCGAATACCGGTGTTTTCGCTCGGCTGCAGATTCTTGTCGACTCTATCTAATTGGATATGCTACAAGGGCAACGCGGCGCAACAGGGCTTGGACGGCTCGGTCGGTGAGCTGGGATGCCTGTAAACGCTGCTGCCGCGAGAGCTTTAACCGTCTGCCGAAGGAGGGACCCGTGCTTCTCATACACGCGGACGCTCGAGGCTGCGCGCCATCTGCCACGAGCTTGGATTGCACGAAAGTCGCGGAGCGAGTGCAGAGCGGCATGTGACGGGCCCCCATGTCTGAGCTGGTGGGGCACACTTAGAAGGTCGTGCACACCGACGGCGAGAGCCGCTTCTCTGAGCATCTTTTCATACGTTTGCAGTGTGAGAGGGGCGAAGAGGAGAGGCGAGGACGGGGACAAGGAGCGAGAGCGAGCCTGCAGGGCGAGCAGAATGCCTGGGATCATACGGCGCACATCGGCAGGAGTTCCCGCGACGACAGCGCAGTCAAAGTCGCGGTTCTTGGCCGGCTTCGAGTCGTCGCCACCGAGGGGGGCGATGACCGCGGCCACGTCCTGCCGGCCAGGTCCGCCCACCACGCGTCTGTCGCCCACGATGTGTGAGACCTCCAGCGCCAGCACCTCGCTCGGCCTCAGGTACATGTCGAACTGCACGAGGATGGCGAGGGCCACGAGCGCCTGCAGCAGCGAGCCATCCGCCAGGTGTCGGACCACCAGGAGGACGGCGCCCCAGGGCGGCGGCAGCCGCGCAACCGGCGGCTGCTTCGCAGCCCAGCCGTCCAGCGCGTCCTTGGACTTCTGAAAGTTCGGACGCCCGGCCGACCAGCCACGTGCCTTGCAGAGCCCGTAGAGGGCGTTCTTGGCGATGTACAGCGGCTCCCCCGCGAAGAAGAGCGTCTCGCAGAAGAGGTTCACGGCGTCGTCCGCGACGCCCACGTTGTCCAGGCTGAGCCCAGTCCGAGCTGCGAAATCCTCGAGCTCGGCGACGGCGCTGGCGTAGGCGTCGCGGGTGGCAGGACGCAAGCGGGCGAGGCGAAGGTATTCGCCGGGCGCCCAGTCGCGGCCAGCCAGAGCAGCATCGGCACGGGCGGCAGTGGCCGCGCGGCGCTTCTTCCTGGCCGCGGCCTCGGCTCGAGGCACCCGCAGCGGCCGGCGGCGGCCCTCGGCCCTGTCGGGACTTGGCCCAGGGGGGGCGGAGTCCGACGGGGCAGCACGCGGGCGCCACAGGCACCCGCGGTCCAGCGACCCCGCGAGCGGCCTTGAGCGGGCGGGGCGGCGCGGCCTCGTCAGCGGGCTCGCGGCCTCGGGTCGAGGGCACTCGGCCACGACTCGCGCCAAGGGAGCCGGAAGCGCCGCGGGCAGAGTGGGGCGCTGGACCTGGCTGGCTGGGGCGCGCCTGTCGCGCTCGCCATTGCGTGATCCCAGCGCGCCCAGCCTGCCCTATCTGTCCGGCCCCGCGCGGCCCTCCCGGCATCGCGCGCCGCGATCTGCACCAGCGCGCGGCACCAGGCGGGAAGGTAGGCGCCGGCAAGCGTCGTGCGCCACACCCAACCCCGCGTGGGGTGCCGGACCTTGCCCTGCAGCTCGATCCGATGCCGCCCGTTGCAGGTGCAGAGCAGCGCCAGGTCCCCGAGGCCGCCGAACGACCCGGCCAGCGCGCCCGGCTTCTTGAAGGGCGCCCCGAACCTGCAGCTGTCGAAGACGACCTTGGGCCAGCGCAGCCGCCGCAGCTCCCGCGCGAGAGGCGGATGCCGCCACGCGCGGCTGTCACGCGGGTTCTCGAAGGTGACGTGCACGCCCAGCAGCCGGCAGAGCCGCAGCACGCGCCGAGTGAAGTCCACGAGGAGGCGATCCGCGGGCCCCGGCTCGCGCACGCCCCCGGCGGGCACCCAGCGGGTGCAAGGGAGTCCGAGGTAGACCCACCAGACCAGCCCGCGCTTGAGCCAAGACTCGACCAGACGTCGGAGCCCCGGGCGAGCCAATGGGGCCCGCGCCGCACTTCGATCGGGGCGAAGCACCTGAACCCGGCCTCGTGAACGGCCCCCGTGATGCGGGCGCAGCCCGAGAAGATCTCAAGAAATCCCCGCCTCGGGCCGGCGTGCCTCCTCGGACCCCTCGAGCTGCAATCACGACGGCAGCAAGCGGCGTCAGGCGGCGGCAGGGTCGGTGCCGGGCGGTCCCTGGACTCCTCTCCTCGTGGTAGCGGTCGATGATCCAGGTTCGCGCGGCTCCGAGTCGAAGGCCAACAGTGGAGCAGCCCAGCCTGCGGCGGGCCCGCACATCCAGGCCCAGCCAGCGGCGGCCCCTCTCTGATCGGCTGCAGCAGCAACGGACGGCCAGCAAGATCGTTGTGTTGGGCGGCAGCATCGCTCTCTCGAAGACGACGAGGCATGACGGATGGGGGACGAGGATGGGAAAGGGGATGTACATCACTCCGTCTTCTGAATGGATAGCTGCCCGCATGTTCGTGCAGGCGGGGCCGCGGGCCGCGGCCCGGCAGCGAGCGCTCAGGGTCCACCGCTGGGCAGACCGCCTCACTGACCACGAAAGTTGACAAGATTGGGCCTGCCGCCGATGTCGGGACTGCCGGGACCAGCGAGCTCCGAGACCCAGGCGTCGGCGGCAGAAGCGGCCCACGGCCGCGGTAGCGGCCAGCCCGCAGCTCTCCCCGGTCCGCGGCGCGGCCCCCCACGTCGGCCACATTGACGATCCCGGGGACGTGCCTCCACCGCGGCCGCAGCTCGCAGGCAAAGAAGATCGCGGCCACCTTCCGGCACTGCGCCAGGAGCTCCCAGTTGGTGGCCTGGCCCTTCTCGAAGGCGCACACGCTCGACAGGTTGTCGCAGAGGCCCAGGACCTCCTTGCCGTGGAAAGCCACGTCGGCGGCAGCCCGGAGCATCGGCGCGACCGCGGCTCTCGCCTCGAGCGCGCGGATGCGGCCAGGGTGCCGCCAGGCCCCTCGGCGCAGCTCCTGCCACCGCCGCGGGTCGAGCAGCTCGTCCAGCAGCGCAGCAGGCGGGACGCCGATGTCGAGCTCCACTCGGCGGCGCCGCGCGACGGCGTGCCGCAGCCCGGGCCTCGAGCTGACGTCGAAGTCTCCTCCAGCGTCAGCCAGCCCGGCGGCGCGGCCCAGGAAGACCTCGGCGTCCGGGTCGCAGGGCGCCTCGGTTGCCACGAAGCGCTGCCGCTCCTTCCACCGAGTGGCCTCCAGGACCTCGTCGGGTCGAACCCTCGCCTGGCACGCGGCGTAGCCCTTGAGCGAGCTGTCGGTGACGAACGCAACGTCAGCCGGCACCCGGCACAGGTCCACCTCGCCCAAGAAGATGAGACCAGCCGCCACGCGAAGCTCGGCCAGCACCCCAGCTGGGAGGCGGACGACGGGGTCCAAAGGCCCAGAGCCAATGAAGTCGTAGCACTCTCCCAAGACGCTGAGACCCGGCCGCAGCACCGAGAAGTAATGAACCAGGTGCCCGACGATCCTGCGGAGCTGCCAGCGCGCCAGCCAAGGCACATGCAGGACACGATGAAGCGCTGCGTGTAGACGCCAGGCGCGCTTCGCGGTGTGCCGTAGACGCCCCCGCCGGCCGTCGAGCTGCAGCCCCAAGACGGTGAGCCCCGGCTGAGCCCACTCGAGCTCGCGCCAGCGGAGCCCCCGCCGGTCCAGCTCGCCCGTGAGGGCGGCCAGGGGCGAGTTGACGGCGTCGGCGGAGAGCGAGACCATGTTCCCGTTGTCAACGTAAAGGGCCCTCGCCACGCCGCCGCCGTGCATCGAGGGCGAGCGGGCCTTGTCGAGCACCCACGTGTCCTCCGGCATGCCGACGGCGTCCATGGCGTCGACCAGCACCTCGTGGCACATCCAGAGCGCCCAGCTCCAGCCCATCGGGAGGGCGGCGAAGCAGGGCCAGATGATCTCGTCCTCCGCGACCGGGACGCGCCGGCCCAGAGCGTCGTCGTAGATCGTCGAGATCCCGAGCTCGCCGGCCGAGACCTCCACGTCGAAGCACATCCAGCAGCCCCAGGAGGGATCGCTGAACTGGTAGAAGCCGTCCTGCAAGTCGACCGAGCCCCCGCACAGCGAGTCGAAGCAGCCGTCGAACTCGGCCAAGTCCTCGGGCGACGCGTCGACCGCGTCGAGGAGGTTAATGGACCCGAGCGCCTCGCCGGACGCCAGAGTCGTGCGAGGCGGCAGCCGATGCAACTGGTTGGCCTGGCGTGCATCAACGACCAGGCGGATATCCCCGTTCTTCTCGGCCACGAAGAACGTGCTGACGCAGGCCCTCCGGCGGCGGCGGCCGCCCACCAACCCCCGTCGCGCCATCCTGGCCAAGAAGTCGACCAGGCGCGACCAGTTGGCCTTCGTCCGAGGGTTGAGGAGCGGGCCCCAGTAGGGCTCGACGATCTCCTCGTCCGGGGCGATGTCCGCGGACGGCCGCACCACCTCCGAATCAAAACTGTCCAGGACCTCGGTCACGTGGGGCGGGGCGACGTCGCGCAGCTGGACTGGGACGTCGGAGGTCCTGAAGATGTTGAGCTTGTCAGGGTCGTAGTCCTGGCGGGTCGAGCACTCGCCTGCACCACTACGCAGATCTTTGCAGCGAAGGAGCTCCTGAAGGGCTCCAGCGGGATCCAAGTCCGAGGGCTTAGCTCCAAAATCTCGGACACGACGACGGATCCGCCTGATGGCCGACTCCTGGGCGGTTGTCGGCACGGACTTGCTGGGCGGCTGCACGCGCAGCGGCCGGCCGGCCTGAGCAGCACTGAGCGCGTTGATGGATGAGATGGCCTCGACGGTTCGCCGATCCCGCTCGTCCGAGCGCGCCGCGCGCTGGGCCAGATACCGAGGCAAAGCGGCGCGTTCTCCACGTCGGGCGGCACGAAAGAGGCGACCACCGCCAGGAAGAAGAAACAGAGGAGCGTGGCGCCCAGAGGAGACCCCCTCGGGGCGCCGCCCATCGCAGGACCCTGGAGACGTGGGCCCGGCGCTGGGCGCAGGGAGGCCGGGCGGAGCGCCCAGCCCTGGAGGCGCCTGCATGGCGCCGTCAGCTGTCGGCGGTCTTGCCCTTCGCCCGCGCCTTCTCCTTCGGATTGGCGGGCTTCTTCGGGCGGCGACCTGGTTCCTCGGCCCCCGCCGAGCTCGATCCCCTCTCGTACTTCTTGGCCTCCTGCTCCTGCTCCTCGCGCCAGAGCCTCTCCTGCTTCAGGATGATCCTGCGGTTCTTCTGCTCCTCGGCGATGAATGGGTCGAACTTCGAGGTCACCACGCCCCCCGCGTCGTCCAGCTCGCTGCTCAGCATCAGGTCGAGCCCCTCGAACGTCGGGTGACGCGGGCAGCGCTTCACCGCGCGCTGGATCTGCAGAGCCCTCCGAGCCAGCAGCTCGAAGCTCGCCAAGTTCGTCACGTCCACGCGATCGAAGACCAGGGCATGGTGCAGCACCTCGAGGATGACCTTCAGCTCGAGCGAGCAGCCGCTCTGGCGCGAGACGCCGGACTGCTCGACCCAGTAGCCCCAGTAGGCGGTCAGCGAGAGGCCCGAGGCGTCGACGCCGTCCAAGAACTCCTTCAGCGCCCTCGGCCCCCGGAACGGCCAGCTCGGGTCGTCCACCGGCCGCAGCGCCGCGAGCACCACGCTGAGTGGGGCGCGCTGCCCGCGCCCAGGCGCGGGGATCGCCAGGACCCGAGGGTCGCGCCCCGGCCCGCGCTGCTTCTCGGCGCGCCACTCGGCCTGGTCGTCGGCCTGGACGTTCTCGACCGAGACCCAACCCGTCTCGTCGTCGATGAGCGCCAAGCCCACGGCGTCCTTCGCCACGAACCGGTCCGGGTTCGACACCAGGCCGGCCTCGATCTCCTCGCCGAAGCCGTCGACCGCCGGGTCGGAGATCACCCAGCGCGCGACGAGCGCGCCTGGCGGACCTGCCGGTGCGGCCACGCCGAGCACGCGAGCCAGGTTCCTCCCCTCCGTCCTCAGGTGGCTCAGCGCCTCCTCGTCCAGCGCCCCGAACGCGTACACGTTTCCCCGCACGCGCTGGGGGAAGGGCGCGTTCCTTGCCAGCGCCACCACGAGGTGGTTCGCGAGCCGGACGAGCAGGATCTCCCCATCCGGCGTCGCGGCGAATCCACTCTCCGGCCGCATGGCCCACCACGATCAACAGCCGGTGGTGCCACCTGAAGTTGTCGTCGTCGTCGAAGTTGATGCAGACCTGATTCTCGGCGACGTCGAGCGTTCTGGCCTGGGCGGCCATCACGCTCTAATTGCACGAAAGCGCGGAGGCTGGCCGACGGCCCGAGCCTCGTCCGCGCCAGAGCGCCCGCCGTACTGGCCAGCGGCCACGGCCCCAACGGCACGCTCCAGGAGCCGCCGCAGCGCCGCGAGCCCGGTGCACACCAGCAGCACCAGCAGCACGCCGACGAACAGGCCGAGGAAGAACCCGACCTCGAAGCCCCAGCCCTCGGCCGGGGCAGGGCAGGCCTGCGGCGCCTCGCGCGCGCAGGCCGGCGAGGGGCAGGCCGGGCAGCTCAGCTTCGGCACGGCCGCCGGCGCGGCGCACGTGAGCGCCGGGCAGCCCGGGCAGCCCGGGCACGCCGGGCAGGCCCCGCAGCGAGGCTCGCACTTGGCCTCGACCGCCGGGCAGGGCGGGCACGCCGGGCAGGGAGGCGGCCGCGCCACCCAGGCCGCCCCGAGCTGCCCCAGCCACGGCCCGGCGACGCGGAGGGCCCCCAGCATCCACCGCGGGGGCCGGGGGGAGGCGGAACACCCCCGATCAGCTTTTGAGCCACCACACCACCACGGATCACATATGATCAAGAGGCTCAGCTACAGGAAAACGAGTCGACCGACAATACATGCAGTCGTCGTAATAATAGGAGTTCGACTCAACGTCGTCAGTACCGTTGCCACGATCGTCATCGGAATAGTAGTAGTCGTAATAATAATAGAAGTCGTAGCCAACGACAGTAAATTTTGAAGAAGTGCCCGAGCCTACGAAGTCGTTAACCATCGGGTCGCAAGCAGCACCCCCCCAAATGCCCAATTTCACGAGCGTCCAGTCGTTCGGTACCACCTGCAGAGGCTCCATGACAGCTTTTGGCCACCCAGGAGGGAGGACCGCATCATCCTCCAGCACGAGATAAACAATAGTCCCTTTGGGATCCTCGGATAGGATCTTCTCCCAGACCAGCCGGTGGCTCAGCGGGCACGCAATTGCACCCCACCTTCCTCTGAGTCCTGGGCAGACTGTTATGTTCTTGTCGATGTAATGGTCATTCCACTCCCCGTCGGCTATCTCCTGGGCGTGCACGGCCGGGAAACGCTCGTATGGCACCCCAGACTCGTTGAGCTGTTTCTCCATGAACTTTCGTCGCTCTGGGCATCATGCTGGCAAAAGGGTCTGTTTCGTCGTCCACAAGGCGGCGGACTGTGCACGAACCTCAAGGGAGACTCCGATTGCTTGCGATATCGTCTGGCAGCGGGTGCCTCCACGCGCCGCTGCACAGTAGCGCCTCCCTCGAATCGTTGTCCAACGATGCCTGGGACGCGCTCAGATCTTCGCAGGTACTGTTTGGCAGCCCTCCGCTGAAGGACGGCCAGCGAGCAGAGCCAATCTCGCCAGGATTCAACAAATCTCCCTGCGCCGAGATGCAGGCTGCGGCGAACGGTGGCCAGCTCCCGGCTGGAGACATCGCTTTCGTGAGCGCGATCTTGATGCAGGACCCTGGAGCCAAATTGGCTTGAGCCAAAATGGCTATGGATCACCTCTCGACTTGCTTGATCACACCTCGGGCACCAGCCGAGCGGGCCTACCCGTGACGAGCCCTTCCCGTGACGACCCGCTAGCCCTCGAGGGTCTTTCCCTCCACGGCGAGGCGACGACTAGACGTGATTTGGCCGGCAGGGGCAGCGTCTAGAAGGGGACTCCCGAGGCTTAGATGATGTTAGAATGCTGTTGCCTGTTTTCAAGATAGACGTTGGTTTCCGATGTTTTTTCTGCTTCCCCCGCTTTGGGATTCACGTTCTCGCCGTTGTCGGTTTGGCCCCGTGTTGTGATGCCATTGTTGTGTTCTGTTCCGGGCAGCCGCTTTTTCCCGTTTTGGTTGGCCACTTTTCCCCGTTTTGGTTGAACACCAAAATTTGAAACAACAACACATGCGGCATCGACCAGAACGCCCAGGCATGCGGGGATCGGCGGTGGACAAATCTCCCTTTAGTAAACCTCCCCTCAGTGAAAACGGCCTGGGAGCGAACTCGACGGACCTGGACCCGCAAAGAAGGAAGGCCGCAGCGCCCTCTCGCGAACTGAAAACGGCCAATTCGCGAGTCGACGTGTCAGGGTAGGAGGTCTATCATTGTGGATGCCATAACAATGGACACCCTAACAACCCTATCATTGATTTAAAGGTGTTTCAAATGTGTGAAACATGTTCCAAGCACGTTTCAAGCATGTGTTTATAAATTTAAAACATGCTTGAAACATGTTCTTGACATCAGGAGATTATTTGGCAGCATGCGTCCTCTCCATTAATCGACTTCCACAAGGGTAGGAGGTCGACCCACCTCCGAGGGGAGGGGCCCCGAGGGGCGCCGCGGCGAGGCGGCGGCGTAGCGAGGCCCCGGCCGCAGGGCGGGGGAGGGGGAGCGAGGGGCGGCCTCGCGGGCCGGAGGGCTCCGAAGCGGGGGCAGGGCAGAGGGAGGCTGCAGGTGCGCGGTCGCACGGATGCGTTCCGCGCGGGGCACCTGACTGCCTGCCAGACCACCCCAGCCCAACCCCCGAAGACCCAATTTCGGGTGGGTGGGGGGGGGGGGGTAACGGGTGCCAGGTGTTTTTGTTCCATGTTCCCCGACCCCCCCACCCCCACTGGAAGTGGAGGGCAAATTGAGGCCTTCGGGTTGGGTTGGGGTGGTCTGGTGGGTGGTGGGCATCTGCAAACAGAACGCCCCGCATCCGCGGGGCCGCAGCCCGGGGGCCTGGCCCGCGGGGTCGCGGATACGGACATGTTCTTCGCGCGCGAACCCTTGTGAGGAGAATCCTGGAGGCTTCTCGCGGCGGCTTGAGGCCCAATTGGCGTCGGGTCGAGGACGGATTCACGTCGGATCCACGACGGATCCACGTCGGATCTACGTCGGATTTACGTCGGATTTGCGTCGGACGTACGTCGGAACGTCGCCGCACGAACGTCGTCCCATATCGGACGGGGCGGACGTGTGGACTAGATAATGCAACTGTTGCGCGTCGTGCGAGGCCTCGAGGATATTGCTCATGAGGATCCCCTGCGCCCGCCGCCCGCCTGCCCGAGTCCTCGAGCGGAGCGAGGGTGTCGTCACGGAAAAGGTCGATCTGCCGCACGATAAGAAACAAAGACATTAACATACACTTTTGAAGGTCCGCGCGTATCTCTTGCATCGGCGCTTGAGGCGCCGCCAGGTACTACCCGGCGCAGATCCAAGAAAAATCAACCGGACCTTTGGAAGTTTGCGTTTACGCCGTATGGCTTTCTTTGATGCGTCTTTGGGCGCTCTGGGGAGCCTCTTGGGCCGTCATGGAGCGATCTTGAGGGCCTCTTGGGCCGTCTTGACGCGATGAAAACCCGAAGCAGCGAGAACACGACAGCTCTCCAAAAACTCAAGGTAATGATCAGTTGCGCATCTCAGGGGCTTCCTGGGGGGCCTCTTGGAGCCCTCTCGGGGCGTTGTGGGAGCCTCTTGGGCCGTTGGGCGTCGCCTACGGTGGGGGGGGGAAAGGTGCACTTCTCGCGCCCCAAAGGCCCCCTCTTGGGCCCTCAAGGGCCCCTCGGGGGGCCCTGAAGGGCCCCTTTTCTGCAGCCCTCGCTGCCCCCCTCTGTGGGAGGAGGAGGAGGAGGAGGAGGAGGAGGAGGAGGAGGAGGAGGAGGAGGAGGAGGAGGAGGAGGAGGAGGAGGAGGAGGAGGAGGAGGAGGAGGAAGAGGCGACGCCCAAGGCCCTTCTGTGGCCCAAGCCCTTTGGCCGCCCCCGTGCACCGTCCGCCGGCTCCATGTCCACTCGCAGGCCCGCCGCGGCCGTCGCGCAGAGGCCCTCGTCGCCCGCGCGCCCGCCCGCCCGCAGCGAGCCGTCGGGCACGCGCTCGGGGCCGCGGCTCCTGGAAGCCGCCTCCTCGCCACCGCCTGAGGCACGCAGAAAGCATCTAGACACCACCAGCGTGCCAGGCCAGGGCTATCCTGGGCCCTAGGCTGGCCGAGGCCAGGAGGGTCTACACACCATCCTGGGGCCCGGGATGGCCCTGGCCTGGCACGGTGGTGGTGGTGTATACACGCCTTCGTCGGAGAGGGGGCACAACTTCGCGCTTCGCGCTGCGCGAAGCGCGAA
The DNA here is from genome assembly GCA_963575745.1 of Prorocentrum cordatum. Taxonomy (NCBI): domain Eukaryota; class Dinophyceae; order Prorocentrales; family Prorocentraceae; genus Prorocentrum; species Prorocentrum cordatum. The sequence goes on along the minus strand of CAUYUJ010005002.1, from coordinate 746,291 downwards.
CAACTTCGCGCTCTCGCGCCGCCGCCCAGGGGAGAAGAGGAGGATAGGGAGGAGTCGGAGCCGAAGCGCGAAGCGCGAATAACTTCGGCCCTCGGGGGCGCCCTTGGAAAGGGAGTGGTGAGGCTTCGGGCTGCGCAAGGACAGCCCCCCCTCAGGCAGCCCTGGCTGGCCTCAACGGGCCCCCCGAGGAAGTCCCAGCTGGCCTCAACAGGCCCCTCGAGCAATCCGTGGCGGTCTCAACACCCTGGCGACGCCTCCCGCGGCCCGCCTGGGGTGCTCCGCGCCACAAGGTGGAATTGTTGAAACCGCCTTGGACTACTCGGGGGGCCTGTTGAGGCCAGCTGGGGTAACTTGGAGTGCCTGTTAAGGCCAGCCTGGGCTACCTGGGGGCGTTGTCAACGCGCAACCCTAAGCCGCACCAAAAATGGGGGATTGGCTCAGCGGGGAGAAGCATTGACTCGGAGTCGGCGGTGCATCGCCGATCGATCGGCGACATGCCCTCGGCAGCAGAACCGCAAGCTGCTGAGCGGGAATGGGGGCCCCACGCCCCGATCGGCGATGGATGTGGTGGGCTTGTCCTCCACCACCACCACCATGAGCCATGAGTAGGAGGGGGAGGGCCTCCTCCTCCTCCTCCTCCTCCTCTTCTTCCTCCTCCTCATCCTCCACCTCCTTCCCCCCTCCAACTCATAGTGGTGGTGGAGGGAAACAGGTCCATCATGGATGGCTGATTTAGGGCCGATGCTCCCCCCCTGGGGCCAGTCCCACCCCCCGTCTGTGCCCCCGACCGCCGCTCGCGTCCGACACTGCGCGGGGCGTGCTGACGGCGCCGTCCGGCCCGACTGCGGCCTCGCTGTGCTCGAAGCGAGCCGTGGTCCTGTCGCCGCCAGGGACGGGGACCTGGGCCCGGTTCGCCTCGCCGTCGCCGCTCGTGTCCGACACCACGCGGCGCGTGCTGACGGTGCCGTCTGGCCCGACTGCGGTCTCTTGGTGCTCGAAACGAGTCGTGGTCCTGTCGCCGCCAGAGTCGGAGACTGTGCTGGAGGAGCTGGAGAAGCTGAACCCGAAGCCGCTGGCGATTCCGCTGAAATCGAACATGGAGCCCAAGCCCCCCACCACGCGGTTCACCTCCTCCGACATCTGCTGGAACACGGAATCGACCTCCCGGGAGGCCTGCTCGAAGGGATCCGCACCGCCGAAGAACTCCTTGAAGACGTCGTCCGCGCTCTGAGCGAACTCGAACTGGAAATGCGCCACGCCCGCGCCGTCCAACGACGCGTCGTACCTCGTGGGCGAAAAACATGTCCGTATCCGCGGCCTCGCGGGCCGGGTCCCTGGGCCGCGACCCCGTGGAGACGGGGCGCTTTTTCGCAAGTGCCCCGCGCGGAACGTATCCATGCGGCCGCGTGTCCGCGGAACCGCGCCGCGGACCGCGAGGGCGCGAATACAGATATGTTCGCCGCTCGTGAGTCGGGCGTTGCTTAATTGGGGGGCGAGTGATGTGGAGGGGGGAGAAAAGTGCACCTCTCGTGCCCCTGTGGGGCCCCATGCGGGCCCTGTATTGTCCCCCTCATTACGCAACGCCCGAGCGAACCCCCATCAACCAGCGATTCTCCTGAATCGATGGGAGGCGGGGGTAGGGCTCGGATGTGGACACGTGTTCGACGAATTCCGAACCTTGCCAACGCCGCCCGTCGAGTTGCTCGCATCGCTGATCGGCGAGGGGTAGGTTTCGGAGTTTGCCGCCGATCGAGAGTGCCGGGCCCGCGCGCCCGGGTCGCTCAGCACCTCGTACGCCTCTGCCAGCTGCCGGAAGCGGCCCTCCGCCTCGGCCCGGTCGCCGCCGGCCTTGTCGGGGTGCCACTTCAGCGCCCCGCTCCGGTACGCCCTCCTGATCTCCGCAGCGTCGGCCCCGCGGCCCACGCCCAGGACGTCGTAGTAGCCCCCCGCGGGCGCCGCAGCAGCACCCGCCAGCGCGGCCACCAGCACCGCGGCCCAGCCCCAGGCGCCGCTGACGAGGGCGCGCCCGGGCGGCAGCGCGCGCGGATTTCCGGGCCGCCTGCCCGGCCCAGCTGGCCGCCCGCGGCACCGCACGAGGCCCGCGCGGCACCGAGGGTTCGGCGATGCTGCGGCGGCGCGCATGGCGCCCGCGCGGCCGCCCGCCCCGCGCACTCTGGGCCGCCGCCTGAGTTGCGAGGCGCGGGAAGAGGAACACGGGCGGGAAAGGGGGGATGCGGAGGAAGATGGAGAAGTACTGGAGGATGAGGGGGACGACGGGGGGGGGAAGCCGATGATCTTTGTTGGCATCCACTGCGTGGCTGTCTGTGGCCTCATCTGGTCGCTTTGGGAGCCGCCCACTGAGATATGACGAAATCGAGAGTCCGACCAGAGGTCTCCAACCACTTGCTGGGCCACGGAACTAGCTCGAGCAGGTGTTGTTGAGACATTGCATACAATGTCCACAGTGAACCCCACCCGTTGCTTGCTCTAAAGAGGGTGGCGGCCCCTACAAAGAGCCTGCCAGCCAGACTCGGTGCAATGGCCAGGGGGCGGCTTCGCTGAAATGCGCGGGCCACCAAGAAACTTAACACACCTCCAGGCGCCTGACCAACACTCCCAGCGGTAACCAAAGTGATCCACCACAATGGGTTGGCTGGCTTCTGGCGACACCCACAAGAAATCCTGACAAATCAAGCATCAGCCAAACCGGCAGCACGTTCGCCGCCACAACAAACGCAAACATTGAGGTCATGATGCGGCGACACAGCTGATGAATCTCCGCCTCTGTCCGAGCTTGGCAGCCCTATCAACCTCATCACTCCAAGTGCACCTCCAGCGCTCATTGGCACTGATGCCCACCTCGTGTCGGTCTAAGTGGGCTTTACCTTCTCGGCCGAGCGAACGAACTCCGAACCGAGACGATACATTATCATTAGGTCCGCCAGGGGCCGCTTGTAGCTGAGCTGCACTGCGGTGCTGCTGGCGCACTGCTTGACAACACATTCTCGCAATCGCTATACTATGTGGTAGTGCCTTCGGCCTGCATACGATCTCTAGCACCCCCAGCGAGCCTGGCACACTGGGACGTCTGAGTGAACGGTGAGCGCACAAAGCCAAACAGGCGGCCGACTCTGCTTCCCTTGTCGCTGAAAAGCGCAAATCTGGAGCCAGCTCTCGACAGTTCTGCAATCTCGTGCCTGCGGCACCTGCCATCTACGAACACGTCACCTGCGAATCCTGGGGCCCCGGGCTCATCCCAAAACATCTGGGCCTGGAAAACTCCATCCTCAGAAGCGGGACGAGGGCAAGAATCCCAAGGGTGGGAGGACATGCCCCTGGTGTGAAGCGACAGAAATTCGGGGCAAGACAGATCCCCGTCAGCGGCCTCAGCACTCATATCAGGTTTGCCTACCAGCTTGGCAGTGGCAGCGCCAATGGCGGTGAATCTCAGTGTCCCCGTACCGTCCACACAGTGGGTAAATATCTTCGACCTGCTGGTACCCAGCCTTGACGGCCATCGAGTGCGTCCACAGTGCCTCGCAAGTAAGACTGCGGATCGACCCCTTCCCTTCGGCCGAATCTTGGACGAATGAAGCATGTCCCTGACAACGTGGAAGCAAAGCCGGTCACACCGAACTCCGTGTTTTGCAGCCGACCGTCTCGCTTTGAACTAACATAGATGCCTGCTGCAACATCTTCTAACGCACGCCGAACGCAGTGGCCGTGAGCTGCACCGTCTCACCAGAACCATTCACACACGTCAGAGACGCAGTTATAGACCATCGAATTCTATCCAAGGGGAGCTGCATGGCCGAGATGGGCCCCCTGACCTGCCTCCACTTTAGGGCGGCATGAGAAAATCGAATCCCAGCCTACGCGCGACTGCTCCCTAGTCAAAACGAAGGGCAGGCGCCAGCGCACAGCGCCCAAACCTCCTTTGCATACCTGATGATGGCAGCCACCTCCCCGTACCAAGATGGGTCGCCATTACAAATCATGGTGGAGGTGGGCGATCTGCCTTGAGCTCCAGGACGCATAACATTGCTGGCCGGCTGTCTTACTTTGATCAGCTCAAACTCGGAAAACCCATGCGCCTCAGCTCCGTAAAGGGCCCCAGGGAACCTTCCAGTGATCCGAATCCGCTTACTGAGAGGCAGAGGAAAGAGGGGGAAGGGCAGGGCAGCAACGATACGCCGCCTGAGTCAGGCGACGCCCGCGGTGGCAAAGGAGGCGAAAGCCTCGGAAGGGAGGAGAAACCAGCGCGCGCACTCACTCCCGAAAGGTGGGAGGAAGCGTGCAGGCACCTGCGCAAAGTCTCTCCCGCACAGGCCGAGCAACGAAAACGGGCGGGCGGGCGATGATGGTGCCCTGGGGACACCAGCACCCGATGCCCAAGCATGATCGGAGCTCGCGCCCTGCCAAAACCTCGTCGCGGAACCAGCGATGGCGCGCCGACGGCTCGCCTTGACAGGGCTTGAGCACGGCGCACCAGCTCGGCGACTCCACTCTCGCATGGGCACCACAAGGCCTGCACAGGATGTGCTGGCCAGCAGCCTGGACGGTGTGTCCAAGATGCTCGAACGCCTCTGGTGCTCGTGCGGACGACGCTTAAGCTGGCTCGCAACCCAAGGCAGCCATGGCGACACGGACAGCATTGCTTCGCGCCCTACGCAGGATGCCTCCATGCCTCTCCGCACGCACGGCTGCCGATGGAGGGGCGACGGGTCGCATATGGCGCCTGGTTGCTCCAGCTTCAGTCTGGATATCGCCGTCTTGGCCGAGCTGCGGCACCATGTGCCACGCACCCCTCCCCCCAAGGACCTCCTCGAGGTCATGAGACAGCACAACAAGTTGGGCCAAAGGAAATTTCGGCCTTTTGGGTGGCCTGACCTCCCAGACCGAAGCGCTGGCCACCAGCTGGGCCGCCCGAGAGAAACAAACATATGTGATGTGAATCCATCAAACTCTCTCGCACCATAGTAACCGTCGCCTCCGAAACCTGGATTCGACCAGCTCCCACTTTAGCGAACAAGTCGTCCCAAGTGTTCCCCAGGAAATCGAAGACCCTCGAAACCACAGAACCCTTGGAGAACACTTGTCATCCCAGGGGGCGTAGCACACGCGTCAAGTGATAGACCAACGCTTGTAAAAAGTAGGTTCTAAAATTTGCGCCGCGCGTTTGAAAACGATGGTTTGATCGCACTTGCACGGCCAGCTGCGTCGCCTCCCCGGCCATGCTCCAACGCGTGAGTTAGATTATGGTAACTTGGCCCATGTGGCGATGCTCGCTTGGTTGACCGCGCGTCCAGACGATGCTCAGCCATGCTTGGGTGGCCAGTTGTCAACGCCTCGCGCATCCCCAGCAACTCATCCCAAATCCATCGCCAGGCGAGCTCCGCTGACCAGGGCTGCGTAGCAACATGCTATCACGCTCTGGGGTCTTTTCGGAGGCATCTTGGGGCCATGGGGCCCTCTTGAGGCCAGTTTGCAAGCCATGTGGGCTCTCTTGATGCCCTCATGAGGCTGTCTTGAGCTCGCTTGGGGCTAGCGGCCCCTTTGGGCTCATCTTGGAGGCCATCGATCAAAGAGGGGTGGGTCCAATTACGCTCCGCCCCTCGAAAGGCAGATTAATTGCCTCTTGGGACCCTATTGAAGCGCTCTCAGGGCGCTGTTTTGGCTCGTTCGGGGTCGCCTTGCGTGCCTCTCTGGGCTCGCTCGGGCCATACTGGAGGCACCTGGAAGCCCCGCGGAACCCATCCAATTTAACAAATCACGTATTTGCATGTTGCGTCCGAGTGATGATGGCCTCCCGGGGGCTTGTCCGTGAAGCTCCACGGCAACAGTTTCCACTTTCGGATGGGATTGGAACTCCTTGGGCATGCTGGAAGCTATATTGAACCATAATGGGATGTACTGCGCGATGTTGGAAGCCACCTCTGGCCAGCCCAGGCCCTCCTGAAGCCGCATTCGGGCCATCTTGGATCCTCCGACGATCCGCGGAACGCTCCCTCCAGACCCAGGAAGACGGGGTAGGAGGACAGCGAAACCTCACCTCGTCCCAAAAGAAAGAGAAGGTTGGAGGAACTAGCTCGTTAAAACCCCTCGCCCCGAAAAGCTTGTGGGATTCAGTTGCTATTGCGCGGTGCGGTCTCCAATGCTTTTCCTCATCTGCCTCCTTCTCCCCCCCTTCTCCTTTTCACTTCGGAGCCACGATGCCGCCCAACTCGCCCCTGGCGTCGGGGCGCGGGAGTTGCCGCGCGCGCGTGGCATCAGACGCATGGCGCCGCATCGCACGCCCCCGCCTCTGCCTTTCCTTCATTGCTTTTCCACCCGCATTGTCCCTCTCGTCATTGTGGACGCCCGACATGGGTACGGAAAAAATGAGCACAATGCCCAACAACAAATGGTGTCCCAAACCAACAGCGGCCGCTGTTGGGCAGGCGGCCTTCTGTCTCAAACGGACACAGCCGCGGCGGCGCGGACAGCGAGTGCTGTTCAGAATGAAGAGGAACTGCTGTTGGGCATTGTTTCCATTCTTTCCGTCACCGTTTCGTTCGTGCCGAGCCATGCTCCTGGGGTCGCGCGGCCAGGGTGCGCCCGGGAGCCGGCGCATCTGCCCAGACCCCGTCACGCGCCCGCGGCCTGCCCGGGGCGCTGGGCGGACGGGGCCTGGCTCGCTGCGCTCGGGGACCGGCTTGCTCCCCGGGCCTTGGAGCATTCGCTGCGGCGTGAAACTATGGCCCCTTCGGCCAGTTGGGAACTGCGTGGAGAATTGCATGAGAAATGAGGTGAAAACTGTTGTAAAAAAACGTTGAACACAAGGTCGCCTCCGTTCAAGCGCGGCGGGTCCTTTTTTCAGCGAAAGCCCCCTCCATGTTTCAACCCACTGCGGGTTTTGCTTTTCAACCCACGGAGGGTGCCATGGTTCAACTCACGACTGGTTCATTTTTCAACTGGCTGCAGGGGCCTCAAAAGGGCGAGTACTCCTGAGTTCAGGGGGGCAGGCAGCAGGCGATTTGGGCGCCTGTGTCAGATCACTGGGGGCCAGTCGCAAGATGTTCGCCACGCGCGCGCGGAGTGCCTTGACGGGGGGCGGGGTCTGGGCAGATGCGCTGATCCGTCTGCCCACTCTGGCTCCCCGACGCCGGGAAAGAGATGGGGAGGGCAACGGGGGTGGAAGAGCAGGAAAGCACGCGGGCGCGCGAGGCGGCACCCTGCCTCCGCCGCCGCAGGTGCAGGCAGCGGCACCCGCGCCCGACGCCAGGGGCGAAATTGGCGGCGTCGTGGCTTCGACGCACAAGGAGGCAGGGAGGAAGGACACGGAGGCAAACAAGCAAGAAAACACGAAACCGACATGCACACTTTCAACCGGACCGCACTAGCCCTTTCGGGCGTTGGTGGTTTAGCAAGCTCGTGTCTCCGACCTCCTCCTTCTCTCTGGGGGGAGGTGCCGCTCCCCCCGCCCCCTCCTCCCGGGCCTGGAGGAAGCGCTCCGCGGGTCGATGGGCGGTCCAGGATGGCCCCCAGACGGCCCCGAGAGGGCCCCAGCTGGTCAAAGATGGCTCCGAACATCGCATAATACAACCAAACATTGTTCAAGACAGCTTCCAACGCGCCTCCGATTTTCCCCAAGACCGCTCTAAGACCGCCCCAAGATGATTCCAAATGGCCACTGAGCCCCCCATGGACGCCCTCCAGAGGCCAGAACCTTTCTCCAGAAACCAATACAAGTGAAGGTCTTCTCTCGCCTTTTCGCTCCCAATGGGCTCTCGAGCATTCGAGACGGCTGCGAGATGGCCCGAGCGAGCCTCAAGATCGGCCCGGGAGGGGCCCAAGACGGCCTCAAGAGCGCCCACAAGCGCCCCAGCAGGGCTCCCAGAGGCATGTCTTCAGCCCCCGAAGGGGAGGGCGCAATTGGCAACCCTTCTTCTTGGATCGACGACCTCGAAGATCCCAAGCAGTCCCTCCAGGCCCCCAAAAGAGCCCAGGATGGCCCTCTGAGGGCCCCAAGAGAATCCACAAGGCATCCAAAATGGCCCTGGGAAGGCCCCAAGAAGGCCGCGAGAAAGCCCCGACATGCTTCAAGGAGGCTTCCAAAGCGCGACTGCATGCTGGCCACTGGTCAGGGCAACTCGCCTGGTGAGTATTTTTGGATGGGCTGGTAGAAATACGCGGAGCGTCGCGAGTAAACCGCATGGCTTGCGTCGCAAAGTCTTTATGAAAGCCCATCGCCCCCAGCCCTCGCGAGACGCTGCGTTGCGCTCTCTTGAAAAAGCATAAGAAACGGATCGCTTCGAACGCGGGCGCGCGGACGACGGTCCCAACCCAACAAAATCCGCCAACGAAGAATATGATTGAGATTTGAAGCAATGTTCATTATGCCAGCTCGCCTGGCTGAAACGCGGCACTGCAACAACGCTTCGAGCGAGCTGCGAAACTGCGCCCACCCGAGCGCTGGCCCCTGTAGGCCGGCCCTCGTCGAGCCAGAAAATTTGCCCCCAAACGCTTGCACGACTGCTGATGCCTCGCGCTCGGTCCCGGCACCATCGATTGCCCTCGTTCACGGCCGAGAGGTGGTCAGAAACTACTGCAGCCCCCCTAGAAGGCCGCCCAGAGCGCCCTGAGGATGCCCAGGCGTTCGGCCCTCGGCGCCGTCTGGCACCTCCCGCTACAGCCCACAAGCTAGGGCTCGAAGTGGCCAGCCGTGGGCCGAGAGCTGCGCGACTGACCAGCCACAGCGGGTGACCTCGAGGGTTCCGTTCGCCTGGCCACATCCGCCCGCGCAGACGCGCCCACCCCGCGCAAGGCGAGTTACCCCCCGGGAGAGCAGGCAGAGCCATCGGGACTGGGCCGAGGCTCGCGGGGGAGCGCGCGCGCCAGCCTTAGGGTGTCAAATTCGGGCGGGAGCTCCCTCGCCGAACCCTTCAACTACGGCGGAGGTGCTAGATAAGGATACCTTCGATAAGGAACCCAGGGTCTCGCGACCGATGGGCGGCCAAACGTGGGCCACCCACGTCGCCTTGAAACAATAAGGGATGCGCCAAGGTTCGGGCCCCAGGAAGACGCTCCTTATCCAATGCCGCCGCCGTATCTTGGAGCGGATGCGACGCCTCGGAGTCATCACCCCCTTGTTACCACACCTCGTCGCACGCGTAAAATAATGGCCACAAGTCTCGGGCGTCCTGCTTGCAGTGCTGGCAACGGCCATTATCAGTGAAACCGCCCTGAGTTTCTAGCGGGCGGCCAAAGCGCGCCAGCTATCAAAGCCCGCAGAGTTCGTTCCCTTACGCGCAGGATCTCTTGCCGAATTCACCCAGAGCCTGAAAACTCAACCCCAAACATGTTCGGCCCCGTGCGCCTCAAGAACAACTGCCCAAATTTGCTGCACCCGGGCTCGCGCGATGCCCGGCCTAAAATCGCCAGGGGGGTCAGAAACAAAGTGAGGGTATCATCCCAAACATCCGACGTCTCGATTTTTTCGAGACATGGGCCCCCGACCTCCCGACCACTTCCCCGGGACCGGTTTTTCATCCCGAGGCCCGGCGCGGGCCCCGAGAGGCCGAAAACTACGAAAAAACTCCGTCTCGATTTTTTTCGAGACGCCCGATGTCTGGGATCATGATCATCATGGTCCGTCGGGGTCCGGCGCGGCCCTGCTACTTGCCACCCTTTTCTTTGCACAAGCTCAGAAAAAAAGGGGGGGCAAATCAACTGCGCCCGCGGGCCCTCGGACCGGGCCCCGCGAGAAAGCAACTGACTCGCCCGGACCCAGGCCTGCCTCAAATCGGAATTTGCAGCCCCGTTGTCCTGTGCCCCAGACCCAGCAACAATGCCGAAAGACTGCGGGGGCCGTGGCGTCCACGACTAGGTCGCGGCAGGTATCCTCATGGGCGCCACAAGAAGGAGGGACGTGAACGCGCCCCTCAGCACCCACAGCTCCGCAGTCAGGGCCCTCAAACCAGCGCTGAGTCCGACGTCCCCGAGACGGCGGTCCGGCGACCCCCGCCGGGCGCGAGCCCAGTCCTCCAGAACGCCGCGGCCCTTGCGCCGGCAGTCCTCCTGAGGACTCGGAGCTGCCCGCAGCGAGACTGCAGCTGCTGGGCACGGCGTTTTTTTTTTTTCTATTTTGCAGAGGACTCGCCCCCGCGCAAATCGCGCCCTAGATGTCGTATGCGGCCATGGTCGATCAGCCCTAGCATGCGCGCCGACAGATTAAGCCTCTTTCTCCGAAGCGCTCGACTGGGCGAGATATCCTGACTTGTTCGGCAGCGGCCACAAGACCTGTGGGCCCAACTTTTTTCACGGAGAAACCTCGCAACCAAATTAGCAAGCCTCCGAGACACTGGTTTCTTTGCCTTCCCGCGGCAAACAGACGTCGCCCATGGGGGCGCGAATCTCAATGCTGGCGAATCTCCGAACAAATCCAAGCTCAGGGGCTAACGGGGCCGCCAACATAAATGCGCGGGCGCGCGAACACCCCGCCTAAATGCCACGGAATGCAGCATGCGCATCCGAGAGGCTTCCGAAAACGTCCCCTCTTTTTTTTGGTGGGGGGGGCATGTGGCATTGCACGAACGTCCACCCTAGGCGGAGAGGGGGGCCAACCTAAACATCTGGAACAGTTCAGTCAGCACAGTCATGTCATCGCGCTTGGCAATGTCCAGCGGTGCGCCGTTCCAGCGGGCGCCCCTGGCCCCGGCAGTCTCCGCCGACAAATTTAAATCGAACTCTGAATCGGTGGAGCTCCGACGCTCCCCGCCGCCCCAAACAAACTCCCCCGTTCTATTGACCCGCTCCTAGCTCTCACGCCACGCCCTGCCCCAAACGACGACGGGGGAATCCAGGGGCGCTATCAGGGGGCGGCCACCACTCGGCTTGCCTGGCCCATTAAGTTGGGAAACAAATCTTTCGGGAGGCCAGCTCTGACATGTTTCACGCTGCCGCAGCAACACAATCATGACTTCGAGAGGCCCCCCGAAAGATAATTAGCGACCGAGAATGTTTTCGACAGCGCCCCGCTGCAATCCTCTTTGAAAATTATCCCGGCAAAGCAACCTAACAGCGATGTGTATAAGCATATCTGGAAGCATTCCCCTTAAGATTCAGGTGAGAATCCAGTTGTAGAATTCTGCTGTTCTCGCAGTCGCAGTCGCATTCGCAATGACAGTCGCAGTGGCAACGGCCTTAGGATCCAATGGAATCCTAAGGATTCCTAAGGCATCCTTAGGCATCCTTAGGAATCCATAGGAATCCTTAGGCAACCTCAGGAATCCTTAGGAGTCCTGATTCCCAGGGATCCCTAAGGATTCCTGAGGAATCCTAGGGATTCCTCGGGATTCCTGAGGATGCTTTTAACTATGCCTACGGATTCCTAAGGATGCCTACGGATTCCTAAGGATTCCTGGGGATTCCTAAGGATTCCTATGGATTCCTACGGATACCTCAGCCTGCCTCAGTTTCAGCCTCAGCCTCAGCCTGCCTCGGCTTGCCTCGGCCTCAGCCTCAGCCTGCCTCGGCCTCAGCCTCAGCCTGCCTCAGCCTGCCTCAGCCTCAGCCTCAGCCTGCCTCGGCCTCAGCCTCAGCCTCAGCCTGCCTCAGCCTCAGCCTGCCTCAGCCTCAGCCTCAGCCTCAGCCTCAGCCTCAGCCTCAGCCTCAGCCTCAGCCTGCCTCGGCTTGCCTCAGCCTCACCCTCAGCCTGCCTCGGCCTCAGCCTGCCTCGGCCTCAGCCTGCCTCAGCCTCCCCTGCTCCCCACCCCCTTCCCCACCCCCATTCAGCCTCACTTTGTCTCAGCTTCGGCCTGCCTCGGCCTCATCCACAGCCTCAGCCTCAGTCTCAGCCTGTCTCGGCCTGAACCTGCGTCGGCCTCAGCCTCAGCGTCAGCCTGCCTCAGCCTCAGCCTACCTCAGCCTCAGCCTCAGCCTGTCTCAGCCTCAGCCTGCCTCAGCATCAGCCTCAGCCTCAGCCTCAGCCTCAGCTGCCTCGGCTTGCCTCGGCCGCAACCTCAGCCTGCCTCGGCCTCAGCCTGAGCCTCAGCCTGCCTCAGCCTCAGCCTCAGCCTGCCTCAGCCTCAGCCTGCATCAGCCTCAGCCTCAGCCTGCCTCAGCCGCAGCTTGCCTCAGCCTCAGCCACAGCCTCAGCCTCAGCCTGCCTCAGCTTCAGCCTCAGCCTCAGCCTGCCTCGGCTTGCCTCAGGCTCAGCCACAGCCTGCCTCGGCCTCAGCCTCAGCCTCAGCCTGCCTCAGCCTCAGCGTCAGCCTCAGCGTCAGCCTCTGTCCTCGGGATTCCTGAGGATGCTTTTAACTATGCCTACGGATTCCTAAGGATGCCTACGGATTCCTAATGATTCCTGGGGATTCCTACGGATTCCTATGGATTCCTACGGATGCCTCAGCCTGCCTCAGTTTCAGCCTCAGCCTCAGCCTGCCTCGGCTTGCCTCGGCCTCAGCCTCAGCCTGCCTCGGCCTCAGCCTCAGCCTGCCTCGGCCTCAGCCTCAGCCTGCCTCAGCCTCAGCCTCAGCCTCAGCCTCAGCCTCAGCCTCAGCTGCCTCAGCCTCAGCCTCAGCCTCAGCCTCAGCCTCAGCCTCAGCCTCAGCCTCAGCCTCAGCCTGCTCGGCTTGCCTCAGCCTCACCCTCAGCCTGCCTCGGCCTCAGCCTGCCTCGGCCTCAGCCTGCCTCAGCCTCCCCTGCTCCCCACCCCCCCCTTTCCCCACCCCCATTCAGCCTCACTTTGTCTCGGCTTCGGCCTGCCTCGGCCTCATCCTCAGCCTCAGCCTCAGTCTCAGCCTGTCTCGGCCTGAACCTGCATCGGCCTCAGCCTCAGCGTCAGCCTGCCTCAGCCTCAGCCTACCTCAGCCTCAGCCTCAGCCTGTCTCAGCCTCAGCCTGCCTCATCATCAGCCTCAGCCTCAGCCTCAGCCTGCCTCGGCCGCAGCCTCAGCCTGCCTCGGCCTCAGCCTGAGCCTCAGCCTCAGCCTCAGCCTGCCTCAGCCTCAGCCTGCATCAGCCTCAGCCTCAGCCTGCCTCAGCCGCAGCTTGCCTCAGCCTCAGCCACAGCCTCAGCCTGCCTCAGCTTCAGCCTCAGCCTTAGCCTGCCTCAGCCTCAGCCTGCATCAGCCTCAGCCTCAGCCTGCCTCAGCCGCAGCTTGCCTCAGCCTCAGCCACAGCCTCAGCCTGCCTCAGCTTCAGCCTCAGCCTTAGCCTGCCTCGGCTTGCCTCAGGCTCAGCCACAGCCTGCCTCGGCCTCAGCCTCAGCCTCCTGCCTCAGCCTCAGCTCAGCCCTCAGCCTCAGCCTGCATCTCAGCCTCAGCCTGCCTCAGCCTCAGTCTCAGCCTGCCTCAGCCTCAGCTCTCAGCCTCAGCCTCAGCCTGCCTCGGCCTCAGCCTGCGTCAGCCTCAGCCTCAGCCTGCCTCAGCCTCAGCCTCAGCCTGCCTCGGCGTGCCTCAGCCTCAGCCTCAGCCTGCCTCGGCCTCAGCCTGCCTCATCTCGGGCATTCAAAATATGGCATAGGACTGCTGTTCTGGGAACACGAAGATCACGAAGTGGCCCACAGCTGGCTCCGGGCAAACAAAATACAGAACACAAATTTTGTAGTGGGAACACGAAGAACACGAAGTGGCCTACAGTTGGCTCCGGGCAATCAAAATGTGGCCTGGGAGTGGTGTTCTGGGAACACGAAGAACACGAAGTGGCCTACAATTGGCTCCAGGCATTCAAAGGGTGGTCTGGGAATGGTGTTTTGGGAACACGAAGAACACGAAGTGGCATGCAGTTGGCTCCGGGCATTTAAAATGTGGCCTGGGAATTGCGTTCTGGGAACACGAAGAACACGAAGTGGCCTACAGTTGGCTCCGGGCATTCAAAGTGTGGTCTGGGAATGGTGTTTTGGGAGCACGAAGAATAGGAATCCATAGGGAACTATAGGAATCTGTAGGAGTCCTGGGGAGTCCCCGGGTTCCCCGGCTTCTCCCGGCACCCGCCCAGACCCCCCTGAGGAGTCAAGATGCTCTCTTTTGAGCCCACTAGAAACCTATCAGTCTTCGCTGTTTGGTAATTTCAAAATGACAAATCTAAAAGCGGCGAATGCGGGAGGGGGCCCACATCGGGGGCGCCCCCAGAAAGCTCGGGCCGCTCGCAGCCGCGCTCGGCCCAAATCGCCCCCCCCGCCGCCCCGCCCCGCCCCGAAATAATCGCATCCGCTAACTCGAGAGGCCGGGCTCGCTCTCTACCTCCGATCACTTCCTGGAACGCCCTGGCGTCGGTGAGCCCGCGAGCCGCTCGGCCCCTCCCAAAAAAAAGCCAGACCCATTTCTGCCGTTCCTCGTTCTTGGCCACAAGATGCGCGGCCTCGCGGCGGGCCGCTTTGCCTGGGGCCCTCGAGACTCTCGGTCTAGACTGGCTCTGTCGCCTTGAAGAAAAAACGCGAGACTGACTGTCCAGACGATCGATCGCGCACTCACTTCAGCCTGTCGGCGTGGACGAAGAAACGCCGCCTAAAGCAACGCCTTGTCCGCTCTCTTGCCTGCCTTGTCCTGGCCACCGCCGTCTACCACTGATCGTGGGATTCGAGCCCCGCGGGCAGCCGCGCCCCGCGCTGCCTCCCCTGTCGATGGTTGAAGACTCTGCGCGGGTTCAACTTTCAGCCTGTTCCACTTCGCGCCAAGTGGCCCTGAACGCACTTCGAACTTGGCCCGTTCTGGCCTCGTGGCGCCGCGCCCATCGGGAATTTCACATTCAGCTCCTCGCAAAAAGACGCCCAGCACTCGCCGACCTCATCGCCGCCCATGGCCAATAAATTGTGTCTTGAAATTCTGGCCACGGCCGTAGTCACCTAGCACAGACTGGCCTCGCAATGGCTGGTACCTTCCTCGGCTGACATGGCGCGGGCGACATGTCGACATCCTCGACGTCCTGTGCAGCTTGAGTCCAGATGGGGGAAACTTGAACGCATCGCTGCGCAGTCAACGACCGCCCCAATAACGATTTACGCACGGGTAGCCGAGTTCGGCGCTGACACCGCTCCACCACGCGCGGGCGCCCACGACGCGAACTATCCTGGCTCCAGGCGGGCGCGTGCCCCGAACAACCATTCGCATCCCAACTCCCTCGCTCGCATGGGGCGCGGCGCCGCGCTCGCCCGGATTGCCGCGCTCGTCGGCCCCAACTTTTCTTCGACGTGCAGGTATCCGCTGACCGCAATGACCCCGCCCTTCACCGCCGCGCGCGCGATCTGCCCCCGCGCGCGCTGGAAATGGGACCCCACCCAAACTCAACGGAGAATATAATGACCAGCGTGCGCCTTGGAGCCAGAACTGCGACTCCGCCACTCGCGCCCCGCCTGCTGCGTCGGGCGCCTTCGCCGAGACCACGCGGCGCCCCGCTGCAGCTGCGTGAGCCTGGACATCTAGAAGCTCGGCTCAAACAAGTGCCCCGAGCACGCAGCGCTATCGGAGCACCCGCTAGAGACGACGTCTTCGACTCCAACAACTGACCCAACGGCCCCGGCGACACAGCATTTGCTTTTGTAGCTCTCACAGATGCCACTCATTTGACGGCGCGAAGCATCGTGACGAGCGAGAGCAACGCCTCAGATGTGGTCGGCGGGGTTGCGGCGCGCCTCACGAGGGAACTTCTCGAGCTCCTCACCTGCCCTTTTCGCCTCCTCGCAAAGTGGCTCCTCTGCGTCGCGCACTCCGACGGTTGCCGACCCGAGGACATGTCAGAGAAAACCCGGGTCATCCGCGCACTGGGGGACCCCGCCCTGTCCCGCTGCAGCGCCGGCCGCCGCGGCGGGGCCTCTCCTGGACCACCTGCCGCAGGAGCGCCGCTGCGTGAGGCAGTTCCTGGGCCGCCTGCCCCTGAAGCCCTCCGCAACGACGCGTCAGGCTTCCTCTGCCCGCGGCCTGATCTGGTCCGCCTGAGCCTTTTCGGCCGCGCGCGCTTCCTCGAGCGCCCCGCGCATTTTCTCCGCCGCGCCGCCTGGGGCTTCAAAACCCGGCGGCAGCTCGCCCGAAGGCTCGACGGGCAGGTCCGCCGCCGCGCCCAGCACCCGGCGCTGCGACTGAAGCCCGCCGCGCCCGCCCGCGCGCGGCAAGGGCGCCCCCGCCACGGGCGCGCGCTGAGATCCCACCATTTCGAACAGCTCCTTCTCGGCATCGCCCAGCGCACGCTGCGCCTTCGCCACCGCCGCAGCCGCTGCTGGCATCTTCTCCTGGAGGGCCTGCACTGCGGCCTCTGGGTGCCCCGACTTCTTCTGGAGAGTGGCGCGCAGGAAAGGATGCATTCTTGGAGCGCGTGTCCAGCGGCTTGGCAGCCGCCAACTTCCCGCGCAACGTACTCTGTCGCTCCCTGAGGTTCGCGCGCGCCTTCTTGACTTCAACTGCGTCGATGCCCTCGACAGCTTGATGTTAGCCGCGACCTTTGCCAGCTGCATCTTCATGTCGCCCTCAGGGCCCGCGTCGCCGTCGTCCACCTCCATGGGCTCGTCAGACCTCGGGGGGTTCTGGCAACCGGAGCCGTGAGCTGCGCCAACTCATTCCTGACCCGCCTGAGCTCCTGCTCCGCATTGGCACTGCTGGATGGCCCTGCAGCTCGCTGTGATGGCAGCTCAGGAACCTTGGAAAACGCGAGCGCCGAGCTCTTGTGCTGCTGGCACTTGCTGCACCGCATGAAGTCTGACATGTTCCACCACCGATCACGTGAAGTCGACCTGCAGCGCTTACTGTGACATGGAACTGCCCACGCCATGCGATTGGTCTGGTGACCTGGGTGCAACGGACCGCGTCCAGCACCTCCATCTCGGGTCATGTTTCGCGGCCTGTCGTCTGCGCCCACGTGGTGTAAAACAACACGCTGAAGGACGCGGGCTGGTACCACACTGCAGTATGTGAACGGGAGGATGTGTCCCGAGCCTGGGCAAGCTGCTGAATGGACACCGAACTGTTGGGGGGCGCTCCTCCCCCACGCCACAGAGTCAAATCCTGAGCGAAACGCTACGGACTTGAGCCCAAATAGCCCCAGACAGGAAGAGGACGAAGGAGGAAAAAGAGGAGGAGATTTGAGGGGGAAGGGAATCAGAGGGGGAGAAGCGGCGAAAGCCTTTGGAGCGACAAATGTGAACAGGGGCACCGGGAACAAAACATGAGGACGAGGCTGCTCAGGACGACAGTGGTTCTCGCAGACGGCTCGCGGCCAGATGCAATGGATTGACGTAGTCGTGGGCCCAAAACTGCTTAAACAAAACACCTTCCTTGAGGAACTGCAAGTCTGCGCGGGCGTTTGTCTTGACCAAGCCCATGGTTCTAAACCTCGACATAATTAGGAACCCGTCGACCCCGGAGGGGGGCGTACATGCATGTACCGGGCCCATGAGAAGTGAATGTCATCTTGTGGATGGGAGAACCCCAAATACCTTGCTAGCATCTAGCACCACGAGTGGCATCGGGAAGGCCAACAACGCCACACATCAAAGACATCACGAGTACGAGTATGGCACAAGCGGTAGATGTCATCGTTCCAATCTGATTACTTGCCTGTTGCAGCGAATTACATCTAAAAGCCGACTCCAACAAACAACAATTACGCACCTACAATAAATGCACGAGCAATCACAATTCCTAATTCCCCAATCGGCGCTTGCACTGAAGAAGTCCTCGCAAGCGTTGAACGATGTGACGAAATGGCTGGGTCGATATCAATTGGCGGCCGGGTATCCAGATTCCCGATGCCAGGCCTTGGTGAAAACTCCACGCCGATTCCAGCAAGCGGTCGGAGTCCCACGTTCCCCAGAATAAAGAAAATAGAGGAACTGGGGGGAGCAGAGAAGGTATGCGTGTTACACCACAGAAAGAAATTTTCAGGAAACGCAGGGACAAGAGACTAGGATCCACCTAGGCTCCACAATGCCATTGCCAGACAAGAGCGAGCGGGTGCTCGAGCTGTCCTGCCAGGGCCGCGTGGCTCGAATGCCCAGTGTAAGGAAACCAGGCGCGGGCGCCGATCTGCTCCTGGCAGTTCGCCCGCAGCTGGCGGCGACCTTTGCGCAAGACGGCGTGGGTGGGTCGCGGGGCGGGTCGCGGGGCGGTTCGGGATGCCCAGGAGCCTCTGCAAAGAGGCCCGCCGCAGGCGCGGACTCCTTCCGCCACCCGCCTGCCGCCCACACCACTACTGAGCCGACCGTCCAGAGGGACTGAGGCAGAAGACTGCGCAATTGGCAACTCTTCGGGGCATGCTGGAAAGACCACTCAAAATGATTGCGTGCGGGAGGAAGGTCGACTGCGAAGCAAAAGTGGTGCGCGTCAGGAATGCGACGAAGAGAGGCGGAGCGCTGATGCAGAAAACAAAGGGCCCGACTGTCATGCTGGAAAACCAAGAGGACGGAAAAAGAAGGGAAGAGGAGAGGAGGAGTGAGGAATCGCAAATGCAGAGACTGCTCGGTGTTCTCAGAGATTCCTCGACGACCTCGAGGCTGCAAACGCCCGCTGCGGTCGGAGCCGCCCGCGCCCACGCTTCACATCCAAATTTTTCGGCGTCCGATTCGTGGCCGCTGGCGGTGTTTCAGCCTTGAACGCCCGCGCTTGGGTCGCCGCCGCATCGACACGACACGAGCCTTGCGTAACCAAGCATACCTGGCCCGCTCCTCCCTGGTATGGTCTGGACTTCCCTGCTCCCTAGGGCTCCCCCGGGGCACCGCCCTCCGTGGGCCCTGGAACCGGCAGAGCTGCTCGTCGACCGTTTTCACAAGTCTGCCTCTTGATCAACTTAGGGTCATCTTCCTGTTCAAATTTCTGCCTCGTGTTGGAAACAAAAGGTGGACCTCTTGTCCCAAATTCCATGTTGAAACGTCAAATTCCTCATGGAACCCAAATTCTGCCTCGTGTTCAAGATTCTAAACAAAACGGTTCACCTCAACAATACACAAAACTGCTCACCGCAACGGCCTGGGCAATCGGGGGATCCGAAAGGCTTCCAGAACTGGTCCGGAAACGGTTCGGATCTGGTCAGATGACTGTGATTCGAACCAGGCCCCCAGCAGCGGAACGAAGCGGTAAACTAAACAGCGCCAAAAACGTAAACAAAACTGTTCCGAAAACTGCACGCAAAAACTGAAACCTAAAACGGAAAAACAAAGCGCCCTGTCGCCCACGTAGCACCGCCACCCGCAGCACTGTTTCGCGACGGTCATCCCTGCGCCGCGGGCCGGCCGCTTGCCAGCCTCAGAGACGTGTCGGAGCCCTGGCGCGCCCCATGTGCTTCTGCCGACGCTGCCGTCCACTGCCCTTCCATTGCTTTGGCGGCGAGCCCATGAAGGCACGGCGGAGGGGGCAGGCCTTCTCAGAAAGCTCAGAAGGCCCCTGGCCTACGAAGCCGCAGACGGCATCTCAAAAAGCTGGAGGGCTTCGGAGAAGCCCCACCGTCTTCTGAGAAGACGCGCCCCATCTCAATTCCCCCCTGAGCTCGCCGACGATGTGTGTTCACGCTGCTGCTTTTTCTCACTCCATCTCCCTCTGCGGTCCTGAATTCTTCGCCTGAGGAGGGCTATCCCATCGCTCGCTTCATGGATCAGCGAGGGCAACGAGACAAGCGCACACCAAATCGTAGCAACGCGACGGGGAAAACTCAGTGGTAAGCTAAGAGGTCGCAGCTGGGACCAGGCAGCGCGACAGAATAGGAGGCAGGAGAGGACCAAGACTCCGAAGGAGAAGGAGGAGGGCGAGAGGAAGGCAGACATAGCCGGACGGCAGAAGTGGCGCGGAAGTGCGCAGAGGTGAAGAATTGACTGGTGACACCGGCATGAAGGATGGTCAAGACTTCCATCAATCTGAGTCCGGTCCTCCCAGGCGCACGGCTTATCGCAAGGACCATGTCGGTCTGGCGCTGTTTCCCGTCACTGGATCCTATCCCTTCGCCTGGGATTTCATGGCTGAGCTTCAACTGGTGTCCTGGTAAAACGATGACATGGTTGCTCCTCTTCCTCCTCCTCCTCCTCCTCCGTCTCTTCAATCTCCTCCTCGGCCGCTTCTGCCGCCCACGTCCCACCGAGCAGCGAGCGAAGAAACTGCCACCGCACATCGTGCTCGCCGCCGTGGCACCGAATTTAAGAAGAGGTAGATGTTCGATATGCTGCGAGGCGCCTGGGCTGGAGCAGCTGGCGATTCTCCACGTCGCTGTCGTGGCACTCGAATGAATTAGCCAGCACATTCCAATAACATTAGCAGCGCAGACGTGGTACACACGGCAGCCGTGCAGACGAAGACGCCGAGCAGGCTAGACGCCACATGTGCTACGACCGGGATGAGAATGCAAACTATGCCACGAGTCCCAAACAAACCGTTCCTGAACGGATCGCTCAATCACGCGTCAATGGCTCGCATCGCAGCGAATGGCCCTGGGTTGAGGAAGAGGACGGAGAGGACGACGACGAGCATAACAAGGAAACGGAGGTAGAGAAGAGAAGATGGAAGGATGAGGAAAAACATACGAGAAAGCCGATACAAAGGATACTGTGCCTGGACGGACGAGGAAACTCCGAGGAGAAAGGAGACACCTATCATAAGGGGAGCCCCAATAGCATGACGAGCGGTAGCAGCATCAGCAGCAGTAGCGGCATCCGATCCCTTCCTCCCATCCTTTCCCTTCCAATTGCGATATGTGTGTGTGTGTGTGTGTTTTTTTTTATCTGTATCCGCGGACGCGTGTCATAGCCGACCTGGAACTCCAAACAAGACTTCGTCGTGATATGCGCAGTCGTGGAAGCAGCAGGAGGACCAGGGGAAGGCGGAGGAGGGGAAATGAGGGGGTCGAGCCTGCGCCAGGGCGAGAGCGCCAATCTGAACGACGGGAGCACAGTGCCGATCCGAAAGTGAGGCCCACGCTGCAGCGGGAGCACCCATCGCAATATCGAACACAATCGGATAGCAAACATATAGAAGGAAAAAACGTGTTTGGAACCCAAGGACAAAATACCCTAGGCGTATCCAACTCCTTCGCCACGCGAGGCGAATACGTGCATGAATGTTCCATACAAAAGACCACATCGCCAGATATACACGATCTTCGCTGTCCTCATCTCCGACGTGCCTCCCACGGGCCTACGAACGTGGCGGCAAATGCGCACTTCGTAGCTACCCAAGGAGCCGCAAGGTGTCGGCTGGATCCGCGTGGCCCTCGACTCACTGGACATTCCATGAGCCCACGACAACGGCGCCAGTTGCGCGGTTCGCAGCCCCTCCAAGGGGCAGCGCGCTCTTGTCTGGGTGCGCGTGGCCCCCGACTGCGCTGGACCTCACAATTGCGCACGAAATCTATGATTGTTGCGCAGCTCGCAGCCACCCAGGGAGCAGCGAGGTCTCGACTGGGTGCGCGTGGCCCCCGACCCCGCTGGACCTCCAGGAGCCCACGATAGTGTTGACACATGTGGAGTTCGCAGCCACCCAGGGGGCAGTGAGGTCTCGACAGGGTGCGCGTGGTCCGCAACCCCGCTGGACCTCCAGGAGCCCACGAACGTGGTGACATATGTGCAGTCCGACGCCACCCAGGGAGCAGCGCGGTCTCGTCTGTGTGTGCGCGCCCCCCCCTTTCCGCTGTGCCTCCCAGGAGCCCACGAAAGTGGCGCCAGCAGATGCGCAGTTCGCAGCCACCCAGGGAGCAATGAGGTCTCGACTCGGAGCGCGTGGCTCCCGGCTCCGCTGTGCCCCCCAGCAGCCCACGAAAGTGGCGCCAGCTGCGCAGTTCGCAGCCCCCCAGGGAGCAGCAGTGTCTCGTCTGGATGCGCGTAGCCCCCCGACTCCGCCGTGCCCCCCAGGAGGCCAAGAAAGTTGCGACGGTTGCGCAGCTCGCGCCCAGCCAGGGAGCAGCGAAGTCTCGTCTGGGGGCGCGTGGCCCCCGACTCCGCCGTGCCTCCCAAGAGCCCACGACAATGCCGCCAGTTGCGCAGTTCGCAGCCACCCAAGGAACAACGAGGTCCCGTCTGGATCCGCGTAGTTACTCTCCTACTCCGCCGTAACCCCCACACCCCCACGAAAGTGGCGACGTTTGTGGAATTCGCAGCTACCCAGGGAGCTGCGAGGTCCCGCCTGGGTGCACTTGGCCCCCGACTCCGCCGTGCCTCCCAGGAGCCAACGAACATGGCGCCAGTTGCGCAGTTCGCAGTCCCCCAGGGAGCTGCGAAAACCCGTCTGGATGCGCGTATTCCCCGACTCCACCGTATCTCCCAGGAGCCCATGAAAGTGGCGGCAGCTGCGCAGTTCGCAGGGGGCTGCAAAGTCTCGTGTGGATGCGCATGCTCCACGACTTCGCCCTGCCCCCCAGGAGCCCACGAAAGTGGTGACAACTGTGCAGCTCGAAACCACCCAGGGAGCAGCGCGGTCTCATCTGTGTGTGCGCGTGGCTCCCGACTCCGCTGGACCTCCCAGGAGCTCACGAAAGTGGCGCCAGAGCTCACGAACGTGGTGACACATGTGCAGTTCGACGCCACCCAGGGAGCAGCGCGGTCTCGTCTGTGTGTGCGCGTGGCCCCCGTCTCCGCTGTACCTCCCAGGAGCTCACGAAAGGGTCGCCAGGTGCGCAGTTCGCAGCCACCCAGGGAGCAGCTAGGTCTCGTCTGGGTGCGCGTGGCTTTCGACTCCGCCGTGCCTTCCAGGCGCCCACGAAAGTGGCGCCAGTTACGCAGTTCGCGGCCCCCCCAGGGAGCTACGAAGTCTCTTTGTAAATGCGCGTACTCCCCGACTCCGCTGGGCCTCCCAGGAGCCGACGAGAGTGGTGACGCCTGTGAAGTGCGAAGCCCACCGGGGAGCAGCGCGGTCTCGTCTGTGTGCGCGTGGCCCCCGGCTCCGCTGTGCCCCCCAGCAGCCCACGAAAGTGGCGCCAGTTGCGCAGTTCGCAGTCCCCCCAGGGAGCCACGAGGTCCCGCCTGGGCGCGCATGCTCCCCGACTCCGCCGGGCCTCCCAGGAGCCCACGAAAGCGGCGCCAATTGCGCAGTTCGCAGTCCCCCGAGGAGCTGAGAGGTCCCGTCTGGGCGCGCGTACTCCGCGACTCCGCCGTGCCTCCCAGGAGCCGACGAAAGTGGCGGCAATTGCGCAGCTCGCAGTCACCCGAGGAGCTGCGACGTCCCGTCTGGGCGCGCGTACTCCGCGACTCCGCCGTGCCTCCCAGGAGCCCACGAAAGCGGCGACAGTTGCGCAGTTCGCAGCCACCCAAGGAGCAGCGCAGCAGGAGGCAGGAGGAGGGGGGATGAGGAGAGGAGTCGCGACCGCGAGGTAGGAGGAACGAGGGAGGCGGAGGAGGAGGAGGAGAGGTCGCGACCGCAGCGCTTTATTCAAAACGCGGACCCAACACAGGAGGGCTGAGTAAAGATCAGCGGCGCAGGAGACGGCCAGGCAGCCGCGCGCACCACTCCCTCATGTCTAGGGCGTTGCTTGATGGGGGGGCCAGAAAACGGGGGAGGGGGGAGAGAAACGTGCGCCTTTCGTGCCCCTGCTGGGCCACAGGGGGCCCCCATAGGGCCCCCTTGGGGCATGAAAGGTGCAAGCTTCTTCTATATACCCCCCCATGTAGCGCCCCCCCCCCCATTACGCAACGCCCAACCATCTGCCCGCCCCGCCCCTCCGGGAGCGCTGCGTGGGTGGCGTTCCCCGTCTGCCAGGCCTGCGGGCGACGGATGGGGGGGCGAAGACACTCCGACGCCGAGCGCGGAGGACAGAATGTTCCGCCGCCGCCAACGGAGGGGGCAGGAGAACCCGTCCACTGCAGATCAGGGTAGGCTGTTACCATGTCCCGATCACCAGGGACGTCCATTCACTAAATCACCGATCCTGGCCAGGCAGATTATTGACCCACGACCAGTGCACATGATGTTGCTTTTTGTCGTGTCCGGTAGCGCTCGTTACCTTGGCTGGGGTGTGGGATGGGGCTCCGGGTAATGGTAAAGCTTGGGCGAGGTGGGGCACGTCGGGGCGGGGGTGCGCTGCGATCGCCGCCGGCATGCAAGAGCTCGGCAAAGGAGGAGGAGGAGGAGGAGGCGGAGGAGGGAGGAGGAGGAGGAGAGAGGAGGAGGAGGAGGAGGGAGGGGGGAGGAGGAGGAGGAGGAGGAGGAGGAGGAGGAGGAGGAGGAGGAGGAGGAGGAGGAGGAGGAGGAGGAGGAGGAGGAGGAGGAGGAGGAGGAGGAGGAGGAGGAGGAGGGAGGAGGAGGAGGAAGGAGGAGGAGGAGGAGAGGAGAAGGGAGGAGAAGGAGAAAGGAGGAGGAGGAGGGAGGAGGGAGGAGAGGAGGGAGGAGAGGAGGAGGAGGGAGGAGGAGGAGGAGGAGGAGGAGGAGGAGGGAGGAGGAGGAGGGGGGGCGGGCGGCTCCGCCCTCAGACCTGGGTCGGCCACAGGCAGTCCTGGGGGGCGTGTCTTAGGAGGCAGCTCCTGGGAGGTCTTCGTCGGAACGGCTGAGGATTAAGTCGGGCGTTGGCAGAACTGTTTTTAGTGGGACCTGGTTTGGTGATGTGTGCTGGGGGCCGCCCCCCCCCCCCCCCGCCCCGTTCCACTAACCAGAACTGCCGCCATCCGAAAAAAACGCCATCTACGGCAGACCTGGTTTCGTGATTCTGGCCAATTTCGGGGCTCCGGGGCCCTACCACGAACCGGGTCCCCTTACCTGGGGTCCTGGCTATACCCGATTAAAGGCTATGAAGTCGGATAAGAGGGCCGCTGAGCAGGACCAAACCGGATGAGGCCCACGGATTAAGCCCCACTGGGCCAGATTCAGCGGAAAAAGATGGACTCATCGTGACTATGCCAGAGCAGGCTGATTTTTGACCGCGGACATGCCCGCGCCGATGCTGATTCGAACCTCCCAGGAGGTGCATCCTAGTCCGTCCCCGGGCTCCCCTTCCTTTCCGAGCGGCCAGATTTGCAAGGAGGGATTGGCCGACCCCCGCCAGCGCCGACCCGCGCTGCATGCACCCCGAGAGGTGCACACCTCCAGGCTAGCCCGGGTGCCTTTCCCTCCTCCGCCGATCGCCCCCAGTGCAGTCAGGCAGCCTCCTACCCCCCGGGGTGGAGGCGGAGGAGGAGGAGGAGGAGGAGGATCAAGAGGAAGCAGAGAAGAGGACCGAGGAATGAGGAGGGAGGAGGGGGAGGAGAGAAGAAGAGGGGAGAACCGATCCCCAGACGACCCCCTGTGACTGCATTGGAGGTGCTGATAGCAATGTCATTGGCCTTGTGACCCCCGCTCCTGGGCCATCTTGTAGCGTCGGGGGTCTTCTGCGCCTCGCAAGGGGCTGCTTTGTAGGCATACGTGGCCTCCCCTCGCAGCTCTGGGGGAGCACCCTCGGGCGGGACCACTTCTGTCAACGCCCCGCTCCTCATCCACAGACTCCTTGCTTGCGCCAGCGTAGAGTGTGAAGCCATCGCGGGCTGGGTGTGAACCCGTCGCGGCCTCCACGGTCTCCCCTTCTTCCTGCTCGTCCTGCCCTCACCTGGAACTGATGCACACAGTGGTTGAATCAGGTCGAGACGATGCTGAGGCGCTCAGTGAGCTTGCATCGACACTGCGATTCATGTAGTGCGGAGGCTGGCGTTGTCCAGCAGTCGGCGCTCGCACGTGCGAGACTTGGGATGGTTGGAAGGCGGGCTGCGCCAAATCCTGGTACAACGGACGGCTCGCGCTCTTGCCGAAACACCCCTCAGCCAATGTTCAATATTCGGGGGACCTTCTTTGCCCAATCGCGCCGATTTCCGCATCGAATCCATTTCGAATCCACGCAAAAAACCAACGTCGAATCCGCGTCGGACTTACATGGCAGACATCCGGATGTTCGACATCCGCCGGCCCCCGTGTGGGGCCTCCAGGCTGTGAGCCATCACGTTACATTGGCTTCAATGTTGTTGTGGTGGTGGATGTGGGCGATGGAACGTGGCATCTGTGCTGTGTCAATATATGTCGCAGCGGTTTTTGTTCTCAACACGCCCAAGGGGGCGACGCCGACACCACGGCAACCATGCGTCCCACGCCCCAGCCGACGAAGCTGGCACCGCGCCGAACCCCACGGCAAACCCACCGCGTCCGAGGAGGCGTTTGCCCTAATGCCCGCGGCGCCCTTCCCAAGACGCAAGGTCGCGCGTCGGAACAAACGGCGCGGCGACATATGCAAGACTCCTCCATAAGCGCCTATCATACTCGAGCGATGTGATTCCTGGCCCCCGCGGGCCCACGCCAAGCACGGAGGATCCGCGCTCTCAGGGCCACGATCCTTAACAAGCCTCACCTCTGGGCGCAAAGGGGAAGCTGTTGCTTTTTTTTTGAGAGGCCGCCGCGCGCCAGCCGATCGCCGCCGCCCACGAGCTCCACCCGCGGCGGCGCGGGGCCGCCCCCCAGCTCCACCGAGCGTTAACCTAGCGCACCGCGTCGGCCACCGCCACCCTCCGGCGCAGGCGAAGCGGAGGGCGTCACGCGGCCGCCGCGCCGTCGCCGCCGCCCGCGCCCCGGAACTCCACCGAGGCGGCGTGCGGCACATTGTAGGTCCGCATCACCTCGGCCGTGACGCTGTCGGCGGTGCTCGTCTCGATCGCGAGCGTCTGGTTGCCCCCCCGGCTGTGCAGCTCGAACTCCACGAAGCCGCCGGCCCGGTGGCAGCGCTGCACCAGCTCGTACATCTGCCTCAGGTTGACCACCTGCTCTCCGTTGACGCCCACCACCCTCTGGTCGATCATGTCGGAATACCCGGCGGTCCGCCTCGTCGGGAAGACGTGGCTGAGGATGATGGGCTGCTCCTCGGGTATCGTCTGGACGTTGTCGTACATCAGCAGCAGCAGCTCAGCGGGTGCGTCCGACAGCCATCTCTGCCCCCACTCCTGCAGGTACGTCTTGGTGAGCGGCATGAAATTGAGCCCGCCGTACAGGAAGTACGGCTGCTTCTCGTCGTAGATGGTCGATGGCACAAGGGATGGTACAGGGCAAGTGGGCACCGAGAGCTCCAGCTCTTCCCCTTGGCGGAAGACCTTCATACGCACCTCCTCTCCCGCATACTTGAGATGGATCAAGTGCTGGAAAGAGAGCCGCTCCTTTTGGCCCACCGCGAAGGTTCCATCGTTTGCTATGTCATGACCTTCTATATTCATGATCACATCTCCACGCTGCAAGAACTGCTTTGTGATGACAGTCGGGGACACTCTGCAGATGAGGACGCCAGTTTGGCCATCCTTCAACTTCAAGTTGGCCCGCAACTGCTCGTTTTCCGTATTCTGAAACTTCACTCCCAGCGAACAGAACCCCAAGCAACGGTGGTGATCCTTGGGGTCCACATCATTCAAAAAATGGGTTATTATCGGCACTGGTATGACGTACC
The DNA here is from genome assembly GCA_963575745.1 of Prorocentrum cordatum. Lineage (NCBI taxonomy): Eukaryota > Dinophyceae > Prorocentrales > Prorocentraceae > Prorocentrum > Prorocentrum cordatum. Next base: position 718,968 of record CAUYUJ010005002.1, on the reverse strand, counting down.
CGATGTTCTGCGACTGGCTCTGGTTCTGAAAGGCGACGCCGATGACCTCGCCTGCCTCGTTGAGAGCCGGCCCTCCAGAATTGCCGGGGTTAATCGCGGCATCGATCTGAATTGTGAGCAGAGACCGGCCCGAGTGAGCGTACTGCCTAACCTCGATGCGGGAGACCACGCCCTGGGTGATCGAGATGCCCGCTCCGCCTTCGGGGTACCCCACGGCGGCCACCTCGTCCCGCAGGTGGGGCATGCCCCCGAAGGACATCGGCACCATCCCCTCCCAGAACTCTGGGTCCTCCACCGTCAGCAAGGCCAAGTCGCACTCGTGCGCTATCTTCGCCCTTGTCGCCTGATACTTGGAGGCATCGCCGGCTCGCTTCACTTCCACGTACGTGGCGTCAGCGACGACGTGCGCATTCGTCATGATCATTTTTTCTCCTCCGTGCTCTATGAAGAAGCCGGCGCCGCTGCCATCGCGCTGGGGCTTCGAGGCCCAGGGCTCCGAGGGGCGCTGGGCGGAGTTCACGCAGAAGACCTTCACAACTGGCTCGACGGCGGGCGGCCCATTCCCGTACTCGCTGGCCTCGCCGATTTTGGACAGCAGCCGGCCGTACACGTCGACGCTGTCCAGCGCCCGGGCCGTGGTGCGTCGCCTAGGCCCCAGCGCGGGCGCCCGCGCGAGGCGCCTCCGCGGCGCCCGGGCCCCCGAGGCGACGGTGCCGGCGCCCGTCGCTCCGGCGAGGGCTCCAGCAAGGGCCCAGGGCCGTGGCGCGGGCGACCCCCGCCGCGCGCACAGCCGCGCCGGCGGTCCTCCTCCCACGCTGGCCCTGCCAGCGGCCAGCTGCGCTGCCCGACCGGGGGGGAGGCCGGCCATGGCGGCTGCGCATGGCAGTCCCGCCGGACACGGGGTTGGCCGCGGGGGCCGAAGACGGCTTGCGCCAAAATGGCTACGGAAAAAAAGGGATGCTGTTGCTTGGGCCGACTGCGGCTGTTGCTGCTGTCTGATACTGGTGCTGCTGATTGCTGCTGCACTGTGCTGGTACATTGCACTGGGAATGGCGATTCATGTGCCAAGCAGTGACGATCCTGGCCTGCAGGGTTGAGTAAAGGGCCAGGGCGCGAATCATACCGATGACTGCACTCCTACAACGGCCGCGGAGGCAACATTGAAGTGTGGGGTCTGGGGCTGGCCCCTTCGAAGGAACATCTTTCGATGGGCGTTCTTCACGCTAGCAACGGTATTAACATGTCCCTGCTGAGACTGTGAAAGCATTATAATTGTGACCGTACCGAAATCGCTACTGGTGAAAATGGCGACGATAATGGTCATGGGGAGGTGTTGAAACACGTTGCTTGCCCAAAGCCGTTGACATCGGGCGTGGTAGTGGTGATGCTGCTGATGATGCTGCTGCTGTGGCTGATATGCTGCTGCTGATGATGGTGGATATGGTGATGATGATGACGATGAAACTGATAAGAGGATAACGATGACAAGG
>CAUYUJ010005002.1:589978-712478 GCA_963575745.1 Prorocentrum cordatum | reverse complement strand
CCACTGCACTGACTCACAGCGCGGTGTGGTAACCACACCGTGTGGGGGCCCCCGATGCACAGCGAGCAGCGCCGAGCTGCACCCCACCTCTTTGGGGGACCCTGAGCTGCGCCCGCCGCGCGGGACCTTCGCCCGCCGCGCTGGGCGCTGGGCTCCTGCCAACGCTCGCGAGGAGGGCGCCGCGCCAGCGTGCGGGCGCCGGGCCGCAGCCCACGAAGGCCAGCCCGACTTCTGCTGGCGCGCCCAACGCCGAGGTCCTCGGGAGCGAGAGTGGCCACGGATGATGATGGTGATGGTAGTGATGGTGACGATGGTTTTGGTGATGCTGGTGGTGATCATGGTGGTGGTGGTGATTGTGATGATGGCGTTAATGATGGTGACGATGATGATGATGATGATGATGATGATGATGATGATGATGATGATGATGATGATGATGAAGATGAAGATGCTGCTGATGATGATGATGATGCTGATGCTGATGCTGATGCTGCTGCTGCTGCTGCTGATGATGATGATGATGATGATGATGATGATGATGATGATGATGATGATGATGATGATGGTGATGGTAACCACCGCAATCAGTGACTACCTACCAGACCACGCCAACCCAACCCGAAGACCCAAATTTCGGGTTGAGGGGGGTACGAGTTCCACACGTGTTTTGTTCACTCTTCCACGACACCCCCCACTGGGAATGGAAGGCACATTGGGTCCTGCGAGTTGGGTCGGGGTAGTCTGGTGGGTGGTGAATCAGCTTTTCTGATGCGTCGCTACCCCGTCGCAGGCGGGACAGGCCGCGGCAACCCTCGGGCAGGGCGCCACCCAGCACCCTCCGCTGAGCCACGGCGGCTGGCCCCGACCGCGGCTGGAGCGCCGCCAAGGTGGCCCGAAGGTCTGCTGGGAGAAGGGCCTCCACTGCGCCCGCGCCCTCCCAGTGCAGCCGGAAGCGGTGCAGGAAGCTGCGGGGGCACAGACGCAGATCGGCTGCCAGGAGCCTCGGTGCGTAGCGCCCGTCGCAGACCTCAAGGGCAATTCGGCAAGAGGGGGAGGGTTTCTGAGGAGAGCGACGGCCGAACAGCACACATCCATACCCATGGGGTGGACGGAGGGAGCTATGCGTCCGCATTGTCGGATGGGGGTCCCCGCTGGAGCGGGAGCGCCCCTCGGGCGCGACAACCCGCGCTCATACCCATAGCCAGTCCTGGGTCTGCGTGTGTGCTGTTCGTTCGTCAGGAAGCGGGTCCAGGACCCTGGGGCTTTCCCGAGAACCACTTCTTCATCCGGAGTCGTGTTTGACAGCCTAGGGCCCAAGATGGGCCCCGCGAGGCCGAACACAGGAAAACGTCAGCCACAAATCCGCATTACTCTGCTTCGAGCGATCCCAACCGAAGTCTCTGGCGTTTGTTCCCGAGTCTGGTACTGCTCGTTACGGTGGCCAACCCAAGACGGCGCGCATGTCGCATTTCATAAGACGCATTGCTCTGTCACTGCTGCATTCTATTGTATCACATGTGCTCTGTTAAGTACATCTATGCTTTCTGTGGCCAACCTCACTTCGGTTCGCATGTGGCGTTTGATCGTGCGTAGTGATTCGGTCGCTGCTGTATTCAACAGTCGTCAACGATGTTATTTTCGGTTATGTTATATCATATTATGCGGTATTGCGTCCTGGCCTGTTCTTGACGGGCCGGCGTTACGTCGATACGCCTGTCACGTTTGATACGTCGTCCAATTGGTCGTTGCTGCGCCTCATTGCTCATGTGGCCAGCCTGACCTCGGCACGCACGTCGCGTTTGATAGGACGCCGTTAATCGGTCGCTCAAGTTCTCTTTCTGTTATCTTCAGGAATGCTCGATCCTGGACTATTGAAATACGTCGAAGTACGTTGTGCTCTGCGAGTTGTTCTTCGATTCTGATATATTGCACTCTATCCTGCTATGCTGTGCAACGGTCAAGCACACTGCACTGCACTATAATACCCTGTTAGGTTAGATAATATCGTAGTTATTGTTTTTGTCTGCTGCGTTCGTTTGTGATCGGATATACTATCTCCTACTCATGGGCATAATCGTCAAGGGTCTCCTGATATTGTCTTCATACAGTCTCTCACGGACTGATGTAATGCCCTGGCGCTGCACTCTGGTTCTAACATTGCGCTCCAGCTAGAATCGTTCTACACTGGGAATCACAATTCCATTGTGTAGCTGCTGTTATAATGGTTAAATTCGTGATTCTCAGTTGCTCTGCTACGCTGTTGTCAGATACATCCTGTCTCATTGTTCTACGACACATTGTATAAAACCACTGATGTAAACCAAGAACAATTCTTTTCTGCAATATGTCCAACGATCCTTAGTCTTTTCACGATATCCGGTGATGCGCTGCTACGCTCGGATAATCTTCTGTGGTTCGGATATTTCTGGCTGTGCTAAAGCATAATCGCTTCAGTACTGGAAGCAGCTGTAAAGAACAATTCTGCCCTGTTCTGTTGTCTTAGAATAAACTCAGCTGTGTCCTGATATGTCAACTCATGGCTGTTGTGTGGCGGCATGACAGGCTATGTCACGCTGCTATGTAGCATGAAGCGGTTTGGCATGGTATAGTTGTCATGTTCAGTGTGTTGGATGTGTTTATGTTATATGATGTGAGATGTCGTATGGGTAGCAGTGTTAGATACGTAGGTGTCTGCATGGTGCGATATGTGATGGTATGGTATGTCATAGCCTGGTATAGTATGCGATGTTGTTGTTATGGCCAGGTCTGGTCTGTCCTGTGATGTGGTGTCATGTTATGATGCGCTATACTGTGCTGTGTTATGCTATGGTCTGGTCAAGCAGCAAAGTTATGGTATGCCATGGTAGTTGGCATGGGACGCTGGTGGTTGCTGTGGTAAGTGTAGTAGGTCACCTGCAACGTGGTATGCTATGTCACGCTATAATATGCGGAGGCCCGTAAGTCCTAATGGATTATTGTGTGAACTATGTAGTATGGTATGGCTAGGGGTGGTGTTTGGTGCTCTGCTATGCGTGTCGACATTGTGGTATGATAATGCGACAAAGTAATGCTATGATGTGATAGTTATATCATGGTAGGTCGTGGTGTACTATGATATGCTCTGCTAGGTTATTATATGTTTGCTTTCATGGATGTGCCCATTGTTGCCGTGCTCTTGATGTCGATTGCTCATGCTCCTTTGCTCATACGCCGGGACGCCTGAACGGCGTGACGCCTCTGCCTCAGCGCTCTCTGGTATGCAGGGTGTCGGCATTAGCCGAAGACGCGGGACGGGACACTCAGGGACCCTTGGGATCCTGTGGAGCCTGGCGGCCGCGATGTGGTGTCGTCATTCGTCGAGGACGCGAGGCGGTCAACTCGGGATCCTGTGGGGTCTGGCGGCCGCGGTATGCAGGGTGGGCAGGCCGGAGCTCTTCCTAAAATCTGGCAACCCCGACCTGCCGGGTGGGGAACAACGGCCATCTCTTGAAAACGCGTCTTTTAACTTCTGCCGGCGTGCCCGCCTTCGCTGTACTTCAGCCGCCTTCCGACGAAGAACAGCTGATGGACAAGATCCTACACCACCCACGCAGCCAGGGTACTGGCGCACACTTCCACACGCACCCCTGCCCCCGATTGAAAGGCCCACCAACGCAGGAGGCTGCAACGATGCGCCCCCAGGCGGCCACCGTGCAAAACCTGACAGCGCCTCTTTTTTCGACAGCCAAGCGAAGAGTCCCATTGGGCAAGCACTGTTTTGGGAAAGCCACAGATGGGGAACAGCTCCGTGCGTTGATGTTGCGAATCCCCCGCTGGATACCAGCGGGTGGCCCGCGTCAGCGAGGTGTGCACGGATCTGGTGGCGGCGCCCAGTCTCAATCGAGCACACGCACAGCGAGTAATCGACCAGCTCGCGGCCGCCCAAGGGCGGGCCGAAGTGGCCCAGCACGCGCACCATGGTCAGCGCGGGCAGCCCGTCCTTAGCCACCACGCTGGGCCCAGCGCCATCCACCTGGAGGAGGAGGAGGAGGAGGAGGAGGAGGAGGAAGAGGATAGGAGATGGAGGAGAAGTTGAAGGAAGAGATGAAGGAGACGGAGGCTGGAGGCCGCACAAGTTGTTAAGGTCCGAAGACATGGAGTTGAAGGATGCCGCTGCACCGCCGATGCGTCATCGAGCCGCATAACTGCTGCATCGGCGACCTGGCGCGATCCTCCTGCCCCGCAGACCGCACTTGGCGGCCTGGAGAAAAGCAGGACACCCGCACACGGCCATCCAGGACGAGCTCTGAGCGGACGATGGCGCCGTGACAGAGCACGAGGTAGTCGCGGGACATCCCGCGCGTCGCGGCGACCCACCTCAGCTCGCAGAGCGGCCACTCTCCTCCTCCTCATCCTCCTCCTCACCATCATCATCATTTTCCTCCTCCTCCTCTCCCTCTTCCTCCTCCTCCTCCTGCTCATTTTTCTTCCTCCTCCCCCCGCTCCGCGCGGCGCAGCGAGCGACCTCAACTTGAAGAGTGCCTCGAAGGACAGCGCGGCCACAATGAGTCCAGACGAGGGCGTGTCCAGGCGGTGCAGGAAGCCAAAGTCCAAATCCACCCGCCTGCTCAATGGCGTGTCGAAGGTGCTGCGCAAGAAGGCGGACAACGGCCGCCGGCCACCTTTCGGAACCATTCGACGCGAAGATCCCAACATGTGCATTGCAGTTCTCAGCACTTCTGTCTGTGAGTGTGCGCGTGCGCGATCCTGGCGGCCCCCCCCTTGGAGTGTTCATCTGCTGTGCCTGCTACATCAGGATGCTCTGGAGGCTCTGAAAGGAGCGGGCCAGGGATGCCTGCACCAGCGTTTCGTCTGAGACGTCCCACGGTCAGTGCGCGAACTGGCACAGTGCAACGTCCCCTGGCGGCTGCCCTGGAATGCACAAGTGCTATGCCTGCTACATCGCGGTGATCATCGGGCTCTGAACGGGGAGGAGTCGGAGGCACAAAATCCAGCAAACTGCTCGAGGCATCCCCACAATGTATGTGCGAACGGGCAAATGCAACACCAATTGGCGATCCGCACGGAACGGCAAATTTCTTACGCCGTGGCGACTCCACCCTTGGAGCCCTCAGATGCCAAGCCTGCTAGACCGCGATGAGTATGGGGTTCAGAAAACAAGCCCGCAATTGCCAGAGACATTCCGGCAATCTGGGCGCGACAGGCAACTGGCCTGCCCCCAGGCGGTTCCTCCTTGAAATGCGCAAATGCCACACCTGCTACATAGCGATGGGCATCGGGATTTTGAAAACAAAGGCGTCTGAACCACAGACATGCACACCGCAAGATACACCCTCACTATCTGGGCGCGAGAGAGCAAATGTCCTACCCCCTGGCGGTTGCTCAAACGCATCACCTGCTACGTCGCGGTGAGTACATGGGCTCTGAGACAATGAAATCCAAGCTACCACACAATCAAGCCGCTTGAGACATCCCCACAATCTAGGTGCGAACGGGCAAATGTCAAACCCTCTGGCGGTTCCTCCTTGGGGTGCTGAAGTGCTGCCCCTGCTACATCGCATTGCGCATGTGGCTCTGAAAAGTGGGAGGCCCGAGCCGCCAATAGGCAAAATGCGTGAGACAGTCCCACCATACGGCCGCGACATGGCGAGCCTGGTGTCTCCTCCTTGGGTTGCTCAAGTGCCACGTCTGCAGCATAACGATGAGCATGGGGCTCTGAAAACAAAAGAGCCTGAGCCACCAACCAGGCACATCGCACAAGACATCGCACCAGCAGTGTGCGCGAAGGGGCGAGTGTCCGAACACCTGGCGGATCCTTGCTGGGGTGCTGAAATGCGCTGCCTGCCACATAACGATGAACATGTGGCCCTGGACACACAGGAACATGGGCCACCAAACAGGCACACCGCATGAGGCATCTCCACACACTGGCCGCAAAGGACAAGTGTCCTACCCCCTGGCGGCTCCTCCTCAAGGTGCTCAAATGCCACGCCTGGTACATCGATGTCAGCATGAGGCATGATGCTCTGAAAACAAATCCCACCAGCCCTCTGGGCGTGGGTGGCTTGAAGCGTTGTCTCTTCTATCTTCCCTTTTTCTCCTTCGGGGAGGGGTTATCACTGTTCCCTAAAATAAACACCCCCTCTCCCACCTGGCCGGCAGCCAACCCGGAACCATGCGCACACCATGAGGGTACCCCCACACACCATCTGTATCAAAAAAACAACACACACACACACTCTGCCTCCACATCGGAGCCTCTGGGCGCTCTTGGACCCGATCGCGTGGATTTTCCAGAGGCTGGCCCCAAGACGAGCCAAGATGGCCCCAAGAAGCTCCCAAGAGGGCCCAAGAGGCCTCCAAGACGGCCCAAGAGCGCTCCAAGACGCCCAAGATGGCCCCAAGACGGCCCAGCCGGCCTCCAAGAGGCTCCAAGAGCGCTCCAAGAGGCCTGCCAAGCCACGAAATAGGCAAACCGCATGAGACATCCCCACAATCTGGCCGCGAATCGGCGAGTGCCCTACCCCCTCGCGGCTCCTCCTTGAGGTGATCAAATTCCACGCATCATGCATCGTGGTAGGCATTGGGCTCTGAAAACAAATGAGTCTGAGCCATGCAATAGGCACAGCGCCTGAAACATCCCCACATTCTGGGCGACGACGGGCGAGGGTACTACCCCCTGGCGGCTCTCCCTTCGGGTAACCAATGCCACGTCTGCCACGTCGCAGGGAGCATGCAGCTCTGAAGCGAGAAGCCTGTGTCACCAAACAGGCCAACCGGCGAAGGAGCGAGTGACCAGCCCCATGGTGGCTCCTCATTGGGTTGCCTAAGTGCCACGCCTGCTACATCGCGATGAGCATGGGGCTCTGAAAAGACAGACTGAGTGGCAGTGAGTCAGAGTGTGAATCAGTCTGAGTGCGACTACATATGAGTGTGCCCAGTCTGTATGTGAGTTGGTCCGTGTGTGTGAGTCTGAGTGTGAATAAATCCGAGTGTGAGTAAATCTGAGTGTGAGTGAATCTGAGTGGGAGTGAATCTGACTGTGGATGAGTCTGAGCGCGAGTGGTCTGAGCATGAGTGTGGCTTGGAGTAGAGTATGAGTGTGCCTGATCATGAGTGGAAAAGCACGTCCACGTGCGAGGATGGAGGGCGGCAGGGAGTGAGCGAGGGGGAGGCGCCGTGAGTCACAGTGAGAGCGGCTCTAAGTATAAGTGGATCTCAGTGCGAGTGAGTCTGAGTATGATTGTGTCTGAGCGTCAGTGAGTCTTAGGACATCTGTGTGCCTTATTACGTTTCTCCCACCGCCGAGCCTTGCAACATCTTTGCCCTGTCTGTTTCGCGCGTGTCAACCTCCCAATCCGGTGGCTTCAGCAGCACGCACCATCCTGACCCCTGCCGGACCACCCTCGGCTCGGACTGTTCATGACCGCTTTCGGTACAGTCTTCTGGCGAAAGCACCTGGTCATGCCAGCGCTGAAGATCGGGTTCGGGCGCTGCGGCGTCCATGCAGCGTCCGATGGCCAGTAGCGCCTGACGTGCAGTGCTTAGAACGCCACAGTCGAAGCCGCAAACAGAAAACGACCATGCCAACTGCGTAAGAGGCACCGCCAGCTCAGGCGATGCACCTGGCGACACCTTCATGCGCGCGAGCTCGTCTGGCAATTCCACGGCCACCTGCCGCACGGCTGCGCGTGCCACGGCGCGGAAGAGCGCCTCGTCGGGCAGCATCAGCGCTGCGCGGGACCACGCGACGTTGGCCAGCCCAGACACGCGCAGTTCCGACGCCCGCGCAGAGACTGCCGACGCGCAGGCCGCCAGGAGGTCGACGTCGCTGCGCGGCAGGATGGCCATGGACCAGGCCAGGCTCGGCAAGTGCCTCGGGGCCCAGACCTCCTCTCGGCGCCGCACCCTGAGCGTGCCCACGGCAGCGTTCACGAAGCCCGGGAGGTCGCGAGCAGTAGTGGCTGCGATCGCCCACAGCACGTTGGCGATGCTCGGCACGGTCCACTCGGCCAAGCCCGTCTGCAACGCCCGTGCGCTCACCGACCGCAACAGCGGGCCTGCGAGCCCGCCAAGCGCCGCGGACGCTCGGACCTGCGCAGCAGCCCACGCGAGGTTGGCGAGGTCGCGGGCAGGAAGAGGGGAAGCAGACACCTGCCGCACAGCTGCGGCCTGCAGCACGGGGCTGGGGGACAGCCGAAATGTCCCCAGCGCCCAAACAAGGCTCACAATCTCCTGTGCCTGAAAGTCATGAGGGTCGCGCGACAGGAGCTCCTCTGATGCAGTTGCGATGACTGCGTCCCCTGCTGCCTTGGCTGCAAGAGCCCAACAAATATTGCAGAGCTGATGGGTCTTGAAGCTCACCCAAAGAAGGTCACGTCGAAAAGCGCAACGCTGTACGTCTGCCAGCGTCTGGGCGAACCCCTCAAGACACGGCGTAGCTGTGGGCCCCCAAGCACCGAGCGCCCACATCACATTGCTGACAGACTGCGCGCCAAAACCCTCCAAGTCTCGCCGCAACGCCTCCCTGGCAAGCCCTGTAAAAACTTCCTCGGCGAGGCCCGAGTTGGGCACCTGCAGCCTGGACAACGACCATGCCATGGCACACAGTTCCTCCTGACCGAACTCTGCAATGCGTCCATGTGCTGCCGCTGCGAGTGGAAGGATACTTGTGAACTGGTCTGCGCGAACGACTGCAAAGGCCCAGAGCACGTTGGCGACGCTCTGCACGGCAAACTCCGCCGCCCGTCCTGCGGTAGCGGCGACTGTGATCCTGTCAGATGCCAGCGGGTGCGACAGCCGTGCCAAAGCCCAGACCATCTGTGCCCACTCCTCGGGCGTTGCTTGAGCGGGGGGCGACCGATCGGGGGGGGCGAAGAAACGTGGACCTTTCGTGCCCCTCTTGGGTCCCAGAGGACCCCTTCAGGGCCCCTGAGGTCCACGAAAGGAGTACCTTTCTTCACCGCCCCCCATGTATGAGCATCGTTTAACCGATCCCCATCCCCAGAGGCGTGGCCTGGGCCCCACTGGCCGAATTACCCCCCTAGGTAGAAGGATATAGGCCGTTCCCTTCGGGTTTCGAGGGGTGTATCCCCAACTGGAGGGGTAATTTGGTGGGGGGCTCGAAGGGGATGGGGATGGAGGTCGGATAACCGCTACTGAATGTATCGCCCCCCAAATTACGGAACGCCCGAACTCCTTGTGATCGAGCCCCTCCGGGTTGCCGATGGCGCTGACGAGCCGCTCCGCGGTCCTCGACGCCTGCCTCCGAGCGTGCGGCCCTGGCGGCGCACCTGCGAGCGCCGCCAGCCTGTGGAGCGCAAATACCGCGACCTTCGGCGCCTGGGCGAGGTCCTCGTGGCTGGCGTGCACGATCCGGGCGACCGCGCCCTGCCCGCCTGCCCCGTAGAGCTGGCGGCGGAGGCTCCGCGAGCTGACGGCCCGAGGCAGCTGACTCGGCCGTGGGCTGGCGCGGCTGTTGTTCGAGCAGCTTGCCGTCCCCACTCGGGCGCGGCTGGCCTCCGTCGACGGGCTCGTCTCGACCCGAGGTTGCAAAGCTGCCCCGCCGGCAGCGTCTGCCGCTGAACCCCGAACCGCTCGCGGGTGGGCACGACAGGCTCCCGACGATGCTCGCGATGCTCGCGGCCAGGGAGGCCATGCACCGACAACCTCGACTGTCGTAAATCTGCCATGGCGTGTGGTTGAAGGGAAGCTCTGCACCCGCATTGCCGAATCATAGTCCCGTGCTGAGGCATGCCTTCGTTCGTCAGGGGACGGCGGCGAACCAAATGGCTGCGGGCGACCTTGCGTAACGGCCAGTGGGGCTCCTGCTCGCGCCTCCCACCCTCTCCACCTCCACCTCCTCGTGTTCTTCTTCCTCCTCCTCTTCCTCCTCATCCGACTCTTCCCCCTCGCGCCAGATCCAGGGATCTCAGGTGTCCAAAGAGTGCCAACGCGCACAACAGGAGGGACGCCTCCAAGACAGGTGCCACCTTCGCCTCAGAGCAGAGGCCGTTGATGGCAAACAAAAAAAACGAAACGCCATCGTCATCCTCGTCGTCGTCCTTCCTCGCAACCTCTCCCGATGGCAAGATGACTAGATTGGAGGAGTGTCTGCTGGGAGTGGTATAAGCGAGGCAAGCTTGAGGGAAGGGTCTGGGCAAGCGTGAAGCAACCACGCAGGAATATTCGTCAAGTAGCGCCTGGACGCACCCCGAAAGTAGAACCCCATGCTTGCTACTCTGAAACATGTGCCATTTGGGCCAACTGAGTTCGCATCAGTACATTGATCTCAGGCCAGGCTGCAGGCTGACCCAACGCAGACTGGACCAGTACCATCGAGCGCTTTACATTGCTATATCGTATATCACATTGCGGCACATCCAATTGTGCATGTGCAATGTGTCTGTCCCATTCCTTCTTATCATCCTCCTTCTCTTCCTCTTCCTCCCCCTTCTCCTTCTCCTCCTCCTAACAATCCTGGTTCGCTCCGCCAGAGGAGGCCACCAGCAGGAACAAATACGCAAATTGGAGTGAGGAACGACATCTTCTGTCCGTCGTCCTCCATTCTGGCAGCCCCCTTGGGCTTCGGAGCACCTCGAATAGTGCAACTTATCTATGTGGATTTAACCCTAGCCATCCCAAGTTCCCCTGCACCGTCTCCCCTTCATGGAAACTCTCCCTTTGTTTTCCTGGCTGCCTTTTTTATGAACTGTCCGGGCTGCGGCCAGCGGGATAAATGGGACATGAATGGAGAAGACTCAGGACGGAAGGGTGTATTGCAGCATCGTTGATGCATCTTCGGTGTGCTCTGGTCCTCCTCCTCCTCCTCCTCCTCTTCCCACCTCTTATTCCTCCTCCTCCTCCTCCTCCTCCTCCTTCGCCCGAGGTCAAAAGGAGCGAAGAGCTGCGCGTCCCAAACGAGGACCTGACAGCACAGGGATATTTGAGGAAGCCGCAAGTGAAACTGACGATGAAGATGATGGCGATGATGGTGGTGATACTGAGGAGGATGAGAGTTTTGCCCTGCCACGGTGGAGCGTGAGTCAGGGGTGCGCGGCGGCACCAACTGTCCCGAGTCAGCTGAGCAACTCGCGCATTGTCAATTCCGCCTGCCACCCTGCGGGGCCGGCAAGAACATGTTATGCTTACGTGGTCATGCATCCCGCACCCCAGATACATCTGGTTTCTGCACCAAGACCCCCAACAAACAAAACAAGACGAACCATTGTCCACATGAACGACGCACGTGTCCACGGGGAGTGGGCGCGGCCCTGGTGATTTGTCACTTATTTGAAAAAGTCGCCAACATCAGCAGCCTTGGTTAGATCTAGGGAGGACGGGGGGGCGGTAGCGGCCCGCGCTTATCGGCGCAATCAAAAGATTAGCAGCGACCAGCTGTGCACTGGAACATCATAGACTGGCGGGCATCTGCAAACGCGACGCAGCGGAAGCCTTTGTTTCGCTGGCCACTCGCCTTCGCCGGCGTGGACATGTGATCAGACCATCCCTCGAGCGCACTTGTTGATTCGCGGCCATACTGGGCGTTATGAGGGGGCAGGGGGGGGGACAGGGGGCGGGGGCATGACGTAACGACGCCCCCCCAGACTGTGGTGCCAGACGCACTGCGGCAGTGCCTCGGACGCACTGAGGGGGAGAGCGTCATGTCGTGGGACTTGTGGGGTAGGGGGGAGAGGGTAGGGGGGCATAACGCGCGTTATGGCCCAGAAGGTAACAAAAACACTCTCCTCGAATCCCGACCCGCAGATCACGATAACGTCATGACCATGCACCAGGCTTCCCTCTCTTGGGGCAATGCTGGACAGAAGGGCAGCACCGATGGCGGCTGAGAGGATGCAGCAGGGGATTCGCCGGTGGCAGGCTGGAGCGGCTCGACGTCCAGCTCACGTCCTGCACCTGTGCAATCGCGGGATGGCATCGCGTCTTTGAAGAAGTCATCGCGGGCGGGCTCGCTCGACCTTCTGCACCGCTGTGCCGACTCTTGCGCCTGCGCTTGACCTCGGTGGAGAGCTGAAGCGCAGTGTGCACAGCATGCTTCGTGACGGCGCTTTTTTGCTGCACTGTCGTGGGGGCGCGGACATCCCAGCTACCACAACGACGTGAACCACGCGCGGGCCATGGGCCTTGCCTCCAGGAGCACGCGCAACACACAGCGTGTGGAAGTGGCACGAAATAAAGTGGCGCAAGTTGGCATGACATTGAGTTGCCACACGTTGCATGCGAGACGGGAGAGGGAGGAGGAGGAGGAGGAGGAGGAGGAGGAGGACAACTGAACAGCGGCACAGAAGAGTCACCTGGGCTGCGTGGATCACAGCGCCAAGCTCGCGAGTGCGCAGCCCGAAGGGGGCTTCGACAGGGGTACTCCCACGGAGGTCTCACACGAGCCGTGGAGGAGACAGGAGAAGACGACGATCAGGAAGAGAACAGGGTCGAAATCATCCAGGGATCTGCATCGTGAAATGTCTGGCCCGCCACGGATGACTACGGGCGGCGCTCCTGGCGCGACCTTCACAGGTCAGCTGCACACTCAGCTGCGCGGTGCAAGAGAAGCGGCAGCAGCAGCAGCAGCAGAAGAGGGGATGGTGGCAGAACGAGAGAGAGAGAGAAAGAGAAAAAAATTAGAAAAAGAGGAGGAACAAGACCTTAACTCCAGATCCGCCGTACTTGATTTCACTTTCCGACTAAAAGTATCGTCAGAAATACACCTCAAACGTTGCGAACAAATGAAGCAGAAATTTCCGCCCGAAAATAATAGGCCAACTAATTCCGCACAAAATATAACGGAAACAGCGACGGCAAAAGAAGGGCGGATATCGACGTCAAAGGAACTTGATAAGCAAGAATATCTGCCCTACTCACGATATGATTCTGCGGATCCGGAGTCAGGAAAGAGTTAGGGGACGACGTCGGGCTGTTCTCGGGTCATAACTCGGATCTCTGGCGGCCGTTCGGGACAATCCAAGCACCCCGGGAACGCCCTCGGCGAGGCGCAGCCGCTGTAAGGCACCCCGAGGCTGGAAAGCCGAGATCCGACGAAAACGCCAGCAAACCTTGAGCCTCGAAACTGCCCCTTGAGCCACCGCGCGAAGCGAGCGCTTTTTCAGTCGGCGTTTCGACGTTGGGCGAAAGGGGGGGTGGGGGATTGGTCAAGCCCCGGACCTCTGCTTGCTGCGACTGTTTGCAACAGGGCGTCCTCTGGGCGAGACTCCAGCCGCTTGAGGGCGTTGAAGCCGAATCCGTCCAGCGCCCCCAGAGTGTCCTCGACGAAGCGGGGCCCATGGCCCATGTGAAGCGCCCTGGGGAAGGTCGCGTGGCCTGGAGCTGGAGGTATTTTCGTGGTTGCTCGGGCGACCCTGGGGTGTCTTCGCCAGTCTAGGGGCGCGGTTTGGGGCTCCTGTGGCCACACTTCAAAATTCTCGCTTGCAAGACTCCTGAGGCGTGTGGGATCTATTGGGGTCTCGTTTGTGGTTCATGGGTACTTCCTAAGGCTTTTCTTGGAGGGCTGCTGGGGCCCCCTCAGTAAGCGACCCCACAAGAATGGAGGCCGTCCACGCTGGAGTGCCAGCGGGCACAGAATTGGTCTCCGTGGCAGCAGGCGCGCGAGTGTTCCGCATCGCGCGAATGGACGAAGAGGGCGCAACGAGGAGGGGAAGCCAGGAGGTAATGTGTGACGGCGCGGTGGCGTGTTCCACTCGGCGCGCAACACAACACTAGTCAAGAAGCTTTCTCCCGAACTTTGCACGTCCTCCTTGGGGTCGTTCTGGGGCAATGTGGGCCTTCGCGGGGTCGTGACTAAAACTCTCTTGCAACCTCTCGGGGTCACCGCAGACATTCTCGGGCTCTCATGGAGCCGTCCTGCAGCCTTCTTGAATCGCCTCGGGGCCCTCTTGGTACGCTCTTCCGTCTTGGGTTCCTCCAGAGGCTCTCTTCGACCTTCCTTGGACCAGAGACATGCTGCATCAGCCGGAGAACAAGGAAGGCTTCAGTGGTCGAGACCTCCTTGTCGGCCTGGGAGCGGCCTCTTTCTCGGCTGGAGGTGAAGTGAAAACCGGTTTCTCGATTGTACGTATCGTTGTCGACTGCGTGATGATGACTTCTTGCTTGGCATGAATATGGACCTGCCACCTCGCTCTGGCGGATACATGTTTGCGCGCGGGCATACATTCTAGACATCGGCGCTGTTCGCAAAAAAGCGAGCCGGAAGCGCGCCAGGGCTTGGGGCCTCTCCAGGGCCCCGGAAGGGCCCCAAACCTAGCCGAAAAGGCTTTCGGAAGCCCAAGAAAGCTTTCGGAAGGCCCCAAACAAAGGCCTGTCGGGAGGGCCCAGCAGGCCTGTCGGGAGGCCCAAGCGGCTTGTCGGAAGGGCCCGAGAAGCCTGTCGGGAGGCCCAACAGGCCTGTCAGGAGGCCCAACAAGAGAGGCCAGCCGGGAGGCCCCGGAAGCATGCTGGGAGGGCCAAGAAGCGCGTCTGGAGGGCCAAAGATGCCTCTCGGCAGGCCGAGGAAGCGGACCACAGCCATTCTCAGCTTCAAAAATAAGAATCTTGATATTGGTTTCCGGAGATTGAATCCCTCTGCTGGGGATTGAACCCTTCTGCCGGGGATTGCATTTTTCTCCTCCCCTCCCCCCCCTGGCGAAGCGTGCCGACGCTGTGCGCTTGGGGTGGGCGCCCCCCCATGGGCTAAAACACCCCATCCTTTCCTTCCTGCGAACCTCCCTCTGATGGATCTGAGAGAAGAGGGTGGGGGATTAATGCGGGAGTGTGCGGACGTGGAGAGAGACACGAAATGAATGGAGGAGGAGGGGGAGGAAAGGGGAGGAGGAGGAGGAAGACAGGGAGAAGGAGGAGGAGTGGGAGGAAGAGGAGGAAGAGGAGGAGGAGGAGGAGGAGGAGGAGGGAGGAGGTTGAGGAGGAAGAGGAGGGGAAGGAGGAGGAGGAGGAGGAGGAGGAGGGAGGAGGAGGAGGAGGAGGAGGAGGAGGAGGAGGAGGAGGAGGAGGAGGAGTGCGGGCACTTTGGGGGACGCGGGTCAATTCCGATGCGCGCCACCGAGCAGAGGTACAGGCGACGAGCGAGAACAGGGGGGCAAAAAACGGCGGTTCCTATCGAGACGCGTTTTCTCCTTTGAGCTGTTCCTCTGCCCTCCAAGTCCATCCCCTTCCCAACCCGCAATCGAATTAGCGCGTGACCAGGGCACGGGCGGCAGACAGCGTTGCAACGATAGCGCTCGGCGTGCGGGACGATGCCGTCCGCAGTTGGTCGTACATGTGAAAAGGCCAGCGTGTCACGGCGAATGGTTTCGCGCAAAGACAACTACTCGCTCGGCACAAACGGATATGCAGCAGCGAGGTCCAAACTCCTGTACGTTAGAGTATTGAGGAGTGGAGGGAAGTCAGGGAACCAGAGGGAGGCCCAAGAGGCGAGGACAGGTGAGATAGTGGGGGGATGAGTCTGGCTGGCCAGGGCAGCCGAACAGACAACGGCGCGGTTCAAGCACGTGCACGTGCATGCGAGCGGAGGTCGTCCATCCTGTGGCCAGTGTTTGAAGGTCGCCCAGCGCCAACTCGGTCGGACGGCGCGGAGCTCAGCGGAGAGCGACGCCCAGCGCTCTGCGAGGCGATCGGGATCGATATTGGCCCCCCACGAAATAATTCGTTTCGCGGGGGTGGCAAGAAACGGCGAGGCAAATGCAGACTGGCGAAGCGAAGCTGCAAACGCACACTGGAAGTGAGGACGGCGCGGGGGTTCCGCGGAGCAGGCAGCCTCCTTCTCCTGCAGCGCGGACATCGCGGAGCTGGGCATAGAACTGTACGATCGCCTGAGGCTGCACCCAAAAGCTCGGAGACCACGAGGCTTCCGTCCAGCGATGGAAGGTGTGAACCGTGCTTTCGTCCCAGGCGGTTTCGCGGAGCTGGTCGAAATTCGGCTCCCACATGACTGACAAAGCGCGAGACGCGGAACGGGCAGCGGCGACAACCGACACCACCTGCAGCGAGCGCGGGACTGGCGGCGGCACCCAGCCCGCCATCGCAAGGAGGTCGACCTTGCGAAAAAGTATTGGGCGCCAGACCGAGCATCTTGTGGAAAACGTAGTGCTCGCGGTGAGCGGTGGAAGCAGGCACAGGAAAGAACTGGGCCACATAGTTTAAAACAGAAAACACAGAGGTGTTGAATCAACGGACTGTGGCGTCGCTGCCAGACTGCACGAGCGGGAGCAAATTCGAGCGCGGCCACCATTTCTGCCCAGGAGCGTGCCATTGATCGGCCAAGGAGGCCGCACATCAGAAACAAAATCCCGAAGTATTTGGCACGCCCCGCAATCAAACACCCGCGCCACAACGGCGGCAACTCGGAAAGCAGGGCCTAGGTTTGGGCTGTGATGGAAGGAAGCAAAGGCGCCCAGAGAGGGACTACAACACACTTGCGCGGCTTCAATGACAGCAAAGCGAGGCGAGCTGCGGCGTCAAAAGGCTCAGTCACTCTGCTCACGAGGCCGAAGGAGCCGCACAGGATGCCCATGTCGTCCGCACAAGCGCCCAGGTAGTTGGAGTGGAGGCTCGAGGTGGAGGCAGAACTGCCCACGCGCTTCAACTAGGCGGACCATACCGCCTCCTCCATCGACAGCGGCTTCATCAACCTCCCCTCGCACGCGACGCAGGAGCTGTCCATGTCCGTCCACGTCTTGCATGACGCCGCCATCATGTCGGACAAGCGCCTCAGCGACCACGCCATCATCTCTTTCTCGATTGGCATCAAGCCGAGAACGACTCCTGCGGAACAAGCTATACCGCCAGCTGTGTTCTGCGACCCGAACTACGCCACCTACCTCCAGAAGCTCATCGACGCCGCCTCCACGCAGCACAACTCCATCGAGAACCGCTGGCGCTCGCACAAGCGCTTCATGACCGAGGCCGCCCGCATGGTACAGGACGACTGGGTCCGCATCACCTCTGGCGACATCGCGAATCCTGGCTTCCTTGACGGCAGGGTCATCACCATGCGCTCGATCTCGCGTGCGATCTGGCGACAAGATGTCCAACTTGCGCGGCGACTTCACGCCACCACGGACCTGGGCAAGCGCTTCCACGACATCAGTTCCACGATCATCAAGCTCACGGACGACACCCAGTTCGCGAGCCTCGCGTCCGCCCTGCACCGCGACTTCGAGGCACGCCAGCGCTCTCTGGCGCAGCAAGCAGCTAGGCTCCCGCGGAGCCATCCCCATGCCCGCCCTCCTGAGAAACTTCAGCGGGTCCCTCGGGTCTCCAGCGGGCCCTCCTCTGGGCCACGTGGAAGCGTCGAGTTGTCCTCCAAGGGATCAAAATCACAGGCCTCGAAGGCCCCGCTGCCACCACCGGAGAGAGCGGCGCAGTGGTCGACGCCCTGCGCACCCGCTGGCGCCCCGTCTTCGCCCACAAGACGGTCGACACCAACGCCGTGCACGCGCGCATCGACGAGCACGTGCCGCAGGGCAGCACGCTGGACGTCACGCCGCCCTCCAAGCGCCAGCTGCTGGCCTTCCCGAAGAGTGCGTCGCCATCTGCTTCTGGGCCCGACGGCTTGCCGTGCAGCGCCTGGACAGCCCACGGCCACTCCCTGGACATCCATGGGGACCTGGCCAGCTACCTCTGCTCGGGCAACTCGATCCTGCGTGACTTGAACGGCTTGGACTTCGCCTTCCTGCCGAAAGGGCGACGACCTCTTGTAGGGGGCCACATGTGAACCCTACCCCTACCCCCCACGATTTCTGAGGGGGAGGGTGGGGTTCACTTTGTTCGGGAGCTCCAGAGCGAAGTGAACCCCACCTTACCCCTCAGAAATCGTGGGGGGTAAGGGTAGGGTTCGCATGTTGCCCCCAGCTCTTAAGCGAGAACACCACAGACCGAGTTCCTGAAGACACACGTCCGCTCTCGGTGAAGAACGCCGACATCAAAGCCATCGCAAGAGCTGCCAACAACATGATCAAGCAGTACGTCACCGAGCGCACGCACACGGCCCAGCAGGGCTTCGTCATGGGCAAGAACTTCACCCAACACATCGTGCGCCTTGACGCCGAGATGCGCCGGGTCGGCCTCTGCGAGAATGCTGCGGAGATCCAACCCATCTTCATCAGCTTCGACTTCGCGGCGGCCTTCCCGTCGCTTGGCAGAACGTGGCTCTCCAAGGCGCTGCACCGTTTCGGCCTGCCAGACGGCTACATGAATCTCTTCGAGGCCACGTACTACGCACCCACCTCGGTTAAGGTTGACGGCGTGCGCCACACCATTTTCGCGATTGAATCTGGAGTCGCCCAGGGCTGCCCAGCGAGCGGATCTGCATGGGCGATCGCGATGGACCCGATCATCCGCCACCTCGCGCATGCCATGGAGACGGCGAATCTCGGCAACGACCCGCACTCCAACGAGGAGGAGGAGGAGGAGGAGGAGGAGGAGGAGGAGGAGGAGGAGGACGAGGGAGGAGGAGGAGGAGGAGGAGGAGGAGGAGGAGGACGAGGAGGAGGAGGGAGGAGGAGGAGGAGGAGGAGGAGGGAATGGAGGAGGACGAGGCGGGAAACGGGGAGGATCGGGGCATCGAACGACAACTCAGACAGGTCGAGGGGGTTGAGCCCGATCCAAAAGCGCAGCACACAAGACGGCAACCGCTTTGAAGCGAGCCTTCTCCAGATATGCAGTCTGCAGCTCTGCAGGAAAACCGATGCGAAATATCAGCGTACGAGCATCCGTGTGTGCCAGGAGCGCCAGCATGCAGGCGCAGGGGAGCGGGCGAGAGAGCGCGATGAAGGACTCCCCGTCGAGAAGCGCCCGAGCTCGCCTCGGCGAGACCACACCGTGCAGGCAACTGCACTGGTCGCGTCCCTGTGCTGCGCCTCTTGACCTCCTCCGCCCCCGCAGCCCCCCCCCCCCGCGCCCTCGCCCTCCCGCTGCACTTCCACGCTGCGACCGCCGCTCCCGGGGCCCTGCGCAGCGAGGGGGCCGACGCTTCCCACACTGGCGCGCGAGGCCCGCGCGGGGCGAGCCGAGACGGCGCCGGCCCCGCACTGCGGTGCCCGCATGAGCCCTCCCGAGGCCCGGACGCACCAGCCTGCCGAGCTGCGTCCAGCCGGGGGGCGACGGGGGGCCCTCCGGAGGCCAAGCGCCGCCGTCTCGCCTCGCCCCGCCCCGAGGTGCGCGGCAGTCGCGTCGGCCTCCCGCGGCACGCGGCAGCCCGCGCCCCCCACGCTCCCAGACGTGGTCCTCCCAGACAGCCCTGCCAGGCATGGTCCTCCCCGGGGGTACCCCGGCGGAGGCGGGCGGCGCGCTCCTCGCAGAGCGGAGGGGCGCGCGCCCGAGCGCTGGCCACTGAAGTGGAAGCGCGGCGCGTCGCAGTTGATCTGCCACGGGTCTGAGCCGCGCGATTGGGCGCGTGACGCCATCTGGAGTCACGCGCACAATCGCGCGTGAACTGATCCCCATCAAGTCGTGAGACCTGCGAAATATCCTGGTGACCGCGGCCGGTGCTGCGGCCCTCAGAGATGGCGATGACACCGATTCCGAGATATCGCTCTCCCCACAACGAGGCAAAGTCGACTGGTCGTAACCACCATTGTTTATGGCCCCAAAGTAAACCCTCTTGAGACCGCCAATCTCCTTCGATAAGGCTTTGAAAGGGAACGCGCGAATCTAGTGGCCGCTCTCCATGTTACGCGTGGTTTAAATAGAAGGCTTCGTCATCTGGTGAGCTCGGGCAGGAGCGTGATGCTTCTCACCTCGCAGTCTGCGTCGCTGCCGCCGAAGAAGAAGAAGAAGAAGCTGGTGGTGTTCCCAAGCACCTGCGTGAGAAACTTCACGTCCTTGCAGGCGGTGCTGAAGGTCTGCACGTCGTCCTCAATCTCCAGACTGTTCTCGACCCGCTTTAGAGGAATAACAAATGACATCAACATCAGCCTCTGGAGGTCTGCGCGGATTTTTGGGATCCGCACTGTGGCCCACGACCATGGCGCGCGGAACACGCCAGGGGACTCCAGCGCCGATCCGAGAAATCCGCGCGGACCTCCGAACATGTAATTATGTTGATGTAGTATGTTGTTCCCCAGCGCTCGAGGACGCCGAGCACGTGCATGGCCGAACCCTGGAAGATCGATGGGGAGCCGCCCGTGCCGGAAGAGGGGAAGAAAGCGGGGACCGTGACCAAGACTGAACGTGGAAATGTCGGGTCGATCTCTGTCACCGTCCATCTTGGTCAACGTCGATTTGTGGATCATCCCCACCAATTGGCGACGGCTGGCATGGACCAGGACCAGAAGAATGACATGAATCCTAAAACTCGGAGGCCCTCGCGGATTCCTCGGATCGGCGCTGGGGCCCCCTCCGGCGCCGCCCATGGCGCGTTCTGCGCGCCTTGGAGGGTCTAGCGCCGATCCGAGAAATCCGCGCGGACCTCAGAGTTTTTGCGCTTCTGTCATTGTTTGTCCCCGGCCAAGATCGGCCTCGACTTGATCGATGATCCTCAGAAGGTGTGTCAGCGCCAACGTGTGCTTGTTCACCGAGGCCCTTCAACACGACGTAGGCGGCGCAACGAGGGCCGACACAAGCTGCGCGTTATCGGTGTAACCGAACGGGGCAAACACACGCTCGGATCATCGACTTGATCACTCGCCATCATGTCCCCTGTACTTTCTCCCTGACGGGAAGGACGCCGCGAGACAAGGTCTCGCCATCGAGGCACGGTGTGCGTAGCGTCGACGCCACGCCAGACACGCTGGAGCCAGCGGCTGTGGAGAGCGGGGCAGAGAGGTGGGTCAGAGGGCGTACGAGGTGGCCTCTCAGCACGGGGCCCCTGGCATCGAATCGAATCGAGCTCTTGGGGCATTCTGTTCGTCTGATCCTGTGAGCCCCCCCGTGGGGCAACTCGGAGCCCTGGCCTGCCTCGCGCGGGACGCACGTGGGCGCCCCACCCTCAGTCGGGTGCTGGGAGTTCCCCCGGCGGGGGCTGCGCGGCCCGCTCGCCTGAGCCGACGTCCATGAGAGGAGGGCGAGCTGCGACAGCAATTCCTCATCCTGTTAATGTTCCTCCTCCTCCTCATTCTCCTCCTCCACCTCCTCCTCATTCTCCTCCTGCTCCTCTTCTTCTTCCCATTCGAATAATCATTCGTCTTCTTCGTACTCATGTGATTATTGATCCTCCTCGTGTTCCTCCTCATCCTATTCCTCCTCCTCCTCCTCATCATCAGCATCATCATCATCACCGCCACCAACACCACCACCATCATCATCGTCATCATCATCATCAACATCATCCTCTTTATCATCGTCATCATCATCATCATCCTCATCCCCATCATCATCAGCAACATCATTTTCATCGTCATCACCATTACCGTCATCAGCATCATCAGCATCATCATCATCATCATCCGCCTCTTCCTGCTGCTCCTCCTCCTCCTCCTCCTCGTCTTCCTCCTCCTCCTCCTCCTCCTCCACCTCCTCCTCACCATTATCCTCCTACTGTTCCTCCCATCCCTCCTTTTTCTCCTCCTCCTCCTCCTCCTCCTCCTTCTCCACCTCCTCCGCCTCATCATTAACCTTCTACTGTTCCTCCCTTCCCTCCTTTTGTTTTGCTACGGAACCTCTAGGGTTCTCTGTCCTTGAAGTGGCGAAGGGCCAAGGCGGTCGCCCCGCAGGGCGAGCAGTTCACTCTCCAAGGTGGCCTTGGCTCGGGTCCCCTGCGGGCGGAAGCACCCATCTGCCCCGCGGCGTGCCAGGCACGCGGTCGGGCAGCGCTTCCTGTCGAGAGGGCCGAGCTCGGGCCAACCTTCTGGAGCTGAATGCGCTGGATCCCCACAGCGCGGCAAGACGAGGGTGGCGCCTTGCCGTCACACGGAGCCGAGCTTCAAGAATCTCTGGCGGACTGGCCTGGCGAGCAAGGCGACGGGCATTTAAAGTGACAAAGAAGGCGTCGATGCAAGCAACGCGTTTTAAAAGGGCTGACGGAGACTCAAAGAACGGCAACGTACACGAGGGAAACCAGGGGAAACTCACAGGGTCCGAATGCGCACAACTCTCTTCACGTAACCATTTCTGACTCAAGGTCTCGAGTTTAGGGCACTGGCGATAATGATAAATCGAATCCAAATCCGACATGTCAGAAGTACTGCAACCAACCACACATCCCATCGGGGCGGGGTGGAAACGAGCAAATGTGCAAATAGAGCCAGTCAACAGTCGCAGCGGCGCGATCCCCAGGCACATGGAAGTGGACTCGCATACCGCTCGGGTCGCCTTACACAAGCAAGAAACGTGTGAGGCCGTGACCGCAGGGTATAGCTTCCGAACTCGCCTCAACATCGTCAGTGAAACTGGTTCGCCATCTCGAACGGCGCGGAACTCGAGGTAAAGTTGCTGCTGAAGCCGAGGGGAGGAGGCGTCAAGTTGGATGGGGAGCCCAAGAAACCAAGAACGCACACGGCGAGCAAAGCCCAGAAAGGGTGTGAGATTCCAACCAGCATGCCATCGATACGGGATGTGTTCCAAATCCGTTCGAGCATCCTCCAGCGACTCCAAGACCCCAAAGAGGAACCGAGATTTCAGAAGATACCGAATATGCGCAGCCCAAGAGACAGCCGCAAGGTCGATAAACTCCGTGCGGAAGCCGAGGTCCAAAAGATGGGTGGCAATGTTAAACGATATGGCATTGCGGGGGCCAGAGGTTAGACGCATGACAGCTTCCCGATATTGATGAAGTAACTCAGAGCTGGGAGGATAAAGCTGGAGACGAAATCACAGTTTGGAAAGGCACATCACGCGAAACGCCATTGCACTCCGAGCCACACCTAGTCCTAGCTGACGAGTTTGGCAAACGCGCTCCAGAAATCCAGGTAACACCGACTGCCAAACATTCGCAGCCGCCCCAGGGCCGATCGGAAAACCAAGGTAAACCGCCCAAGACCCAATCTTGATCCCTCCGAAGGGGTTGCCATAACTCGCGAGCACAGACGCAAGGCGAGCACAATCAAGCGAGCCGCAAATAATCAGCAGGCACTTCGAGAAATTGAGGCGCAGATTCGCAATCTGCTCAAGGTGCATGAGAAGCGTGACCAGCGGGCCAAGCTCGGTCAGCACATTCTTCAGACCGAACAAGAAATCGTCAGCGTAGGCGAGGTTGAGAGAGATGGTAGGAGTAGAATAGTGACGAATCCATCGCAACAACGGGCCAACGGCGAGGACGAAGAGGTACATGGAGGCGGGGCACCCTTGTTTAACCCCACTTTCGATCGGGATAGTCTGACGCTGACCAGCTACAGTGACAATAGCGATGTTCTCAGCATACATAGCTTCAAAGAAACGTCGAATCGGCCACGGAATGTGCAACTTCGAAAGGACAAAGAAAAGCCAGGATTGTGCGAGGCTAGGGAAGGCCGAGGCAAAGTCCGTCAAGAAGAGGGCTGCTTTCTGGTCATCTCTAAGGTGCCGTTCTAATCCCCACGCCTCCGCCCTAACCACGTTCTCAATCATGTCCCTCCCACCAACGCACCTGCTCCTCCCCAATCATATCCTTCGTATGTGAGACAACAGGATGAAGACAAGCGGCCGCTAGCAGCTTAACATCTGCATTGCTCACGCTCAGCGGGCGCGTGCAGGCAGGCGAACGGTGCAGCGGGCAGCCGGCGCGATCGGCGTCCTCAACGCCCTTCGGAAGAAACACCAGCAGGCTGCAACGCATATCCTCGGGTAGACAGTCGAAGTCATCCTGAAATAGAGTGAGGTAGCACGAGTAGAGTAGCCTCGAAGCCGCGGGCTGTTTCCAGACTGCATATGGGATCCGGTCAGGACCAGGCGTGCTGCGGGGTCTCCTGCGGAGCATCTCGTACCAAGACATATAGTCGAGCTTCCATTCCTCAGGGAGGGGGTTCTCAAGTCTCTGAATGCGCGGCTCGATGTCAGCCCAGAGGTCCTCCGAGACACTCGGCTTGCTGAACGTGGTAGCCCAGAAGTCTCCCAAGACCTTCGCAGACTCCTCCAAAGTACGACACGGGGACCCAGACGAATCGGTCACCGCCCCGAGGACAGAGCGACGCCGAAGTTTCCGCCAGAGAAGCTGCCGTCGTTCAAGCTTCGCCTTGAGAGCACGCCGTTGAGCCTCATCAATCTCAGCTCGAGTGATTTCCCTCTCCTCCTCCCCCAAAACCTTCCGATATAAACAGTGAACATGTTGCGTCAACCCGTCCAATCTGCGGCAGTTGAGATCATTATCGAAATGCACTCGGAGCCTCTCGTACGCGGCCAAAGCGGAGCGAAGGCGGCGTTGATCAGGCAACAGAACGGCGCGCAGTGCAGACATCGCCCAAAAGTGGCGCTCCTGTAGAGTACGAGCAGGCCGCGAGTGAATCGACTGCCTTGCCACTCGACCAGCGTCAAAAAAGAATTCCTTGGCCAGAGAGAGTTGCCTCCGAACATTCCAATCCTCAGGGATGTCCCGGAGAAGCTTTTCGGCTTCCTGTCCAAACTCTGGCGCGCCAGCAGTCCAGGGGGGGATAACGGGATGCTTGGGGTCGGGAGTGAACCTCTCAATCGTAGATCGGATCGGGATGCGGTCACTGGGCATGGCAGCACTTAACACTCCAACCGTGGATGTAGTAATCGTAAAATTCCTAAGCAGAGCAGGCGCCAGAGATGTATATATCCTGTCCAACCGAGCAGTTTGAGAAACAGCACGTCCCCGAAGACCCCTGCGAGTGTCCTGGGATTGAAAAAGCTCCGTAAAGTGCGCAAGCAATCTGGAAAATCACATGGAATGACGACTATCTCCAGGACGAAAACCATTGCCATCTCCTGCAAATCTCCCCTCCTCCTCTAGAACAAAATTCCAGTCGCCGAGTGGTACCACATGAGCGTGCACATCGTCTCCTCCAGGAAGATGCCGAGAAACGTCGCGCTGCAAACAATGAAGAACGCCAGAGAAGAGGGAGAAGGAGTCGGAAGTGTTGGGCAAATGTACATTGTATACAACCATCGTACCATGCGAACCCTTAAACATGCTCTTGATGATCCTGCCCACAATCAATGTCCTGTGCTCAACGTCGGAGAAGAGAGATAGGAAAGAACGAGAGAATGCCGTCACCACTCCACCTTCGCGAGTAGAGTCAGGGAAAAAACTGCTGGCCAACGAGTGATCGGGTAATTCACGCTCAAGTTCAGCAATGTCTCCATTGTGACCATGTGTCTCCTGTCCTGCGGTAGTGTCGTGTGTGCTGCATAAGTGTATGAATCTACGATAGCGTGTCGGAGCCCTCTTCGATTGCGACCGCACGGAAGCAAAGAGAGCGTCAGTGTTCCACGAGCAGAGGGAGAGACCGGAGGGAGGGAGGAAGGGGAGGAGAGAGGGAGGAGAGGGGGGAACTGGCACCTCACTGTGGGCGCAGTCAGCCTCAACGCGGAAAGTGGCGGCGGATCTGGACCGCCGCCGCAGCTTGCACCGACTCAAGAATGGGAACAATCCCAAACTCCACAAAAACGTCACGATCACACTCGCAAGACACCTGACCTTCTGAGTCCACTGCCAGCTTCACCGCCGGCGCAGGGTCGTGAGGACGGCGCATGATGCACACCGTTCCTCCCAAGCCAGTGCTTCCTACAGAGAGACCTTTCGGCGCCAGCGCCTGCGTGAGAAGCGATCGAACTCGACCAAGCGAAAGAAACAGCTGCCTCGAATTGATATCGAGGTCCCTGCGGAGACGGAGCGTGCAAGGAGAGGCGGGATTGAGAGGATCCGCAGTGGACCACTCTCCACCCGAACGAGAAAAGTTGTCTAAGAACGAGCTCGCCGCATTCGCATTCTCAAACAAAAAGATAACCTTCTTCCACAAATCGAACGCACGAACGATGATGCACGAGTGAGACTGGGCAGGGGCGAAAGACGATCGGCACCGCTCTCCGATCTCTTTAAGATCAGCGAGCAGCAGCGGTCGCGGGAAGCCTAGAAGCACAAGCTTGCAGGCGTCGTTCTGCTGGCCTTCACTGTTGCCGCCGCTGGTGGGGCGGGCGCAGCACCCCGCCTGGAGCCCTGCGAAGGCGGCCCCGATGCCGCCTGCGAGCTCGCAACCTCCTCGATCCTCTTGGAGGCAGCCGCCTGAGCGTTCTGGAGCTCCTGCAGCTGGTTAGAGATCTGGTCGCGCTTGTAGTCCAAGCTGGCAGTGGCGGAGGAGACGACCTCACCCGAGCCTGTGTCCATGTACTGGTGGCTAACGACAAACTCCGCTCGCAACGCCTCGATCTTGGCATCTTGTTCCCGACCCATCTGATGGAGCTGACGCTGCAGATCATCGTGACGACGACAGACGTCCTGGCCAAGGAGAGTGACCTGGTCCGCCAGCTGCCCGCAGCGGTTGAGGCTGCCCTGAACCGACGCGCGCAAGTCTTGAACATCTTCATGATTCTGGAGAAGCATCTGGTGCATGCTAGCCAAAGAACCTCCTATCGTTTCCAATTGCTTCGCAATGTGGCCTTCCTTTTCCTCAGGTTCCCAACGCGTACGAGCATCAGGCGTCCTGCTGGCGGAACGACGGGATGGGCTCGAAGACGACGAACCCCTGCGATTCCCACGGCGCGATTTTCCCCCCATCGCAGCAGATGGTGAATAGAACAGGAGGCGCTGGTACGGTGTCGAGGATATGGCTCCAGCAGGAGCTCACAAAACAGAGGGCAGTGCAAGGCCTGGTGCGGGCTGCCTTGCAGGGCCTCAAAGTTGGTCCTCAACCACATCGACAAATGTGTTACTTGAGCCATAATGGCTTGAGCCAAAATGGCTTGAGCCAAAATGGCCTCGGGTTTCTCCCTTCCCTCCTTTGTCTCCTCCTCCTCATCATCCTCATCATCATCGTCATCACCACCACCATCATCAACATCGTCGTCACCATCATCATCATCATCATCATCATCATCATCATCACCATCATCACCATCATCATCATCAGCATCATCATCATCACCATGATCCTCATCATCCTCATCATCATCATCGTCATCATCATCATCCTCATCCTCATCCTCCTCATCATCATTATCATCATCATCATCCCCGTCTTTTTGATCCTCCTCCTTTCCCTGTTCCTTTTTCTCCCCCTGTTTCTCCTCCTCCTCTTCTTCCTCCTCCTCCTGTTCCTCCCGTTCCTCCTCTTCCTCCTCCTCCTCCTCCTCCTCCTCCTCCTCCTCCTCTTCCTCCTTGTCCTTCCATGGCAGCAAGACCGATAGCCCTCCCCCCCCCTGCGTACAATCGCTGGCGTTGCCGTGGAGGGGTGCTTGGCCTGGGTATCGACCGTTACGCGCCGGAGAATCAAGAACAAACTACCCCAGCAGAGCACCCGAATAGCAGAAGTGATAAAGCGAGACAGGGGTGAGAACGGCCGGGACAGGAGAGAGAGCACGGACATGTGCACCTTAGATTGATTTTTGGTTGTGCAAAGGGTCGTGGCCGTCAGGACCAAAATGTAGCGGCATTTAGGCGAGAGCACGGCCATGTGCACCTCAAAGATCGCGGCCGTCCAGACCGAAAACGCAGCCAGCATTGAAGCGAGAGCACGGCCATGTGCACCTCAACGTATGTTTTGCGAGAGATCGCGGCCGTCCGTACCGAAACATGTATCCGGCATTGGGGAGAGAGCACGATCCCTGAACAAAGTGTGCGGAAGTCCGAAAGAGCTGCCAGAGCTGGCGTCATCGGGCTCCCCATCCCCGCCTGTGGTACTCTCCTGAGGTCTTCTGTGTACCTCCACGAGGACCCTCCAGCGAAACGCTATGGGAGAGCAACAATCTCCTCGTCGTCGTCCTCCTCGACCTCCTTATCCTAGTCCTCCTCGGAGAGCGGCGACGACGATGAGCCGACGGAGAGGGCGTAACGAAATGGAATTGCGGAGAGCGGAGGGCAGAGGCACAGATGGGAGGACAGAGAGCGCGAGGCGGGAAAGGAGAAGACGCGGGGCGCTCTCTTCAAAACAAGGGCCCAACATCATAGGACGGTTGGGGACAACCTCCTCGTCCTCGTCCTCCTCGTCCTCGTTTTCGTCCTGATCCTTCTCCTCCTCATCCTCATCGTCTTCCTCCGCCTCCTCGTCCTCGTCCTCGTCCTCGTCCTCCTCGTCCTCCGAGTCCTCGTCCTCACTTTGGCTCAGCCGATCGCACTGCTCGGCGCCCCATCCTTGGTGGGCACGAGCCTAGAGGGCTCTCATGGCGGACGCTGCCGCCGTCGTCGAGGCGGCGGTGCGGGGCGCCGTGAACGCCAAGGCTCGCTGCCGTGGCGCGCTCGGGCGTCAGCGCCGCGCTCTTCGCGCTGCGCGAGCGGCCCGCGGCGCCTGCTGCCGCGG
The DNA here is from genome assembly GCA_963575745.1 of Prorocentrum cordatum. Lineage (NCBI taxonomy): Eukaryota > Dinophyceae > Prorocentrales > Prorocentraceae > Prorocentrum > Prorocentrum cordatum. The sequence goes on along the minus strand of CAUYUJ010005002.1, from coordinate 684,126 downwards.
CCGTTGCGCCTGTTGCGAATGCTGCTGCCGCACCTGCTGGCGCCCCGTCCGAGGCCAAGCGGGAGCGACGCAAGCGGCGCCGCTTGGTCCTTGCGGCTAGGAGGCGCGAGGCTGCTAGCTGCTAGAGTGGCTGGGGCTGCAGGTGCGCCCGAGGCGGAGGCCGCCGATGCCGACGTGGGGATGGCTGCCGCGGTGGCCGTGGAGGAGTCGGCGTCGGACCTGCCCGACGACGAGTGGGCCGACGGCGGGCGGTCTGCCGTCCCGTCTGAGGAGAGCCCTACCCCTGCTGCAAGGGCTGCTGGCGGGCTCTCCGTGCGCGAGCAGCTGGCCGCGCAGTGCCTCACGTTCTGTTGGTACCCTGCCGCCGACGCGGAGGGGCTCCCGCTGGACGTGCTCAGGCAGCTCGTCGCGACTGCCCCCGAGGACATCCACGGACCGCGGGGAACAATTCGGCGCCGGTGGAGGGAGGGGGAGGCAACGTACGGGTCGGAGATAATGCATTACCCCCCCGTAGAGGGGGGCGGCCGCCTGCCCCGCCCCCCCCCCCCTCGCAACTATGGAGGGCGACTGCGGCGTCCTCCTCTACATATTCTTCTGGTATAAGTCAGGTCCCGCTGCCAGCGACGGTTGCTGCCCCTACGTCCTGCGTCATGGTCCTGGTCCTCGTCCTCATCGTCCTCCTTGTCCTACTCTCCCTTCTCTTCCGCCTCCTCGTCCTCCTCCTTCTCCCTCGTCCTCTTCCTCCTTCTCCTCCTCCTTCACCTCCTCCTCCTCCTCCTCAATTCCTTTTTCCTTATACATAACTTCTCCCTGTCGCACCCCGAGGCAAGTTTTTAGGGCGGGCTGGGCGTTTCGCCTGAGACCTCCTCACCACTCATGACTCTGAAGCTTAGAACTTAGCAACAGCTTCACAGATGGAGGGCGGGTGGTTTTCAAAATGTGACTCTCGCATTAGCGCGGCGCACATTCGTGTGAACAAGTTCTAATTGTTTCACGGATTGAGGGCGGGTCGTTTGCAAAATGTGGCTCTCGCCTGAGCGCCGCGCACAATCGTCTTTAAACATTGCAAGAGCTTCACGGATTGAGGGCGGGTCGTTTTCAAAAAGTGGCTCTCGCCTTAGCGCGGCGCGCAATCGTTCTAAACAAATACAAGAGCTTCACGGATTGAGGGCGGCTCCTTTTCAAAATGTGGCTCTCGCCTGAGCGCGGCGCTACTCGTTGAATACATTTGCAACAGTTTCACGGATTCCCATCATCAACGTGTCAGAAATGGTGTTCTGAAGGGATTCAGGACTATGCGGGTGCAAGATTATGTTGGTTCGCAACGTTCGAGTCCCAAGAATGGCGTTCTGGCACGATTCAAGATTGTCAAGACGCAACAGTCAGGTTGACCCGTGGCGTTGGAATCCCGAGAACAATGTTTGGGCATGCTTCAGGGTCTTCAAACGGTTGTCTTCCAAAGACGCAGTTGCTTCAATGGAAATGAACCGCTGGAGGGGCCTATGAAGAGGGAGCTTGGGGGGAGGGTTTACTCCAACATCGTTGGTGACCCTTTGGTTTACACTGGCCCTCCTCCTCCTCCTCCTCCTCCTCCTCCTCCTCCTCCTCTTCCTCCTCCTCCTCCTCCTCCTCCTCCTCCTCCTCCACCTCCTCCTCCTCCCCGGGCGACCACGGAGAACCGACGGCGGCGGCGCCATGGGGAGGAGCGCCTGCAGCCTCTGCTGCGCGGCGGCCGCAGGCTGTGGCGGGGGGGCGGCGCCCCGTGGCAGCTGCACGTGCTGCCTGCCGCGGCGCCCAACGGCCGGGAGGGCCGTCGTGTGCTGCTGATGCCCCGGAGGGATGTGCTGATCGAGGAGTCTCCTGCCCAGACATGATCCAGGCCTCGGCAACAAAAATAGCGAACACTCATGCCACATTCATCTGTCAACGCCTCCCCCTCCCCTCAATGTTCAAAGTTAGCGGTGGGTCTAATGAGTTGCACCTCGACCGCAGTCTCCCCCGCGCGTGCCAACTTTGAGTTTGGGGGGCAGGGGGGGTGTTTACTAATTGGTTCCCTCTACCGTCGCGTTGTAAACAAGTCGGGACTGGAAGTTCTTGGCCGTTTTGGGCCTCTGGGGACCCTTCCTGGGCCCGGGACCTGTCAACAAAACGGCTCTAGCTGAAAAACCGTTCCCGGGGAAAGGGTCGAGACTTCCAGGGAACCCGTGCTGGCAAAAATCCGGACATCGCATGTCTGGGTTCTGGATCGAGGAAAAAGAGAAAGCCAGACAGTGGCTGCCTGTCCTCTGGAAAACACGCGAGTTAATGCCTGGGGCCTGGTGCAGCAGAGGCGGCCTATGAAGGGCTGACGGGTCGAACGTTAAGCTGCCGAGGATGGAAAACAACACCCCTCAAATGATGACCTGCAATGGGCACTTGGAGTCGCGTGCAGTATTAGCCACCCGTCTCAAAGGAAGCTCAGACCCCGACCGCCGACATGTGTTTCACTGCGTCGCCCCCCAGACGTCTGGACCCATCCCCCATCACCAGCTTTTCATCCTGAGACATTTTGCGAGGCGGTACCGGGGCCTGGTAATGGTGGTCACTGCATGAGGGACACAAGTCCCGAGCAGAGCAACACGCACCGCGACGACGACGACGACGACAGAGACGAGGCGCGCAGACGATTTGCACCGAAGCACGGATCAGGGAAAGGGCCCACCCTTCAAGTGTGGTTGAACAGCACATGGTTGAGCGGTGCTGCAGCCTCCTCTGAGCAGAGCCCCCCCCCAGAGCATCAGCCAAACAAATCGGGTTTGCAACGCTGAGGGTGGGCATGGCCCTGTCGATTCGGGCGGGGCACATTGGCTTTACGGAGAAGGAGCAGCAGCAGCGGCAGCAACAGGTGGAAAATCATGTGCTGTTTTCTTATCTTGCACAGCTGTGCTCTAGAGCTCGGACCTCTGTAGTTTCCGTCGTGCTGGTCGTCGTTCGTCCCTGGCCCTCGCCCCAGACCTCCTCAGGCCCTGGCCCTGGCCCAAGTCCTTCCCCCAGGCCCTGGTCCCAGCCTGGCTTCCCTGGGCTCTGCGCCGATTCCCTTTTGGCCGCCCGTTGGCCTTCCAGGGCAGCCCCCCTGGGCCCTGGAACCACTTGTTTATCGTCTTTCGTCGTCATTCGTCGTGCTTCCCTGGCCTCTCCCTGACTTCCACTCCTGGCCTCCCCCTGGCCTGGTTTCCCCAGGCTCGGCGCCGCCCCATCTGGCCTCCTCTTAGCCTCCCAAGGCAATTCCCCCTCGGCCGCTTCCCCCTGGCCCTCGTCCCTGGCCCTGGCCCCAGCCCCTCCCCTGGCCCTGGTCCCAACCCGTGTGGCCCTCGCCCTACACTCCTCTCGTCGCCCCCCTGGGCCCACTGCCCCTGCCTCCTCATGATGGTCATGATGGCCACAGGAGACTACCGGGATGGCCCCAGGAACCCCCCACTCTTACCCCGCCTCGCCTGGCCCTCGCCCACCCTCGTGCAAGAGCCAGGGCACGCGTGCCACCTGTTCTCGTCGTGGTCGTCGTCGTTCGTCCTTGGCCCTGGTCCCAGCCTCCCCTCTGGCCCTGATCCCAGCCCCCCTTTTGACCCTCGCCCCAGACCCTCCCCTGGCCCTCGTCGAGGCCCGGCCCCCCTGGCCCTGGAATTGTGGTCTATTTCCCTGGCCCTGGACCTCTTCTTTTGCACAGCTGTGTTCTAGAGCTCGGAGCTCTGCTTTTTCGCCGACGGTCGTTCCTTCACTCGTTGCCCACGCTGGGCCCCCACCCTGCTCCTGCCTCTTCATGATGGCCATGCTACCCCCGGGAGAGCGACAGGATGACCTCACACACCCCTCCTCATCCGGCCTCGCCCGGCCCTCGCCCTCCCTCGTGCAAGAGCCAGTGCATGCGTGCCACTCGTGTCTGGTAGCGGTCGTCACCTTTGGGGGAGGCAGCGGTCACGCTTGGGCGGGGTGGGGCGTGTCGGGCGGGGGTGGGGTGCGCTGCGATGGCCACAGTATGCGCGCGAGCACCAGCATGTGTGGTAGCCGCTGTTACCTGCCAGAACCTCCCAACAAAACGAGTACCCGAGCAAAACACCCAAATAGCAGCAACGGTGAGTAGGCGTGTCGAGAAATAGAAGAAGCACTGGTGGGAAATCTTGAAAAAGATAAGGTGCCGCCGGGGCAGGGGTGAGAGCACGGCCATGTGCACCTTAGCGGGCCAGAAGATAAACAACACAACCCCACCTGCGGCCCTCGGATGTTTCTCACCGCGGAACATCTGACCGCCTCAGCTTCGATGCCTGTAATACACGTCAGCGAAGCTGCGCTACAGCGTGAAAGGGAGGAAAGAACAAACGGCCGCAGATCCGCGGAGACACTGAATACCCCGTGAGAGCTAATTATAAAGAGCACGCCGTGAAACGACTAGGAAACGGAACCGTGAAACAAGGAGAAGGAGGAGAAAGCGCAGGACAGCGCCCCTGGAGAAGAGGGGGAACAACCACGAGGCTGCAGCACAATGAGTATGTCCCCCCGCTGACGCCCATGTCAGTGGTACCTCACACAGAATTGGAGCCACAAGCAGCAGAGAGAGAGAGAGAGAGCAGAGGACAGGAGAACAACAACTTCAGCGGAAAAAAAGCAAGGCCAGTAATGATCAATGTATTGCTATGGCGCCAAGCAGCCGCCATGCGCGAGCACTCCCAAGGCGGCAGGAGGATGAGCCCGGCACAGTTGTCGGGGTCGGGCGCCAGCGGCCAGGCAGGAGGCCCGCCATTGCACAGGGCGGGAGACGAAGCCCCCAATTCAATTGAAAAAACGGAAAAAAAAACCAGGGGAACAAAAGAGAGAAAGCCAGGGGGGAACATTCTGGAACAACTCGCAGGCCGTGCTCAGAACTTCATGCCGATGACCCCTGGCCCAAGACGTACGCCCTCCCGCCCAGCAAGGACGCAACAAAGTAGAACCAGGCCGCGCTGGCGTCAGTGCGGGCGTCGGTGCTGGCGCCGTCACTGGCGTAGTGGCCGGCGTTGGTGTCGGCGCAGGCGCCGCGGAGTACTTCGGCGGGAGTTCTGGACCAAAGGCGTACCGCAGAAAGCACTGCAAGGTTGGTGTTGACGTTGGCGCTGGCGTTGGCGCGGGCGTCAGTGGTGCCACTGGCGCTGGTGGAGGCGCTGGCGTTGGTGACCGCGTAGGTACATCGATGAAAACCGTCGTGACGTAGCCCAGGGGCACAGTGCCGTTGGGGTCAGTGATGCAGTCGATGGAGTCGGTCTGTGAAGCACGGCGGAGGTCAGCAGGATTATAATCGTTTGCAATCGTTCACGTCGTGACGCTGGCCCAACGCCCATCCGCCGAACTGGTCACAGTGGTGGACGAGCCGGCTCTTGTGGTCATAGAGCTGGTCGTGCCTGCAGTGCTCGATGACGTCGTGCTTGCACCTCAGTCAGAGCAGGAGTCGGTGAGCTGGTCAGCACGGAAATCGGACAGCTGGTCGGTGCGGGAACCGGTGAACCGGTCGGCGCAGGAGTCGGTGAGAGAATCGGTGCGGGAGTCGGTGAGCTGGTCGGCGTGGAAGTCGGCGAGCTGGACGAGTCGGCGACGGTGAGCAGCAAGCCGATGAGGGAGCCGGCAGGCTGGTCGGTGCGGCCGGCCGCAATCGAGTCGGCGCGGGGATCGGCGAACTGGTCGGCGAAGGTGCCGGCGAGTTGGTCGGAGCGGGAGGCGGTGCACAAAACGGTGAGGGCACCGCCAAAGTGATCGGGACGGCAGGCCGCGATCGCGTCGGTGCCGGGGTCGGCGCCGCCGTTACTTTTAGGCGTTGGTGCTGGCAACGGCGTTGGTGTAGGCGCCGGCGTGGGTGCTGGGGGCGGTGCCGATTTTGGTGTCGGCGTCCGTGCTGACGTAGGTGCTTGCGTCGGTGCCTGGGTCGGTGCCTGCGTCGGCGTCGGCTACAATGGTGGCGACGGCACTGGCGTAGGCGGCGGCGTCGGTGCCAGCGTAGGCGCTGACCTCGGCGTCGACTTCGGAGCTGACGAAGGTGCCGGAGTAGGCGCTGGCGTCGGAGCCAATGTAGGTGCCCCGATGTCGGTGTCGGCGACGGCGTCGGTGACGGTGGATGAGATGCCTCAGGCTAGTCGCCGGCGTCGCACAGCCTCTTGTGGGGCACCGAACGGGCGGGGACGGGCCAGGCGGCCGGACGGGCGTGGCAACAGCCCTCGGCAGCATGCCCGGAACCCAGAATCGTCGCGAACGGCTTCGTGCAGCATTTGGCTCATGAGCTGGCGCACGTACTCCCCCGACCCCCCCCTGGCACGTCGAACGTGGTTAGTGGTGCGATACGTCGCATAAATGGTCGCGGCAACCAGACGGAGCTCATTGCCCCCTAATTTTGTAGCCAACATCCATCGCTCCAGCGGGAAACCGGGGCCGCCACTGGTCCGCAGCCTCGCGCGCGCTCAAGTGCGAACCGCAAGGCAGTGCATATTGTGTTCAATCGAACCATCTGCCTGTGGCGAACAACCGGATACACAGGTTCTCCTCCTCGCCCGCAAGGTCCGCAGCCGCCTGTCGGTGACCCGCCTGTTGGATAGGGTGCTGAATACTGCCGCGCGAACTCGTGGAGGGGCGAGACGGCGCAACTGTGCCAGGTTCTTGAGGGTGGCCCTTGAGGCTCTTCCAGGTAGCCCTGGGAGCCGCCATCTTTCTATGCGCCGGCGCAGCCGCCACGCTGGGTCGAAGCCGCGTTGCTGAAGTAGTTGTTGGACAAACCAACGCTGAGTGCCCTTCTTGTACTTCGTCGTCATCGCTTTGGTGAGGGCGCCACTTCGCGCGACGGTAAGTTCTGCCCTTAAGCGCTTCGCCGTCACTCCGGCGGCCGTTGCTTCAGAGACCGCCTTCAACGCCACCGTTGGCATGTGTAGCCAGCACCACGCTTGCCATCTGGCCGCCCGAACCGGGAAATCCGTGTAGGGGAGGCGCTCCTGTAGTTCAAATTGTAGTCGCTCCCAACGGATGCCTCCGTCTCGGTGTGCTTCCCAAGTGTGCGTTCTGAGCATGGCGGCCCGGCACGTCTCTTGCAGCGGGCGCAGCCGCTGAGCGAGGCCGAACATGTCCCCGAAGTGAACGTGCTGCGGCTGGCACCAGGACCCAGGCCCTGGCGCAATTGCTCGCACAGCCTTGCGTTCCAACTCGAGGACGGTCTCACGAGGGTTCTCTAGTTGAGCAACAAACAGCAACACAAGGAGAACGTAGACGTTATACGTGTAGATAGGTAGCCAGGTGGGTGTAGCCAGGTGGGTGTAGCCCCCCTTCCGACCATGTCCCATCAGTAAGCCGGTCCTGGTACTTCTGCGCCACTTTCGTCCGGGACTTCTCGCCTTTGTGTGGCCCGACATGAAAACCCAAATGTTTCCCTTCGTAATTCCACTGGATATCAGGAATGCCCTCGTGTGCAGCCATCCTCGCTCTGAGTGTCTCGATGTCTTCATGCCACAAAAGTACCGCTACTGTTCTGGACAAGTTGAGAGCTAGCCGGGGCACTTCTTCAAAGACTCCGAATGTGCGGAACACCCGGGCCTGATGTCGCGACCACGATTGGAAAACGACGGACGCGTCGTCTGCAAAAGCCTTGACGGCCGCGTCGCTTTTGTGATACGTCAAAATCCAGAGGAGGCTGTCCGAAGCAAGCGCAAACAGGAGAGGTGACAGCGGGCAGCTTTGACGAATGCCAGATAAGAAAGGAATATTTGAGTGAAGGCGCCCGTTCAGAAGTAGTGTGCCCACCGTGTTGTGGTAGAGCGCGTGCAGCACATTCATCGACGTAGGTGGCAATCCTGCCGCTTCGGCGGCAACAATGAGGAACTCCCTGGAGATGCTGCGGAAGGCCACCGTAAAGTCAAACAGCACGATCGCGGAGTCGTCGTCGTTGTCCAGCGTGGCGGCGTGTTCTAGCTCAACCACGTTCTTGAGCATTGATCGCTTTGGAATCCACGTTGGTCCTGGATGACAGTCGGTCCCAAGATCGGCTCCCACCTGATCTGGAATGCGTTGGCGATGATGCGGTTGTCCGTGTTTGTGATGGCTAAAAGTCTGGTGTTGGCAGCCGAGGAGACCTGGTCGCCTGTCTCCGTGGTGTGGGAAGCTTATTTAGGGAGACAACACATCAACGACTCGTTAAACATCTCGTGCTCGGGGATTCCTGGTTGGAGGCCTTGTTCAAGTTGCCGTCCTGCCTCCCAGATGGATTCAGAGTTACGGCCCTCGGATGTTGGATTTCAGAATAGTTTTGGCTTGCTACCGCAAAGACCGCGCGGCGGCGTCGGTCAGCTGCCGCACAGCGAAAACACCGAGCACCGAATGAACACCGTTCGCGGCAGCAGCGCCGCGGGTTCCGTCCGCTGGCCGCGCGAGGCTCCCGCGCGCAGGTTATGCACCGCTTGCGTCGGCAAGCACCAAGTGGTGCTGTTCGGCGCCGTCCTTTTGGCACTCGTCGTTCAACTCAGGCGCGACGATGTATGCGACGTGTTGGCCGCTGGCATACTTCAAAACATCGTCGTTGCACACCGTCGTCGTGCTCTGCGTCGTGATCGCGACGCTTGTCGCGCTGACCAGTGCTGTGACACCTGCCTCCGCCGCACTGTGAACTGGTGGAAAATGAAGCCGTCGCTCTGCCCGCCACCGCACTGTTCAGCGTTGTGATGTTGGCGCCCGCCGCGGTGGTCAGCCACTGTGCTGGAGGAGCGCTTGGGCCCTGGGGCCGCCCGGGGGCCGTCGGGGAGGGCGCCGGGGAGGGCGTGGGGGCCGGCAGGGGCCGCTTGCTTTATCAAGGGGGGAGGGTCGGGCTGTGGGGCCTCCTCGCATGGAATACGCTACGGCCCCGTGTGGCCATAGCGAGTACCATGATTTGTGTGGTATACGCTACGGCCCCCCCGCCTACGGGGGAGGGGGGAAGTCAGGGGAGGCGGGGGATCGAAAAGGGAGGGGCCAAAGGAAGGAGCCATGAGGAGCAGGGAGGAGGGATGAGAGGGGAAGGGACGAGAGGAGGGATGAGGAAGGAGGAGGAAGGAGAAAAAGGGATTTCTGGCGACGCGGCGACGCCAATTCCGCGCGGCGACACCGCCCAGACATGCGGCACAGAGACACAACAAGCTAACCAAGTTGGCACCGCAGTGGTCCCAACCAGGACATCGAAACAACAAGGAACTGCGGCTGCCGAGCACGGTCGCCACCGTGCCGTCGCTGGCCACGGAGCATCACCGAAACGCACGTGCGCCATGGTCTCAACAATCCAGCATGGAGGGCCGTAGGTGGAGTCATGTCGTTTACTATATGGCCGACTTAATGCATGTTAGAAGGGATCGTGGCCGTCTGGACCAACCATGCAGGCCGCTACGCGCCAGAGGATTCAAACGCATAGCGATCTCCAGAAGAGGAAGAAACGCGAGATCGCAACAGTTCGGACAGCGGGTGTCCAGGCCCGGGGGCTGCAAGCGCCACCTTGTGCCCACCTCTTGTGACCAGAGGCCGCGTACACGTCGTTCATTTCTAATCGTGCTGATTTCTAGGTGTGCTCGTTTCTAATTGTTCCTGGCCCCCTAGTGGCCAGGAAGAGGCCCAGGATAGAACACATAGAAATGAAAGGATCTTGGCCCCCCAGAGAATCAAAGAACTTTCGAATAATGAGAAATGATCAGTGTGTATACGAAGACGAGGCTGGCCAGAAAACCTGCCCGCTGGCGCGGTCTGTTCTAGACCTGCGGCTGCAAAAACCAACACGGCGCGGCTCCTGGACGTGCGGCCACTACCCACGGCAAGCACGGAGGGCGCACCTCCAGCCGCTGGGCCGTTTTCGTTTCGATTTCGTTTTGCGGTAAAGGCGAATCGAAGACAAAACGAGGGAAAACGAAAAGAACACGAAAACGAAAAACACCGTTTAGGTTCAGCCCTGCCCTTCGGGATCGTTCTTGTTGTTCGGTAGCCACCCAGGTTATCGGATGGGGGGGAGGTGGAGGCCGATAGCCTAACCTGTTCGATTTGGGCAGCGCGCGTACTAATGCTACGTACCCCCTCCAGATTTCAGCAACCGACAAGGTCAAATTATCAGGGAGCGGGAAGGGGGGGGGAAGGCCCTACAACCCGGGTGATCGGCGGACCCTGAAAAAACTGTCTCTTACCGACATCTTGGGACTGAAGGGCGACTATAGGGGGGACCCGCTCAGGGGGCGGACATCGAGCTGGAGTCGGCGACGCATCGGCGATAGATCGGCGATGGGCCCCCAATAGCGAATCCAGACGCTCCTGGGCTGGGCTAGGTCTATTCGGTTCCTATCGGCGATGAGTGGACGATTGGACGTCGATGCACCCCTTCCCTGAGCCCATCCCCCCTGACGTTGCTCCTTGGTTTCTGGACCATAGCTCGACTCTCCAGCGGCCGTTCGGGACTGTCTGGGCACCCCCGGAACGCACTCGACGAGGCACAGGTGCCGGAAGGAATCCCAGGGCTGGAAGGCCGCCGAGAACCGACGAAAACGCTTGAAAACCTCGAACCCCGAAACCGAAAACCTCGAGCCTCGAAACCGAAAACCTCGAGCCCCCTTCCCCCCCTAGCGTTGTCCCTGATGGACGAGTTCCTCGCGCGGCTGCTGCTCACGCTGCGCAGGCCGGCGCCAGCGCGAACTGTGCGCGCGCCGAGTGGAGCACGGCCGTCGTGCTACCACGAGGGGCGCCGCGCAGGGAACGAGGGGGCCTGCCTGCCCGCCGCGACAGGGCTGGACCTAAGCGTTGTTTTTCGTTTTGTTTTCGCTTTGTTGTTCGTTTCGCCCTACCTGTTTTCCTGCACCTCCCTGCCAAAAACGAGAAACAAAACAAAGCCGGAATCCAGAAAACCAACGTTTAGGTCCAGCCCTGCGCTGCGAGCCCTGGCCACGAGTGGGTTCCCCGACCTGCCTCCGAGGAGCGGCCCGAAGACCAGAGCCCCCCCCTCTAAGCCCGCAGTGGCCCTCAAATCAGCCTCCGATCTCCATCCCCACCCAGAGCCTCACCAAATGTTGTTCACAGTGTTTCACATGGGCGCGTGCGGATGATCCGTCCTCCTTGTCGCGACCTCTCTTTCCTCCAAACTTTCCGCAAGCAGGTCCAGGGACTGGACATCGCAGCGTTCCGAATTATTCACCGGATCAGCTAATCGGTATGAGCGACGCGCTGTGTGTACAATGGGCAGGCCCCCGCCCCAATCCCGCCCCCACTGCAGCGGGGGACTGGGCTCGCGCTGCACCTTCTCCACCTCGCGGGCCTGCGGCGGGGCCGGGGTGCACAGGAAGTGCCCAGCCTGTCCTCTCCCCGCCCACAGCATCTCTCGTTCCAGGCCGTCCCATACCTCTCCTCCCCCGCAGCCCTATTCCTTTTCCCTCCTGCGCCTCTTTCCTTCCATTTTCATCTTCTTCCCGCCCGCACCGAATCCCTTTTTCGGGGGAGTGGGCGGACGCTTCGGCACACAGAGGTGCGAGACTGCGCGGCGAACGCAACGAAAACGCCACGCCCCCCTCTCGTCCGCACACGGCTCACACGCCTCACGTATAAACGGTCTTGCGTTGTGCGAGCGGTTGCGAACCCGTTCCATCCTTGCAACCCCGAAACAACAATTGCATGTTCGACTCAGTTCTGGTTTTTTGGGCGCCACTGCAGCCACATAACAGCATACGCTATGTGATAATACATAGCTTATACGTCAATGCATGTATTCGCCGAAAGGCACAAGCACGTGGGCTCCAGGTAAGAATGGCGACCCCTCTGTGCAAGCACTGCTTGGATGGACGTGTCAGCTCAATTCGAACTGTACACAGTCGTAAATCCAAGCATACCACCATGCGAATGTTAGCTACTCCTCCGGCTTTGTATATACATGTCTATACACACACGTGGGTGGATGTGTAAATGTACGTACAGGCATGCATACATAAACACACACACGCATACACACATCCATACATACATACATACATACATACATACATGCATGCACCCATACATGCGTACGAGCAGACAAACCGACTTCCATGTAATTACACTTTCCCCAATGGGAGATTGCCTCTGCAGGGGTCCTAGCGGACTCATATGGTTAGGTTAGCTGCGGCGCCGATTTCGGCGGCACGCCCAGGTGCCTGGGTGTCCATGTGCCCACTTTGACCGTCAGGTGGGTGCAAATGCGATACGATTTGTACATTGGATGAAATCGTTTGAACGAAGTTATACTTAGGTTCTTCGGACATGGCCCCACGTGCGTTACATACCCTAGATGACCTATTTACGCCCCAACGAATTCGGATTATGACATACTCGCGCGTTGAACACCACAACCTGCTTCTTAGTGCCTGAACGAAATGTATGGTTAAACCCGCTAACAAAATCGCCACCGCACAACGGGATAGACAACGCTACTTATTTCAGGTAACGTCAAGTCGACTAAATCGCTTTGCCGCGTCGGACGCGGAAACCCTAAGGTGTTTGCGATGTGTGCTGGTTGCCTAAACTTTCAATGCTGAGTTTTAACTTTCTAACACAAGACAGCTGCTTTTCAAACAAATCCCAACAAACAATTTTAAACAGTTGTTCTGAACAGGCGTCGCAGGTCCACGGGCGCGGGGCCGTCCTCAGCGTCGACGCCTGGGGGGGGCCGCCGAATGCCGCCTATCCCCTTCCCCCCCTTCTCGCCCTTTCCCCTTTTCCGCCGCCCATCGCCGCCTATCCCCCACCCCCTTCCCCTATCCCCCCGCCACCCCTTCCCCTCGCGCTCAAGCCGTCACCGCCCGCCCCCCATCGAGCCCCCCTCTCCTCGGCGGCAATCCTGCCTTCTCGACTCGGCGGCAAACCCGCCTTCTCTCCTCGGCGGCAAACCCGCCCCCCCCCCATTCCCCGCCCCCCCCCCCCCCGCCTCCTTCCCCTTCCCCCCAGCCACCTTCGCTTCCCATTCTCCTCCGAGGCGGCCTTCCCGCCGGCGGCAGAACCGCCCCCCCCCCTCCCCCTCCCCAACAAAAAAATCCTCGCGCGCATTTTTCTGTCACGCGCCGGAGAGCGCGCGGCCGTCGCCCAGCAGCCCCCGATAGGCGGCCGCAGCTGGCGGGGCGAGGTCGACGGGCATCGCGGCGACGTCGTTGCGCGGCCGCCACGCGCTCGCGCCTGCGCGCGGCGCCCGCGCCCGCCCCAGGGTCTCCACCGGCAGGTGCCAGGCGGCGGCGGCGCGCGCAGCAGTGTGCGGCGCGCGCCTCGCTGTCGCCCAAGAGGGAATCCTTTCGGCAGTGGCGCGTCGATTGTTTTGGGCCTGCATGCCGACCCCGAAAAACAAAAATACTGGACGTGTGTGTGTGTGTGCGTGTGTGTGCGTGTGCGTGTGCGTGTGCGTGTGCGTTTGCGTGTGCATGTGTGTGTGGTTGTTGTTGTTGTTGTTGTTGTTGTTGTTGTTGTTGTTGTTGTTGTTGTGATTGTTGTTGTTGTTGTTGTGTTGTATATCCCTGGGGGGGGGGGGGGGCTGGCCGCCGCGCGTCTGGCCGTTGATCGACGCCCCCCCGCCGGTCCAGGCAGCAGCCCGCAGGGCCACAAATTCGCACTTCCGCAAGCCCTGCGACGAATGAAAAGGGCGCAGGCTTGCGGCCCGAATGCCCGGGCGCACCGCCCAGGTCTGGCGCGCTCCCCTGACCTCAACCGACGCAGATTGTGCTTCCGCTCGGGGACGAAGGCGCCCAGCCAGATGCAGCTGCTATCGGCCGCGGGCTGGTCGGCGACGCGCCAGACGTGGCGGTGCTTCGGATTTGCCAAGTCTGTCCCGCGCGCGGCCACGTGCAACGCCGTTGCGGTCGAGACCGTGCCGCCCCACCGCTCCTGCAGGCCCGCCGCGGCCCCGATCCTCTGGGCGCGGCCGAATCGCTTGCGGGCAAACGCGGTGTCTCCTCGAAAGCACAGGGTGGCGTTCGCGTTTCAGCCGCGGCCATGTCCTTTTTACCCTCCAAGTACATGTCGAGCAGCGAGCGCATCGCCTCGCACGGCCGCGCCGCGGCGTCCGCCGCGTCGCTTGGGAGCAGCTCTGCGCGCACCCAAAGACGAAACAGAGCAACGGTGGCCAGGCAGTCGGGAACTTTGCCGAAGATGCGCGACGCCCGAGCCAAACTGAGGAGATACAGCGGCGGTGCCCTGCCGTGCCTGCCCGTGCGCCGCGCTGTTCAGCGCCCCCGACGCGCGCCTCGCGCGTCGGGGGCGACGTCCTTCGCCGCCCCGAGGAAAGCGTATATTTCAACCTGCAAGGCCCCGCCGCTGGCCAGCGCGGCACGCGCGGGGCCCCTCGCGCGCGCGCTCGGCGGCGTCGCCTTCCGCGACGCCGCGCACGCCACCGCGGAACGATCGCCCAGAACGATGCCTACGGCAGCCCCCTGAAGGGAGGGGGGGGATCGCGAGGGAGAAGGGTGGGGGACGTGGGAAAGATCGCGTGCCCACGCCCCACGGCCCCCCCCCCCCACCTTCCGCTCCAGCTGTTCAACGATCGTTCGCGTTGTCGAGCCCCGCAGCGACGCCAGGCGGCAGCGGGTCGAACAGCGACTTGTCAGCGCGCCATAGAGGCGCGAGGTAGTTGTCGTCGTCGTAGTCTGCAAGGTTTTCTGCTTGATCCAATGCAGCACTTTTGGAATTTCAACGCTGTCTCAGACCTGCTGCGCCTTTGGCGCAGAATGTGTCTTGTCCAGCGGCCTCGTCTGCAATCGAGCGGTGGAACTGAGCGAACAACTGCGCCCCGCCAACTGGAGCGCCGTGCTCCGACAAGCTCTCTGGCCCGAGGCTAAGCTTCCGAAGCAATGCCCGCGACGCGGCCGAGCCGCCAATGATCTTTTTCACGACGACGCGCAAGGTGCCGGTCGGCTGCCAAGCGACCTCCTTCTGGCAGAAGGACCCGGACTCGAGGAAACTCGCGTGCACCGCGAGCTGGTTCCGCCGACTATCTATCTCAAGGGCGTCACGGGTCTGGGCGTGGAGCCTGCAGGCGCGAGGGGCAGCGCCTGGATCTGCCCCCTGGGCGCTGGCCGCGACGATCCGAAGCTCTTCCGCGAGATCTTCACGGCGCGCCGGCAAGACTGCAGCAGCTCTCGCGTCACCTCGCCCGTCTCCACGGCGCAGCGCTTGCATGCCAGAAACAATAATGGAGCCATGCTGCCGCGCGTAGGGCAGCTCGGATGCCTCGTGCCGAGCGCCCGCAGGCGCTGCCATCTTGGCAGGGAAGCCCGAATGCGGCGAAAGCAAGAACTGCCACGCCCGAGGCGTCAGAAACTCCATGGTTCCCATCGTAGTTCTGGAGCTTCCTGCCCTGCAAGGCATCCGACGCCAGAGCCTCCAAAAACTCGCCCAATTCGGACGGCCCCCACCCCGCGCTGCCAGCCGACGCAGCGAACTGCGCGTTCTGGATCTGCGTCCAACGCCGGAACCTCGCCGCCTGGACACACGCGGCACGGTGATCCTGCGCGCTGCCGCCTGCTGCCGACGCAGCGCGCGCCTCCCCCAGACGGTCTCGGAGGATCGCTTCCATTGCCGCCCGCTGCGCGCCCGCCGCGCGGGCCCGCGACGCGGGCCCGCGTGCGCCGCGCGGGGCGCGCGCCACCCATAAAAGAAGCTCGAGCCAGAGAGGGCGCGCGGCGGAAATCCCCCCCCTCCTCCTTCTCCTTGTCCTCCTCCCCCTCCTCCTCGTCCTCCTCGTCCTCCTCCCCCCCCCCGCGTTTCCCCCTTTCCCCCGCCGTTTCATCGTCTCTCTCCTCCGCGACGAGGGCGGCGGAGGTCGGAGGGGGGCCACCGCCGAATTAACGGGATGAGGAAGCGGAAAAGAAATGAGGGAGGCGGTTTGCCGCCGAAGAGGGATGGGGGGAGAGGCGGTCTGCCGCCGACGGGATGAGGCGGCCTGCCGCCGAATAAAGGGGGGAAAGGGGGTGCGGTCGGCCGCCGAAGGTGGCAGCCGTAGCAGGAGGGCAAGGTAGGGGGGGGGCAGGGGCGCGGCGCGGGGGCGGTTTGCCGCCGAATGGAGGGGAAGGGTGGCGAGGCGAGAGGAAGGCGGCCCGCCCCCCCGCGGGAGGGGGGCGGGCGAGGGGGGGATAGGCATGGGGGGGCAGGGGAGGAGCGAAGAGGGATGGAGGGGGAAGGCGGCTCCCCCCAGGCGTAAGGGCGCGGCCGCACCGCCGCCGCGGGCTTGGGCGGGATGGGCCTGCGATTCCTGTCCCGAGCATAAAAAAACGCTCCTACAGTCATCAAAAATATCAAACATGAACAAACATAACAGCAACACGTTTAAACTCATATGTATATATAATAATAATAACAACAATAATAATAATACTAATAATTATAATAATAATAATAATAATAATAATAATAATAATAATGATAATGATAATAATAGTACTAATAATAAGTTTTGTTGATAAGAAGCAGATTCGGGAAATCTACCAAACAAAGGAGGACACAGCAGGCCTGATCGACTTAGCAAAGGTATCTAAGCTATTACGTGACTTACACATATATTTATACTGACAACTAAGCGTGGAAGCATATAAGATGGCATCATCGTTCACCATATTTATCAATGACAAGCTAACTCAGTTCAATCTACATGAACGCGTTTATCCCACTTACAACCACCCGACGATCAAACCAGGTACCCGGGTGCCCGGGTGCCTTGTAGCCATATAGTCCTGCAGCCCTACAGCCTTACAGCCTCTATCGTCCTGTATCCTGATATAGCCTATAGCCCTATAGACATGTAGTTATATATGGATGTAGCCCTTTTGCCCTATAGACCTATAACCCCATACCGTTATGGTCCGGTAGCCCTATGGCCCCACAGCCCTATATACCTGTGGCCCTATAGCCCCAGAGCCCCAGAGCCCCATATCCCCATAGCCCTATAGCCCTATAGCCCTATGGCCCTTTAGCCCTATAGCCTGTAGCCCTGTAGACCTATAGGCCGATGGCCCTTTAGCCCAATAGCCCCAGTGCCCTATAGCCCTACAGAGACGATGATAGGGGTTATTCTCCGGTGTCCTATACGTACATGCATTACAGACATGCACACCCATACGTACATACATCAAAGAACGCATAATCTGTACGTACATGCAGACATATCCGCACACATGCATACATGTATACGCGTATGTATATGCATACATACATGCACGCATGAATGCATACAACTATAGTTTTAGATATACATATCTATATACACATACAGATGTATGAACGTACAAGCATACATGCGTACACACATCCATACATAGATAGATGCATGCATGCATGCATACATGCATACTTAAACATACATGCATACAGACATGCCTACACACATACATGCATGTATGCATGCATGTGTGCATGTGTGTGTTTATGTGTGTATGCATGTATGACATGTATGCATGTCATACATGTATACATGCATACTTTACAATTTCTTACACTACACTACACGACATCGCATTCCTCGACCTTACATTACAGCGCATTGCAGTACAATGCATTCCATTCCATTCCATTACATTACATTACATTACGTTATTTGCCATCCGTTAAATACATATGTGTGTGCGTGGATCGAGGAATACGCATATCAAGGGCCATTCGGGGCACTCCAAGCGGAGAGTACAACTTGGCAAAAGTCAAGCAGCAGCCGCAACAAAGTCATTCCTTTTCGCTTGTTGGGAATAGATTGGGAATGCTTTCGGTGCGCCTTGTGGCCGTCTTGGGAGGCTCCAGGGTTTCGCTGGACCCCTGTTTGATGGGGGGCGAAAAGATACCGATACCGCTGCTCCGTCGGACCTCTCCCAGGGTGCGTTCTGACCAACATTTGGAGACGAATCCAGCCGTGGCGACGAGGGTCTCCCAGGAAACCCAAAAGGTGAGAATGACGGAATGGTACCGTTATCGATAACTTCTCCTCGTCTGATGTGAGCTCTGCGGACAGCTTTGAAGTCACTCGAGCCACCTCGGACGCGCAGGGAGACTCCTGCGGAAGCCCAGGGAGCGTTCGAGAGAGCCACCAGGGTGCCCTCAGGGTAAGGGGGAGCGCCACCCATGTACAAGGGCGGGCCTGGCACGAGGCCCGGGTTAGAAGCAACGAGGAACGGACAACTGTCTACGCGCGGGAGGGTGGCCCGAAGGCGGGGGACAGGCGTGCGCAGCTGAGGGGCAACGACAGGGGAAACATCGACCTGGAATCGGCGATACATTGCCGATAGACCGGCGATATAGGCCCCCAATGGTGAATCCGCACGCTCCTGGGCGGACAGGGCCAGTGCGCCCCATCGGCGTTCAATGGGCGATCGGGGGTCGATGCATCCCCCCCTGACCCTATCCCCCCCTTTAACGTTGCCGCTGATTAGCATGCTGGCCCGTCGAAAAGGACTGGTGGCACTGCTGCGCAGGACAAACGTGCGAGAAGCAACCGACGGAGTCTGCGGCAGCTCTCACTCCAGGCCCCGAGCTCGAGAACCGCCCCACGGATGGAAGAATGTACGAACAAAAATCATGGAGTTTTGTTTGCCAGGGCATGTGTGGCATTCTCCTGCGACCCCCTGGGGCCTTCAGGGCAGCGTCGAAGCTCTCGGGGCCCTCTTGGCCCTTCTCAGGCCTGTGCTGGCGGTGTGGGCGGCACCTTCGGGCTCTGGGCCCCCCCCAGACGGTCCCGGGCGCGCCCCCCGGAGCCTCGGGATTTTCCCACAGACACGCCTCCAGGTGGCGCGACATCCGAACCCTACCCCCACCAACCATCGATTCTCCTGAATCGATGGGAAGCGGGTGTAGGGTTCAGGGTTCAGATTTCGCTAAGTGTTCGATGAATTCCGAACCCTATCCCCGCCGCCCATCAAGTTGCCTGAATCGTTGATCGGCGAGGCTAGGGTTCGGATTTCGCCGCTGAGCCTTGGGGCTCTCAAGGGCCTGCTGGAGAGGCTCGCGGGGCCCTGTTGCGCCGTCTTGGGGCGATGCTGGAGGGCTCTTGGACTGCTGCGGGCGTTCAAAACACCAAACGAGCAGGAACCCGACCTGGAAACTGGAAACACACGTGGCTGGCTTCACACGTGGAGCATCCGGAGGGCCAACGCACACGGCCAACGAAGGGCCGAGCGCTGGAGAGACACCTGGCCACATGTGGATCCAGCTCCCGCCCAAGCGGGCCACAGTCTGTGTATCCAGCTTCCTGGCGAAAATGCTGAGATGCATCAGAACATTCCGAGCATGTCGCCTGCCGGGGACCTCTGGAGTATTCTCACGAGGGCCTCTTCGGGCGCCCGGGGGGTCTCTTCGACGCTCCTGGGAAGTCTAGGCCCTTCTTGGGCCGATCTGGGCCTTCTCGGCGGCGTCTTCGGGATCTAGGCCCTCCACGCGGTCCCAGGCGGGCCCCCGGAGCCACGGCATCTTCCCAGAAGCCCCTCTTCGGGCTCCCCTGGGCTGATCGCTGGAGCGCCTCGCGGTGCCCCGTGGGCCGCCGTGGGCCGCTCTGAAGACCGACAAGACGGGAAAGCTAAAATCCTATCAAAACCTTACATGGCCCCTAGATGCCCCAAGACGCGTCCAAGACGACCCAGCGCACATCACAATGGCTCAAGATGGCAGATGAAGGCCCATCTAGATGGTCCCAAGAGGTCAACTGCACGGGGCAAACATCTGGTGTTGCAGTGCTTCCGCAAGAGGTCAAAATCATTCAGTGTTGTTTCCGATGGCTTTGGCATTCTCGCCGTCCCGCCCCCGATGATTCTGAGGCCACCAGGTTCCTCAAAGATCGCACAATATAGCTCCAAGGCGACCCCTGTGAAGGGCTCCAACGGGGCCGCCGGGGCCCAGATGACCCCCAAGAGCGTCCCTAGACTTCTCCAAGAGAGGCCCGAGAGCGCCCAAGAGCGGAGATGAATGGGTGCTAACTCTGTAATCCGTTGGCGCACCAGAAAAAGTGAGACAAGAAGGACGAATGGATTCCACGTTTTTGGACAAGCACCCCCACACATACCACCGCGCCAAATAGCCCTTTCTTCCCCCCACCCGCGCCAATCAACCCCCGAACGCCATCCGCTCACCCCACGCTCCGCACAGGACAGCCCGCTCTTGACCCCCAAGTGACCACCCCCGCTTGATTATTCGGCATTGGTGTGAATATGGGGGTGGGAGGCAGGGAATCACAATGGATTGGAAGGGGAGTGGCAGGGAAAGGGAAAGGGAGTGTGACGGGTAGTGGCAGGGGCTGAGGGCAGGGGCATGAGGGTGGAGAAGGAAGTGGCAAGGAGCAAGGAGGAGAGAAGGAGAGACGAAACAGGGCGGGCGGGCAGGGGAAAGGAGACGGGGGACCGGGAGTGTGGGGGGGGGGGGGCTGCGACGGGGAGAGGGTGGAGTGGGAGAGGAGAAAGGAACGGGGGGGGGGGAGGGAAAGGGGGGGGAGGGGGCGGAGAAAGTAAAGAAGCTGGGGAAAGGGGGACGAGAGGAGGAGGAGGGGCGCACTGATGCAGAGAGGGTCGCTTTTGCGACAGCCTGGCAAAGACCGCCTCCACTCGAGGCTCGCACGTGCCGATGCTCGCCAGGCGAGCAGGCCTGGCGGCTCCGCCCCAGCCGCGCTGCCGCCTCAGGCGGAGGCGTCCGCCCTGCAGGCATCATGCGGGACGGGATCTGCTGCTGCGGCGGCACCCCTATGGGGCACCTGGTCCAGGAGCGCCGAAGTGGGCGCGCACGAGTCGCCGCAGGCCGCTGGCGCAGTCGGGGAATATGCTTGCTTGACCACCGTCGTGACTATTCCAGCGTAGCTGTGTCCGCTGGCCGCCTTCAGCTTCACGGATAGCTCGAACTGCTTTCTCTTCTCTTCGGACAGATCGTCCACCATCGCGTTCACTCGTGCGTGGCACTGCTCGAGTTCCAGCTTCTGCTGGCTGCAGTGCTCCGCAAGTTGCTCGTTCTTGACCCGCAACTCGTTCACCTCAACCCACAAGCGCTCCTCGTGGGCTTCCTGCGCAGCCATGGCCTCCCGCGTCACTGCTGGTGATGGCTTCCCAGTGCCATTGACGAAACTGGGGATGTGCCGCCGGTTCACGATTGTCGTGAACTGCGGTACTTCAACAACTCTTGTCGACACTCTCTCTTCAGGAACTTCCACGATCTCCTCTTGAGCATATGGGATGACCACATCCTTCACGATGCGCTCGATTTGAGGTTTCAGATGTACTTCTTCTCGCACGACGTACAAGTCGTAGGGCACTTCCACTACCTCCTCAGAACTGATCACCTGGAGGGGTACTAGTACGATTGACGACGAGCACATGTGCATAGATGCAAGTTTAAGACGCGCGTGGGTGTCACTCTGCAGGACCTTCACTTCTCTAGAAAGGCGGTTCGAGAGTTCAGAACGTCGGAATCTGAAGGGGTCTCGCGCTTGCATCGAATATTCGCGACCGTGCCCCCTGGTACGTTGAGGCGTGGAAGAATGCCAAGGTGTGTCTGGTAGGGCTTCTGCACTACCCCCCCTTGACTCGCAGTCTCGCGCATGCATCCCCCTCCCTCCCGAGGCCACGTTCCCTGGTAAAACCAATAGGCCGATCACTTGTTGAAAACGATGGGTATGCATCCCGAGCTTCCGAGCAGACGGCCACGCAGGCAACCAAAGACACCAAGATGGCCCAAGATACCTCGAAGAGGGCCCAAAATGGCCCCAAGGCGGCCGAATATGGCCTCACGACGGCCCAATACGCCACAAAGAGTGCCACAAGAGGACCTTCAGCAGGGACCGAAAAAGCCAAACCCACTCATGTCCGTCTGTAGGTTTTGTATAATATTCGCATTCTCGCCTTTACCGGCTGCCGTCAGCTAGAGACGGCCCAAGAAGCCTCAAAGGTGGCCCCAAGACGGCCCTAAAGGCCGCCAAGAGGGTCCCAAGATGGTCAGAGCAAACCCCGCGCTGGCCCAAGAGGGATCCAAGACGGGCCCAAGACAGTCTTAGAAAGCCCCACGACGGAAGAGGACGGCACCAAGATGGCGTCACGACGGACACCGGACACCCCATACGGCCAAGAAGGCCCAGGACGGCCAAAATGGTGACCCCAGGACGGCCGCAAGGTACCCGGAAGACTGCCCCACAGGCGGCCACAAGATCCCCAAGACGGCCCAAATGAGCTCCATGAAAGCTCCACAAGAAATGAATTCGAAAAGTGTCGCATGTGACGGCCTCCTGCTCCTCCGCCTCCCTATCCTAATTCTTATCCTCATCCGGATCGGCATCCTCACCACGATCAGAGTCGGCATCATCGGCATCATCGGAATCAGCATCACCACCACCACCGCCATCATCATCATCATCATCATCATCATCATCAGCATCATCACCATCATCAGAATCATAATAATCAGCATTATCAGCATAATCATCACCAGCAGCAGCAGCAGCATCGTCGCCATCATCATCATCAGCATCATCATCATCACCATCACCATCATCATCATTATCATCAGCATCATAAGCATCTTCGTCATCAGCATCATCATCATCCTCGCCATCATCATCATCAGCAGCAGCATCAGTATCCTCCTCCTCTTCCTCCTCCTCATCATCCGCCCGCATCCTCAACATCATCACCCGCCTTAGCATCATCACCAGCATCCGCATCAGCACCAGCATCAACATCACCATCACCAGCATCATCATAATCATTATCATCATCCTCACCGTCATCATCAGCATCATCATCGTTGTCATCATCAGCATCAGCATCAGCATCCTCATCATCATCATCATCAGCATCATCATCAGCATCCTCAGCATCATCATCATTATCATGTGGACGATTCGGGGCCATCTTGTTTCTTCTTTGTGCAAGCGGCGGAGGGCGGCCTCGAGGGAAACGCCAGCAGTGAAGCACAGACGCGGAGAAACATTAAAAGCTCAAGTGGGTTGGGGGGCCCAGGGTAGAACTTGAGCAAGGGAATACGGCCGCGGTGTTGCCACAAATGCCGACAAGTCGCTGTATGTGGACGATTCGGGGCCATCTTGTTTCTTCTTTGCGCAAACGGCGGAGGGCGGCCTCGAGGGAAACGCCAGCAGTGAAGCACAGACACGGTACCACACGCTAGTCTACCCAGGTGGCCACAGCCGAATTACTCATTGACCAAACATTTTCTTATATCTCGCGGCGCGGGACAGATGACGAGCTTCGGCCACTATCATTTCAGTGCCAGCAATGGCCACTTCCGAGGGGAGACCCTTAGCAGAGGCACGAGCTACGGCGTCCAGTGCTGGACGTCCCAGGCCTCCCAGGTGACGTCTCAGAGTGCGATCACAGAGGCCATGGGCGCAGAGGCAACGACGAGCGAGGCAATCAAGATCCCGCACGCTCCATCCGACGAGGTGGAGTCGCTGTCTCACGCGCCCCGCATACATGCACGCATCGAGGGAGCAGGAGGAGGAAGAGGCAAGGAGAGGGGACAGGCGGGGATGCCTCCAAATGAGGCTCGACACAGGGTGCATAAAAATGATCGGGACTCTGCGGAAGATACACTCCGCAATCAATTTGAAGGTGGATTCAGCCAACGCGTTTGCCACTCGCACGGCGCGACAGGCGGCCTCTGAGGCTCTATTCACGTGCAGCAGAGAATCAAATTTGCGGACACGCGACGCCCCTGGCGCCCAGGTGTCCCAGGGCAACGACGCCCAGACTCCGAGCACAGCCGAGGCGCGCACCCAGCCAGTCAGAGACTTCAGAACCTGAGGGCCAGCGAGGTCGTCGAGGCGATGTCGAGCAACGTTCGCAGCAGCGGTGCCGAGCCCGCGGGCCTCGCACACTCGCCGAACTCGGTCGGGGACACAGGTGCAGAGCATGATGAGGTACGGCATCACGGTGGCATGCGCCCGCGCACGTAGCCACAGGCGCCTCACACGAAGAGCCACTTGTCGGTCATCGCGGGAGGCGCCTGCACCGGCGCCGCCGCCGACACCGGCCTCAGGGGCGGCAGCGGCAGCGAGAAGATGCCCGCCCTCGCGATCACGTCCATCAGGCCCAGCAGATCGCTCTCGACCTTCTGCCCGAAGTCGACCAGCGCAGGGTCGAGCTGACCCAGCCGCTGCTGCATGCGCGCCCGCTTGGCGTACCTGTTCAGAGACTGGTCCGTCCTCCACCTGCCGCGGTCCTTGACCTCCTTCCTCGTGCGGCGACCCGAGAGGAGGTCGTCGGAGGCCCCCCCGTGGCGCAGCGAGGAGAGGGAGGTCTGCTGGTCGGAGATCCCGAGCTGGACCAGGGCCTCCGCGAAAGCGCGCCGCAGCTGGTGCGGCGTGAAGGCCCAGAGGCTCTCCTCCGCGCGGCGTCCTTGCCGAAGCGCCTCGAGGAGAGGCCAGAGGAGAGGATCGTCGACGATGGCGCTCTCGTCGGTGACCCCCGTCTTGCCAGGCCTCCCGCTCGCCGCGTCGTTCACCAACAGAGCCCAGTGCTGGTGGCCCTCCGTGGCGCCCGACCTCGGCGCGATCAGGGAGGCCGCCGTGAGACGGTAGGCCTCGCTGGGGCGGAGGTACGCGTCGAACGCGATCCTCACGAAGACCGCCTGCGACAAAAGCCCCTGAGACAGCAGCACGCCCACGATGGCGAACATCGCGACCCTCGGCAGCGGCAGCCTCATCTGCGGCGGCACGAGCTTCGTCCAACCCTGAAGGGCCCGAAAGGCCCGTGGCAGCGGGCGGCTGCCCATCAGCATCGACGGCAGATGGTGCTTCAGAGAGGCCATCGCGACGCGGCCCGTCGCACTGTCGTACCCGTCGAGGAAGAGGTGGACGAAGAACACCACGAGGATCGCGTCGAGCTCGACGCTGCTCTTGAAGTCCCTGGCGGTCCAGAGGCACCAGTTCAGAAACCTGAGGGCGGAGGCGTGGTAGTTCTTGCCCGTCGACTCCGAGACCGCGTTGGCCTCCAGCACCGACAGTCCGCCCCGCAGAAGCGTCAGCGGACCAGGATGTTCCCGCCTGGCCCTCGCCGCCTTGACCACCTCCTTGGGAGATCCGCGGGCGGCGCGCGACGAGGTGCGACCCGACGTCCTCGAAGCTAGGGCCGACGAAGAAACCTTCCCTCGACGGCTTGTCCGCGACATTCCTCTCTGACGGCACCCACCGCGCGAGCAGGCGCAGGCCGCAGGCGAGGGCCGCGCCAGCGATCCGCCGCAGGGCGCGGAGAAGATGTCGGCCCCCAGACCGCCCCTTGCCGAGCGACAGAGCTAGAGCCAAATTGTCCACGACACAGGCGACGCGATGATGATGAGCACCCAGGGCCCTCGAGGCATGATGGACGCTGAACCCCAGGGCCTCCGCCTCGTACTGAAGGACATCGCAGCCACGGCGGGCATGACGGCTAGAGTGCATGGTCTTCCAACCCTCGGCCCCGCAGATGGACTCAGGGACCTCGAGGAACCCACTGGGCCCAGACGACGAAGCAGTAGAGGCAGTAAACGATGCGTCGGCACGGCAACCGTCGGCAGCATCGTCACGACCGCCGACGTCAAGGGCATGTGATCTGGCAAGCACGGCACCCCATGACGATATCTCCAGCGTTCGGCGACTCGGCCGACCTCGGACGACAGCGCGGGGGAGACCTCCTTGACACAGACGCCCTTCCCGCACGGCGACGCATCAGAAGCATAGACCCGCGAATACCAGCGAGACCTCGTAGAGGCACTCCAGAGCGGGATGAGGGCCACGGCAGCCGACAACTCCCTGACGACCGAGGGCCACAGGGGTCCAGGATGAGGCCCCACAGCCCCCATGAACCGATAGACCGCGTTAAAGATGCTCAGAACGTCGCGCCTCAGGATCATCCCCCAAGTACAGTGGCCTACGAGCACGCTGAGGGCCCCATCAGAGGCCCGCCCACGCTTCAAAAGCCCGAGAACGGCTTGACGAGTGCGAACGAGGCGGTCAGGACGAACACGAATGATCCCAGAGGCTCCGTCGATCTCCAAGCCCGTGAATACCCCCTTACTGACCGCAGGGGAGAATTCCAAGACAGGCAGCCCGCGGGCCGTGAGAAGGTCAGCAACGGCATGCGCCAGGGACGTGGCTGTCTCGGCACACTTGGATACGACACAGAAGTTGTCAACGCATCCTGCACACACCGCGTCCTTCTCAGCGACCAAGGGCCGCGGGCAGCCCCCATCCAGAATCATATCGTCGCGGCCGAACCCGACGTCCGACAGGGCTCTCGTCAGCGCACTCTGGCACAAGTGAAGGGCCCAACTCCATCCCATGGGGACGACCGTGACAAGAGGCTGGACGCAGTCGTTGATGCCAAGACGAACCCCGTTGACCGACTTGGGGCCGACGAATCTGTTGTTCATCGGAGGCAGAGAGAACAGCGACTCCATGCCAGCTGGCAGACGTAAATGATAAAAAGCACACTGAATGTCGCCCTGCGCGAAATGAAAACTGTCGTCGCAGTCAAGGCTGGCCCGCGCGCTGGGCGTGGGGAGACGAGTGGCTGGTGGGCAGGAGAAACTGCAATTGGCCAGCCTGGTGTCGAACACCAACCTCAGCTTGCCGTTTGATTTCTGCACGAAGAAGAGACCAGTAGAGAAGGATGCCTGTTCGCTGGAGACCCGCCAGGAGATCATGCCGTGGGCCTCCAGCTGCTTCAAAAACTCAGCGTAGGACTTCGGCTTAAAGCGCAGCTCAGGATCGACATAAGGGCGGATGACCCCCAGCGAATCGCGCAGCTCCGCCGCCACTGACTCGGGATTCAGCATACTCTGCCTCCAATCCTGCAGCACGATGGAGTCGGCCTCGGAGACGACGCCGCAGGTGGAGACTGCCTTCGTCGACTCGGGCCAGGCCACAAGCGGCGCGCTGCAGGGGCGCACTCGACCGCTGTCACCAGCGTAGCCAGGTGCCTGTGCGAGCATCTCTACGAGGGATGCTTCGCAATCGCGGCCTCTCTCCGAGTAGGCGGCGGGCAGCTCGAAGTCGCGGTGCAGGCCCGCGATGTAGTCCACAGCGGCTGCCTGGGCCGCGGGCGGTGGCCCCCCTTCGTCAGGCATGGGAGGCTCGCCCTTGCCGCAGTGGAGCCAGTTGAGAGCAGACAACCCCTCGTTGCACCACTCTCTCCAGCCCGCGCCTTTGGCGGCGCGCAGACGAGCCCCACGACCAAGCGGAAGATGGCGACGCCCATCCACTGGAAGAAAAGGAAGCGGAAAAACGTCTCGCTGGCGATGGTCACCTCGCGTGGGCAACTCCAGGCCAGGTGGGGCCTCGACGGGCTCGGGGCCAAGCTGGCCAGGCTCACGAGCAGGTGGCGCGTCGCGAGGCCCCCCCCGACCAGCGTCCTTCGGGAACGTCATGGCTGCAAGGCCCGCTCCTCGCGAGCCTTGCGGCATTCCTTCGCAACGGTAGCCTCACTCTTCATCTGCTCAGCAAACGCATCCATTACGGGTGGGAGAATACACAAATTGCCCAACGTCTCTCCAGTGCCGAGGAAGTGGCCAACCTCGGAGGAGACGTCGGCGGCCGCGGCCGCGGCGCCGTCCTTGGCCTGGCCCATGGGCTTGGGCCCAGGGTGGGTCCTGCGCGCCCGCTCCTCAAAGAAGCGCCCCTCCACCATCAGCAGCTGCCGCGATAAGAACTCGTAGGAAGACGGCCCGCAGATGATCAGCTGGTCGTGGCAGCGCAAGGTCTCGACGACACGGCACAGCGTCTCGTACAGCCTGTCGGCGTCGTCCGACTCTGAGGCCTGCTTCATGGCCACCCAGCGGTTGAGCCACGACGTCGCCCCGTCCGCCATGGGGAGCACGAAGTGGAGCACCCGCATCGTGGTCGTCAGGCCCTTCACGGGCCAGTCGGCGCGGGGGGTCTCGGTCTGGCGCTTGACAGCGCCCCTGACAAGCATGTCCCGCACCCCCCGCGCGTCGAGGTCGGTGGCCAGCACGCGGGGATCAGACCCTGCGGCGCCTGGGGTCGCGGGGGCCGCGGCGGCGGCGCCGACGCCCGGAGGGCCAGCGGCGGCAGGCAGGGCGGCCCCCCCCGCACCGAGCGCCGCGGCCAGCGCGCCCAGCCCGCTCACAGGCGTAGCGGCAGACGCGGCAGGCGGCCCAGGGGCGCCCGCGGGGGGCGCGGCCGCGCCAGCCAAGGCCGGGGCGCCAGGCGCTGCGGCGGCGGGGGCCGCTCCGAGCGGGTCGAACACGGCCGGGACCCCCTTCGAGACGCCCAACACGTTGTCGGCGCTGAGCTCGAGGATGAAGGGCGAAGGCGCCAGAGGCCCATGGCCCTGGGCGACGCAGCTCCGCGCAGCAGCCCAGGCGACGGCTGCCGACGGCAGCCGCCAGAACTTGTCGAGCTCGTTGGCGGCGACGCCTACAATCGCGACGCCCTGGCCCGCCGAGTCACGCACAGCTCTCAAGTCACCACCTGCCGCGTCGCTCTCAGCATATACGTCATCGTCAGGGGTAAGGATGTACCCAGGCAGCAGAGTGAGTCTCTCGTGGAGGAGAGCGGCCGCCCCGACGTTGTACCAGAAGTAGTGGAACTGTCCAGCGGTGCGAGCGGCCATTCCGCCTAAAGGCGGAACTTCCTCGCCTGGGTAGTCGCCGCGCTCGCGAGGTCGAGTGTCCGCGGCCTCCTGAAGCGATGCTGGAGCGGGTGCAGGCTGCACCACGGGGGCCGTCAGCGAGCTCTTGAACCAGTAGCCGCCATCGACGCTGCCGTACGCGAAGCCACCCACCACAAGCACGACCGCGAACTCGATTGACCAGCCTGACGGCTGGGCAGAAGCCAGCGAGCCTTGCCAGTCGAGCAGCGGCACTCCACCGCTGGGCAGGCCAGCGCAGGAGAGCAGACGCAATCGGAGGAGGGCGTCGAGCTGCCGCGTACGGTGATGGCAGCGGAGAGGGCACTGTGAGGTCGGCGTTGACCCGCGCAAAGAATGAATGCTTGCGTTCCTTTAGAACTTGAGCAAGGGAATACGGCCGCGGTGTTGCCACACATGCCGACAAGTCGCTGTATCATCATCTTCGGCATCATCATCATCATCAGCATCATCATCATCATCACCATCGTATTCGTCGTCATCGTCATCCTCACCAGTATCATCATCAACATCATCGCCAGCATCATCATCATCATATTCAGCTTCGTCATCATCACCATCCTCCTGCTCACCATCATCATCATAAACATCCTCCTCCTCTTTCTCCCCCTCATCATCATCCGCATCCTCAGCATCATCATCAACCTTAGCATCACCACCAGCATCCGCATAAGCACCAGTATCAACATCACCAGCATCATCGCGATCAACATCGTTGTTAACATCATCATTCTCATCATCTGCATCATCATCCGTGTTCCCATCATCATACTCATCATCATCTTCGGCATCAGCATCATCACCATCGTCTTCATCGCCATCGTCATCCTCACCATTCTCGTCATCATCATCAGCATCATCACCAGCATCATCACCATCGCCATCACCAGCTATCAGCAGCGACCTCATCACCACCATCAACAACATAACCATCATTACCACCATCATCCGCATCCGCATCCTTATGTTCATCCTCTTCCTCCGCCTCCGCCTCCGCCTGACTATCATCACCATCAACATCATCATCAGAAACATCAACAGCGGAAACCTCATCAATATCAACATCCTCATCCGATTCCACATCCGCATTATCATCCGCAGCCGCATCCACATCATGCTCATCATCATCACAATCGACGCCAGCATCATCGGCATCCTCATCATTACCACCATCATCTTCGCCATCAGCATCAGCATTATCATTAACATCACAACCACCATCCCCACCACCACCACCACCATCATCATCATCATCATCATCAGTATCATCATCATGATGAGCAGCATCGTCATCCTCATTCTCAACCTCATCCGTACCATCCCTATCCTCATAATCATCAGCACCAACACTACCACCTTTACCAGCACCATAACCATTAATATCCTCCTCATCATCATCACCACCATCACCATCAGCAACATCATCTCATCATCAGCATCATCATCATCATCAGCATCAGCATCAACATCATCATCATCATCAACATCGCGGGTCTCTCAAACCTATCGACACGAAGTGTCACACGTAACGGCCTCCCGTACCCTCTTGAACAATCGCTGCCCAGAACGCTGGGCTGACGCGGTGGCGGGACTTGCCGCAAGCAGATGGATTTGGTATACCTGCAGTGAACGTATCACCGCTTCACCCGCTCAACAGATCCACCTGCCTGCTCCCGATCTGCAAACGATGGTAGGTACTTCCACTGAGATCCGCTGTGAACCCTGCTCTTTCACTTGCAGGGCCAAGCACGCACCATTGACCGTAGGCCGCAACCAGCAGGCCGCAAGATTTGAATCGGGCGCACAGGTGGGCTATGAGAGATGGCATGCTTCTGACACGATCGCCTTCGTGCCCTCTGGCGCTTGATGACACCCCACCCACACACAATTGGTAGCACGTCGCAGGACATCACCATCCCTTGCTCCTGCCAGCGCTGCTCTGAGCCCTGAGGCAAGCCGAAGCGCCCCCGAACCGCATGAACACTGCACCCAGTGACCCGAAGGCTCTTTCAGACGGCCCTACAACTTCCCAGATGGCCAACATTCACCTAATAGAGCCCCGATAACCCCCGAGGATGCGGGCTCGAAGAAGCCCCCCCCCGAAAGGCTCACAAGAAGCTCTCATACAGAGCCTCGGGAGCCCGAACATGTAGCTTCAACTTTTGTTGGGCTTCTCGCTCGCATGTGGTTGGCCGCACATTTGACCGCTCAGGATCGCGCCCAGCAACCCACTGAACGGCACCTGGGCCGCCTCGGACAATGTACCAGAGGGCCTGGAAGCACCCCCCTCTGGAGAAACGCCAGGATTGCCCACGCACGGCCCGCGGACGCCCTATGACTGCACTGGAAGCAGCCCCGAGACCTCACAGACGGTATCTGGACCGCACCACATATCGCATCACCCACTCACCCGAACGACGGCCCGAAGACGCCCAGCAGGTCCCAGGAAGCCCCGACGGAACCAACCGTTGCTGCAAGGCGACTGCGCCAATGGCAATCTACAAGGGTGGCTGCAGCAAACCGTTATCCTGCCACTGTGCGTCTCATGATTGTCTCCTCGCTCCTTCTACTCTTTTACATTTTCGAATGGTACCGGAGAAAAGCCCCAACCAAAGTCTTTTGAGGGCTATAGGGCTGTGCGGCTATTGGGCGATAGGGCGATGGGGCTATGGAACTATAGGGCTATATGACCATAGTACTATAGGTCTATAGGGCGATAGGGCTATAGGGCTGTAGGGCTATAGGACTGTAGGGTTATAGGGCCATGGGGCTATGGGGTTCTGGGGCTATGGGGCTATAGGGCCAGAGGGTTCTGAGTCGATGGGGCTATGGGGCTACAGGGCTGTACGACCGTAGGACTATAATGCTATAGGGGCACAGTCCGATGGGGCTATGGGGCTATAGGTGCATACAATTATAGGGCTATGGGGCTATAGGGCTATACCGCTTCAGGGCTATAGGGCTACAGGGATATAGCGCTACAGGGCTATAGGGCTATTGGACTATAGGGCTGTAGGGCTATGGAACTATAGAGCTATAGAGCTATAGGGCTCTAGGGCCATAGAGCAGTAGGGCTCCAAGGCGCAGGCAGGCAGTCCGATCGAGCTAACGCTCGGCCCAGAATCGGGCGCGACTGTGTTAAACCTCGAGCCTCACTCTTGGAGCCCGGAGGAAAAACGCACGAAATCCTCTCCGTGCTCGTGAAAAGAATTGTCCGCACTCACTTCATACCACTCGTTTCAATAATACCCCCTTGCAAATCTGCGCGATAGTCGTCCCATCTCACAGCGGGTCGTCCGCGTGATCGTCCAGCCTCAGGACACGTTGCAGGTGGGTGCTAGCGCGATACTCTTGCAGGGCAGCTGTTCGACATTGTGCCAACGCGATGAGCCAGCATTTAGTGCCGTCGTAGCAACTGGACGCTTCAGTCTTCCATTGGGTAAATTGTTAGAGCAGCATTCACTTCCAGCCTCGCCCTCCGCGTTTTTCGTCCCGCGGCTCACCTTCCGCACGAACCCGCCCAACGATGTGTCGAAGCATCCTCCGCTGAAGCACATGCAATGAGCCAATTTGTGTCCGCGTCATTGCACAAGACGAAAGGCCGAACAATATCGTTGGAGTGATTACTGCGTCGAAGAACTTGATCCGGGAGTATATATTCAACTGCTTGTCCGCTAGAACGTCACATTGCTGATGAAATCTCATCCATGCGATTTGAACCCAGCGGCCAAACTCAAGATGACTCCTCGGAAGGAGGTTGCCGCGCAGCTTCCCCCCCAAATATTTGTGGGCCATGTCGCCGTTTAGGACGTCCACGGGCTCGCCCCCGATGACCAACGCAAACAAATTGATGTCGCATGCTGTCGTAAGTACCTTGGCCCTTCCGGCGCCAAGGTTGAGACCGACTTTCGTAAGTCCCTCTTTGAGCGCCGTGGCAATTTTGATGAGGTCCGCCCGCGGTGCCGCGAAAATCATGATGTCGCCCGCGCATCTGATGTTTGCTATGGCGCCCCCTTCATCAACTCGAACTCCTTTCCCGATGATCCTGGTCTTCCGTGTGCGAAGTGCTGCTTCGGCCCCCGCATTGAAAAGCAGCGGGCTCAGGATGTCGCATTGCTTGGCGCCTCGCTGCATCTCGAAACGACCAGAACCGCAAACTCGCCCGCGTTGGTTTGCATGGGTGACGGACAGCATGGCGATGTACTCGTCCCCCGCGCCTTGGTTCCGGAGCGAATCGAGCAGCGGCTGGAATTCGATTCGATTGAAGGCCGTGCGCAAGTCCAAACTTAAACGCCACACAGGCACATTCCATTCCAAGCACTTGCCACAGACAGTCTCGGATACAATGGAGGCGTCACCCACCGATCTTTTACGTCCAGCGCCCCACGAAGGCGGCGGTACAACAGACGTGCGAAGAGTTCGCATGATATTCTTAGCTTTGCGACGGGCCTCCAGTTCTGCGGAAGTCTCAGGTCACCATTCTTCGGTGGCATCGAAAATACTGTCTCTCTCCAGGTCGGGCCAAGCACGCCCCCCTGTGACACCTTATTGAACAGGTCAAGTAGAAGGCCCAAGAACTTACCTGAAGACGCTTTGAACATGTCCGCGGCGACCCCAAACTCGTCTGATATCCTTCTGGAGTTTCATCGGTTTCAGTGCACGCCGAAGCTCCCACATTGTAGAAGGGCGTATTATCGTAGAGCAGCCGTCCGTTATAGATTGTAGATATGCAGATGCTGACCCAGGTGAGTACGCCCACCCAGTCCTGAAGATCCATCCCAGATAGGTGGCAAAAACATATGGCCCTGCTTGCGCGCCAGATCCAACTTCAGAATAACATGTTGCCCGTAGTTTTCTTGCGTCGCTGATTCGGTCGAGCTCGATGAACTCGTCGAGGATGAGTTGGAATCGTTGACTTGTCTGTTTTCTCGTCTCCCTGCGGAGATGTTTCCGGATCTGTTTAGAAAGCTCTCTGCGCTGCTGGGGGTCGCGTGTCTGGCGCCTCTGTTGGAGGAGGTCCTGAAAGTGAGGTGAGTCCCGCGGCTGGTCGTTGAACCGTCGTCGCTTGCTGCGCGCACCCTCTCCATGAGCTACAGCT
The DNA here is from genome assembly GCA_963575745.1 of Prorocentrum cordatum. Lineage (NCBI taxonomy): Eukaryota > Dinophyceae > Prorocentrales > Prorocentraceae > Prorocentrum > Prorocentrum cordatum. The sequence continues at coordinate 650,436 of CAUYUJ010005002.1, read as the reverse complement.
GGGTCGAAAAGTATCGCATCTGCTCCGATTAACGAAGACGGCGCATGGTTTGTGAGTTTCTTGCCCGGGGCCTTCTGGAAAAGAGCGTAGTCTGCGAAAGTGGTCCACCCTCGCACCGATGATCTCGCCCCCTTGGCTCGCCGGCGCGAGATCCCCCCAGCGACGAGCTCCGCGCGCGCAGCGCGGCGATCTGACCCCAAGTCCACATGTCCTGACGCGCTCCAAGTCGACGCGCGCAGGTACGAAGGTGTAAGAATGAAGCCAATCCTCCGCACCTGCCCCAGACTACTCTTAATGGTCCAACTGTGCCCATCACGACCATTCCCATCACCATTGACGACCTTCACGCTGAAAGCGGCTGCCGTCTCAGCCATCTTCTGGCCACGCACTCCAAATCCCCACTGCGAATTTAAATCGCCCCCCACCACGACTGCATTTCCGTCTCGAACTGCTTCTGTCAGCGCCTGGTGCACTTGCTCGTGCACCTGGTCAAAAGCTTCAGCGGGACATCCCGCATGAGGTGGATAAACAATGCAAAATAAGAAGCCCTCCGTGGAGCGAGCTGCAAATCAACGCGGGGCACTCGATCATAAACAACATGCGTTGAACAAATGCTGCCAACCAACCGCGCGCGCATCAATGCGCCCACGCCCGACGCCGAATAATCTCCACGGCGCATATATAGACGATGCCCACCCTCCAACTCCACTGTTTGACTTCCCGCGAGGGTTTCGCTGAACATGAAAATGCCCCAGTCTGAAGCCGTTAATTCACCGATCAGCTCTGCAAGTCTACGTGGGCCACTGAGCCGCACATTCTTGCATAACACATGCAACTTCCCATCCCGTGGATGGGGTGGTACTTGGCTCGATCTGCGTTGCCCCTATTCTGGGCCCTCGGCCCGTCCTGCATTGCTCTTGCCCTTGTATTTGCCCGTGCCTCTCTTCGGCGCGAGGCCTCTCTACAACTACTCTTTGCGCGTGTTCCCCATGTCCTCGAGCTTCTCGCAACGAAAGAAATCCCCCCAACCTTCCCCCGCATCTGTGGCTAGAACCACGCGCGCGCTTCGCGCGCGCTTAGGTTCTGTCGAGCCACAGATCCAGGAATCGTTGCGAGAAGAAATTGGTGACGCGAAGCGTCTTGGGGGCGTCCTTGGACGTCTGGGGTCTCCTGGGGCCTCTTGATGGGGCCTCCTTGGGGCCTTCTTGGGCTCCATCTGGAAGCCAAGATGGATGCAACAAGAGGGTGCTTGGGCTCTCCGCGAGCTACCCTCTGGTTTTTCATTCCCCTGGAGAGGAGAAGGAGGAGGAGGAGGAGGAGGAGGAGAAGGAGGAGGAGGAAGATGCAGAGGAGGGAGGAGGAGGAAGGAGAGGAGATGTTGGGGCGCTCTTGGGGCCCTCTTGGGCTCTCTTGGGGCTCGTCGGGACCCTCGTGGGGCCACCTCGGGCTCCTCTCGGAGCTCCAAGAGGAGCCCATAGAGGGGCCCAACATCGGTCACGCGAGAGCTCTTTCGCGTGACCGATGTTGGGGCCCTCTTGGGGCCCTATTGGGCCTCCTTGGGCCCTCTCGGGGTCTCGACGGGGCCCTCGCGGGGCCATCTTGGGCTCCTCTCGGAGCACCGAGAGGAGCCCAAAGAGGGGGCCCAACATCGGTCACGCGAGAGCTCTTCCGCGTGACCGATGTTGGGGCCATCTTGGGGTTCCTTGGGCCTCCTTGGGCCCACGTGGGGCTCCCTCGGGGCCCTCGCGGGGCCATCTTGGACCCCTCTTGGAGCTCCAAGAGGAGCCCAAAGAGGGGCTCAACATCGGTCACGCGAGGGCTCTTCCGCGTGACCGATGTTGGGGCCCTCTTGGGGCCCTATTGGGCCTGCTTGGGTCCTCTTGGGGTCTCGTCGGGGCCCTCGTGGGGCCATCTTTGGCTCCTCTCGGAGCTCTAAGAGGGGCCCACAGAGGGGCCCAACGTCGGTCACGCGAGAGCTCTTCCGCGTGACCGATGTGACCGATGTTGGGGCTCTCTTGGGGCTCTCTTGGGTCCCTCTTGGGCCTCCTTGGGCCCACGTGGGGTTCCCTCGGGGCGCCCTCTTGGGCCTGTCTTGGGGCCCTCTTGGGCCATCTTGGGCGCCTCTTGGGCCGTCTTGGGGCCCTCTTGGGCTGTCCTGGGGCCCTCTTGGGAACTTCTTGGGCCGTCTTGGGGCGGTCTTGGGCGCCTCTTGGGCCGTCCTGTAACGTCGGAAAGCCCAAAAGACAACTTTGTTGAAAATGTACGTTTTACGAACGGAATGGGCGAATGTTTGCGTCGAGGGGCCCTCTTGGGACGCATGTTGGAGGCTTCTTGGGGCCTCTTGGGGGCGTCCTTGGACGTCTGGGGTCTCCTGGGGCCTCTTGAGGGGCCTCCTGGGGGCCTCCTGGCGGCCTCTTGGGGCGGAAGGCTCGAGCTTGCGGTTCGTGGTCCCCCTCTGGGCCCCCTCTTGGGCCCGTCTTGGGGCCCTCTTGGGCCATCTTGGGCGCCTCTTGGGCCGTCTTGGGGCCCTCTTGGGCTGTCCTAGGGCCCTCTGGGAAACTTCTTGGGCCGTCTTGGGGCGGTCTTGGGCGCCTCTTGGGCCGTCCTGTAACGTCGGAAAGCCCAAAAGGCGACTTTGTTAAAAATGTACGTTTTACGAAGGGAATGGGCCAATTCTTGCGTCTAGGGGCCCTCTTGGGACGCATGTTGGAGGCTTCTTGGGGCCTCTTGGGGGCGTCCTTGGACGTCTGGGGTCTCCTGGGGCCTCTTGAGGGGCCTCCTGGGGGCCTCCTGGCGGCCTCTTGGGGCGGAAGGCTCGAGCTTGCGGTTCGTGGTCCCCCTCTGGGCCCCCTCTTGGGCCCGTCTTGGGGCCCTCTTGGGCCATCTTGGGCGCCTCTTGGGCCGTCTTGGGGCCCTCTTGGGCTGTCCTGGGGCCCTCTGGAAGCTTCTTGGGCCGTCTTGGGGCGGTCTTGGGCGCCTCTTGGGCCGTCCTGTAACGTCGGAAAGCCCAAAAGACAACTTTGTTGAAAATGTACGTTTTACGAAGGGAATGGGCCAATTTTTGCGTCTAGGGGCCCTCTTGGGACGCATGTTGGAGGCTTCTCGGGGCCTCTGGGGGGCCTCCTTGGACGTCTGGAGGCCATCTTCAGCATCTCGGAGGCCTCTTGGAGGCCTCTTGGAAGTTTCTTGGGCCGTCTTGGGCGCTTCATGGGCCGTCTTGTCTGACGGGGGAGGCCCCCGGCAAGCCCCGACGAGCCCCCGGGCCCCCCGGGGCGCACATTTGTGGTCGAGGTCCCGGCCCCGGGCCCCCGGACCCGGTGCGCCGTTATATGTATATGGGATCCGCGCTGTCCACGCCAGTACTGTTGACTCTCTTTCCACCTACGTGCAAAGGTTTGCTTGGAATGACAACCCACGCACATTTCCTATCGTAGTCTCATTCCAACAAGAAGCGCCTGAGAACAAACAAGAACGATTGTGGGATCCGTTCGTCCGGAGGCGCGTCTGGAAACATGTTGACCTTTTTTATCCCCGTACTTCAATGAGTTCTCCCTAATTGCCTTGATCGCCTGCTTCTTCTCGTCCTCCGTGCGGAACTTCAGGAAGAGGATGCTGGTGAAGCCCCCTCTTGGCATACAACTGTGTAGGCATAGGTTCCCAAAGTTCCCAAATCCGAGCTTGAGTCCACTCCGTTGCCTCCTCTTCCTGCATGTCGGCGAGACCGCTGACCACCGCAGTGATGTTTCGTTCCTCCGTAGGCGTAGTTTCCGGGGAACTGTTCCACGATGGTGGAGCGGTGCCAGTCCCATCGAAGTACATCTTCGTCTGGTTGACATGCTCTGCTAGATGATGGATATTGTTGTCATTATCCTGGATATTGCTGGCGATGTCCTTGGATACGCCAGACTGCTCAAAAGCGTCCATGCGCTTCCTCATCTCGTCCATGCTGTTCTTCACACTCAGCTCCATCTTGTCCATCCGCTGGGTGATCGGCTCGACTGACTTCGTCTTAGGGTCGGGCCGCTCTTTCAGTTTCCTGTTTCAAGGATGTTCTCCATGGCGTCGGTGATCGCCTTGACGGTGACGGAGCCTGAAGATGAGGATGCCTCTTCAGGATGGTTCGGGGCCGTTGGCGACGAGATCATATATACTTCTGGACGGGTGGGGGGGCCGAGGGAGTCGAGGTCGTCCGTCCCGTCGTCCATTTGGTGGAGCGGGCTGAAGAAGCGCTGGCGAACGTCGCGCTGCAGGGTTTTCACAACTGGCGTCCCTGGCATCCGCACGCTCTTCGCAACCATGGAAGATAAGGGTATGGGAACGGAAATCTTGGAATGTTGAGAGTGAGGTCGAGTAGTAGTGTGCACCACACTTGATCGGATCTTGGCTCAAGGGGGCTCCAAGGCGATAGGGCTATAATTCGATAAGGCTATAGGGCTATACGGCTATGAGGCTACAAAGATATAGGGCTATTGGGCTATAGGGCAATTGGGCTATGGGGCTATAGGGCTACAGGGCAATCAGGCTATAGGGCTATAAGGCACCCGGACACCCGGGCACCTGGGCACCCGGGCGGGCCGCGGAAACCGGTGAAAAACCTCACCTGACCATATGAATCCGCTAGGACCGCTACAGAGGCAAACTCTGATTGGAGAAAGACCCTCCTCGTGCTCGAGCCCCCGTTTTTGACAAACCAGCTGGTAAACATTCCGTCGTCGTCCCACCTCCTCTTGCCCCCTCAGGTACCATTCCTTTCCAACCCCTTGTCGCGTTGGGCCCTCGCTTTGCATCTAGCATATGTTGCCCACCTTCTCATTATCCTTCTCCTCTTCCTCCTGCTCGTCCCGCCTCCTGCCATCCTCATCCTGCTTTGACCCTCCTTCCTCGATCCTCCCTCTTCGCGTCTCTACCTCCTCCTTTCCCCTGCCCCTCTTTCTCCTCCATGTCTCCGCTCCCGGGTGCTGTCCAGAAGGCAACCGTCGCCGCCTTCCTTCGCCCCTGGGTGGCCCAGCGGAGTGGCGTCTCGCGCAGCTTGAGCCACGACCTCGCCCTCCCTGGGGGTCGCCTGAAGTGTAACTCCCGCAACTCTCACGCGCCCCTGGCGGGTTCAGGTAGGGAGCCCACAAAGGACGTGCGCGCCCAGCTATGTACATGAACGCGGCCCCTCGATCAGCGAGACTGGCCGCGTGATACGAACATTCGGGCAATGCGTACTCTCGAAACCAGCGTGGATTCATGTGCGTGTACGTCCTTCTTTCGCTCCTGATAAGGGGGGCATGGACAGGTGGAGGGGCCAGATCGGGCGGGAGGAACCTCGACCTGGAATCGGCGATGCATCGCCGACAAATCGGCGACGTGCCCCCGATTAGGAAACCCGCACGTCCCTGGGCGGGGTGGGGCCATCGGACCCCCCTATCGGCGATAAATGAGCGATTGGGACTCGAATCGTTCCCCCCTACAGTCAACCCGGGTTGACTTAAGGCGGGTTGACTGTAGGCCTCTCCCCCATGGGTCCAATGGGGTCCAATGGGGTGACGCCCCATGCAGATCGAAATGCCACCTCGCCCATCACCGCGGCCCGGGGCGCCGCCAAGCGTGGAGCCGTCGCCACGTCCCTGCGCCCCTGAAAGTTTGGACGTCCGAGGCGGGCACGGAAAATATGGGCATGATGCCCAACAACTGATGTTTCCCCAAACTGGCAGCGGCTGCTGTTGGGCAGGCGAGCTCGTGCCTCAAATGGACAACGAACGACCGCGGCGACGCCGACAGCGAATTCTGTTCAGAACGAACAGGAACTGCTGCTGGACTTTGCGCCACTTGTTTCCGTACCAATTTCGTACCCCCGAGTAACGGTCCAACGGAGCGGTGTCCTACGTAGACTGCGCAGTCTGCCAGGAAAACATGGCCGGCGCCAGGGCCAGAGCCACACTTTCAGAAATGTGACCGACGCTGAGGTGAGATCACAGTCCAGCAACAATGCGGCTAGCCTCAAGGCGAGAGCACTGCTCTGATCAGAGAGTGCTGCCTGCGCAGGAGCAAAGCTACCATGTGGAGCCAGGACTGTCACAGGCGACCCCCCGAGAGCAACAACAGTCTAAACTGCGGACGTGGCAAGCGCTGAGACGAGAACACCACCCCGACGCGGCCAGCACTGAGGCCAGAGCACTTCTCTGAGCCCCACATGTGGCGCCGTCGGGGCCCGTGGCTGAGGGCATCTCAAAGGGAGACCCGGCTCTTCCGAAGGCATCTACAGAGGGCTCCCTTGTCCCAGACATGCAGAGGCACGAGAAAAGACAGAGAGGAATTCAGGGCGCTCTTGATTTGGCAGGGGCGACCTTCTCGTGGACCCCAACTGCAGAGCGAGCGCAAAGAGCCCCAGTCCAGGGCACCCCTAAAGAGTCACGACGACAATTCCCGTACAACTTCTAGAACCCTCAAACCGCTGCTGGGGCAAATCATGCAAACCGATCATATCATATCATGCAAACCGGTGGGTTCTGGAAACACTGAACGCAAAAAAACATGCCTTCTCTTGAGGAAGCATTTTTTACTTCCGCCGGCTTCCGACGGCTTCCGCAGGCAGGGCCACCCTCGTTTTACTTCCGACGCCCTTCCGCCGCCCTTCCGCCGCCCTCCGCCGAGGAAGAGACGGCAACTCCTGCGACCCTCGAAGGCGAGGCCCTTTCGGGAATGCATGAGCGGCGCCCGGTGGCACGAACCCCCCCAAGAAAGTCCCGAATGCTTCCTACTGGTCGCACTGGGTGCCGCCGACGACCCGCGAAACCCCCCTCCGCCCGCCCTCCCGTGGGCTTTGTACCAGGCGCGCCACGTGCCGCCGTGGGTCCGCCCCCTTGCCCCCCCAATATGGGAGTGGGTGGTGGGTCTCCCTGTGGGCGTTGGGGGGGGTCATCCTTGCGGGCAGAAAGATTGTGAGAATCCGTGGGGGATTCCTGACAGATCTCTGAAGGATTTCGGAAGACTCCTAAGAATGCTTCCTGACGACTCCTTGGGATTCCTGAGTGTTTCCTGAGGATTCCTCCGGGCTTCCTAAGGCTTCCTGGAAGGCTCCAGAAGGATGATTCCAAATGGTATCTTTGAAGGATTCCAGAAGGAATTCTGAGGGATCCTGAAGATACCTGAAGGTACTAAGATACCTGCCGATTCCTGAACATTCTGACAATTCGGGTGGGGAATCTGGAGGTTGCGAGAGTCCCAGGGCTTCCAAGCATCCCGGGTTTCGTACTGGCCCGCACTGGCGGTGCACGAAAGGTCCTCCCGAAGGTTTCGTGCATCTCATGGGTGGCCCATGGGTTTCGTACTGGCCCGCACTGGCGGTGCCACGAGCACGAAACCAAGGATGAACGATCCGGAGGGCGGGAGGGTTCGCTCCGCACGGGACAACACCCACATTCACATCATGTGTACACATATATTCCAAAGGCCAGCTAGGCACTGAGCTCACCTGGGTGGGCACCTTCACCTGTTGCACGTCTTCGACAACATCGACCTTCGCCTTGATATGCACAATCGGCCTTGGTGGCGATGCCACAGGCACTTGCACGGTCTCCTCCACGACCCGTGTCACTGGCTTCGGCACCACTTGAAGCTCCTCGCGGACAGTCAGACGAGGCACGTGCCTTTGCAAGTCCTGTCGCACTAGATTGGGGCGAGCCTCGGTCACAGTCTGCACATAGGGCACGTCAACCAGCGTCGGCTCCTCAACCACTGTCACCTTTGGGACCAGGTTGGTCAGTTTGTGGAACTCGACCTGGGGAACCTCAACCACCACGCCATGCTCCTGTGCGGTGCCGAATGCCTACGCCTGCATCTGCTACACCTTGGGTTTCAATATTTCCCTGCCTGGTACCCTCATGCCCGTTATTTCGCGGTCCACTGGCGCCAGATGGATCGCCCCACCCTGCTGTCGGCCAGCGATTTGCTGAGCCTGCCAGCCCAAGCGCAAGCAAACAAATCTTGACAAGATGGGAACACAAAGAAGAATATCCTCCGCAGCTCACGGCATCGCATTGTTGCTTCAAGCTTCTCAGAATTACAAGACGTATTCACCGAGAGTGGTTTCTTTCGTTGATGGTGGCTCCGCTTGGAGGCGGAAACATCTCTGGTCATTCGCGGGCGGCGGTCTCGGAAGCTCATCGGAAGCATATCGGCATGTGGGAGCCCCCCCCCACCCCCTGGGAAATCGAGTCCGGTTTCGGCTCGCGCCGCGCATGTGCGCGAGGCGAAGCTGCGCCTGCGCGAGAGATCCTCCCCTGGCGAGGGGCACGTACGTCAGATTACTCCTCGCCCCCTGCTAGGCGCGTGTCCCCCTGAGCTGCCCCACAGTTGCCCCAAGGCGCCCCAGGTCCGAACGGCAGCCGAAGCGCCAAGAAACAGGCGACGGAGCGGCCCGAGCATGGCCACAACGGTCTACACAGCATCGGCCATGGGCGACACACAGGGCCAGCGGGCCAGGAAACCTTGGCGGTCCAAGCAAGGCTACAGCGGTCCGCGCAACAACCGCCAGCACCGGCACCCAGGGCCAGTTCCTTGCAGCGCAAGTAAGACCTTAAAGTGCAAGCACTGGTTGGGGATTTGTCGGATCCTTAGTCTGACAATTCGGTAAATCGTTACTTATATCGCCAGTGAGTTAAACAGACAGGTCGTTACCCAATTCGTTTTCGGATCGGTGATGGTGACACCGTTCGATGTCTCGCTAGTTGGACACTATCTGTGCTGGAGCATTAGCTTGACAATTTGATCCTTCGCTACGCAAGTACAACCATCTGACGCAAAACCGCCAGAAACTGAAAACTTCAAGCACCACCCTCACCCTTCTCACAACAGGGGCGGCCTTATAGGTAGTAAGGCTGACTGCACAGGAACCGAGATGAGAAGGAGACTGACGCCAGATGAAAAGCTAAGCACAGATATAAGAGACAAGTAAGAAGAGTTGCAACCCGACGCAGCAAAGCTGCAACAGTAGCTGTGTATGTGGATGGGTTGTGACGAGCCAGCGTCTCGCGAGGCTAAGCCGCGTTACGAGACGCTGACTATCAAAACATATATGCAGATGTTGCGAAAGCCCGAACAAGTATTAACATCAGGTAGCAGCAAGCACGAACGAGGGACATGATACATATCCCATAGTCGTATGAACGGCGAGACTGAAGATGACGTGGAAGAGGAGGAAGCCCAGACCGAAACAGGACCCAGACCACCCTCTCCCTGTCACTCGCCCTCACCGAAACAGAAAAATCACTTTGATTCGCAGAACCGTATCTGCGACCCATAAAAACACAGGGGAGATTTCCGTCCTTAAGCCTCAGGGCCTACAAGACACAGGAGGGTAATTGTCTCAGCAAGCCTCTCGTCCAAAACGCAAGGCGTCGTTTGAGCGTCCAAGAGTGCAATATCATGGAGCTTCAAAAACACTGGGAGCAACATGTTATAAAAGAAGCGCTGCGTTTACGATCGGGATCGTTCTGATAAGGAAAACACTGATACTGAGAGCGCTGCGATTCCGATTGAGTCCATCGGGATCCAATTAGGAGCGCAGAATTCCTGACAGGGCGCCATCGGAAACACAACACTCAGAACGCTTGGTTTGCCGGGGAGAAAGGGGGGGGAGGGTTCCGGTGGCGTGGGTTCTGGTGGCGTGGGGGGTGGGGGGGGTCGTGGTGGTGTGTGTCCATATGTGTGTCGCGTGTTTGTGTTCATGTGGGCGCGCGTGCGTGTGAGCGCGCGTGTGCACGGTGCTCGCGCGCGAGTGCCGGGCGCGGCGTGTTCGCGCGAGAGACAAATAAACAGTCGGTGTGGTGAGCAGAAACGATAATGGTAATGTTGTGGAAAGTGATCGTGGTGGCGCGCGCGCGCGAATGCAGAATGGCGCGGCCAGGAACTGGCCAAAGGCAGCGACAAAATAATGTGCGCGTGTGGCGTGTGGTGTGTGTGTGTGTGTTTGAGCGTGTGCCCGTAATGTCTGCGTCTGGGGGGCAACCCCGAGCGACCCGGATCGGCGGCACTGGCCGAAGGCCACTTGAATATAAAACCATAGCAAGCACAGTCAAAACATGATGCTTCCAGGGAACCCTGGGGCGCTGACGAACCATCCTCGAACAAACACTTACGTAGTGCTCCCGGTGCCAGCATGGGACGCACCACTGCCTGGCCCAGTACGCGCCACCGTGAGGACCCGACAAGAGGACTGTGAAGCTTCGACCAGAATTAGAGCGTGAAAGACAAACTGCTAGGGAATGCTGCTACAGCAGAAGACAGAGAAAGAGAGAGAGAGAGAGAGAGAGAGCGAGTGAGATATATACCGCGGGCGGGCTATAGCGATAAAATTACAACCCCTACGAACCCTCACCCATGAGGTACAACGGCGTTCAAAACAACGCCGACTATACGCTTCAGGTGACCAAACCTTGAAATGATCAGGCAATTGCCGTACACAACCAAAACTCTCGAAATACCCGCGGCCAAACGCGGAGAACGAAGGGGAAGAGGCCGGCGAAAATTACCCTCCTCGAAATGCCTGGCGTGCGACAAATACATTCAGTGCGTTGATGGGGCCCCACAAAGAACTCATTCAAACATACCGTGTTGATTAACCCTTCGTGGTTGGGTGTGGGCCAAGAGCTGGCCACTTTCGTTCGCCACTTCTTCGCAAGGAAAGTAAGAGTCATGGCGACATCGCGCATTGTAAAAAAAAAAAAAAAAAAAAAAAAAAAAAAAAAAAAACGCGATGGGGCGGGGGCTCTGCGCCAAGAGGACACCCCCACAACTGGCCGCTCATTGTCGCCGTGGTCGGCCCCAGCAGCAACGAAAGCCTCACATGCGCAGAAAGTATAGCAATACTTCGGAACATCGCTCAACTTGCGTAAGTTGTCATCCCTCATCACCCGAATAATACCCCTCACCTTCCCGCGCAAGCACACACAGGTGCTGTTGCATTTTTCTCGCGGGGGTAATTTCTGCTACAAGGTGCCGCGCGTCGACGCGACTTGGACGCCAGCCAGTCAGTGCACGGACTGGCGGGGGCCTGAGAGGCGAGATGGCTCCCGCTCGCGACATTCCAAACCCGAAAAGGGCTACCCATGCTTGAAGGTACCCATGGACTGGCGGGACAGGGCATCAAGAAAAAACACACGCATTGAAAAGTGGCGGGGCAGAAGGCCGGCGCCAGCCAGAAGCTAGAGTAGCGACCCGATCGCATTCATGGGAAAAGAAGCGACTGGGCCATGGCCTTGCGCAGAGCTGGAGGGTAGGAGGCTGCGATGGCGGTCCATTTCATGCCTGATGGTGCCGCCCCCTCTATCACGAAATGCTCGCGGTCTGTTCGACTGCAAAAACCAAGGCTGCCCTTGCATGGGCGATCAAATTTTTCGGTGTCTGCAGTATCTATGGGAAAAGAAAGCCAGCTCCGTGCGCTTTCGCCAGCTTCGCCCAAACTGACACTGGTCAAAAACTCTGGTGTGTCCCCTATATCGCTGCATGATACTCACAAGCTCGGGCGCGTGCCAGATTCGCGACAAGATCGGGCGTTCTAGAATGGTCGGAACCCCATTACGACACAACACACGAAGAATACGCAAAGCACATCTGAAAATTTATTGCCTCGCCTGCGCCTGTCGCACTGGCGAGACATGAGGAGGGGTTCAGGCAGCCCCCGGCGCTTTTCCACACAGCGGATTGGGCCATGCCGCCCCAGGTCCGCGGCGCCCCCCCGGTCGTCGCACGGCGGGCCCATGGCTGCCCCCAGCACTTCGCCTCGGCGTATCGCAGCGCCCAGCCGGCTCAGCACTCTATCGCTGGTCATGTCCTCTGCTGGTCCGCGGGCACGATCGAACGCGCGAGCGTTGCGGCCCTGCTGGACCGCCGCTCGGGCGACCCCCGCGGTGCCCGAGTAGAGGTCGAGGATGTACCGACCCTTGAAGTGGCCCGCCAGGGGAGCGTCACGCCGTGCGGCCTGCCCACGAGTACGTCCTCGAGCGCTGCCTCGCAGGCCTCGAGCAGCCCCCGCACGGGAGCTGACAGCAGTTCCCAGCTCTCTCCCAGCCTGGCCCCCTTCTCCTACTGCTGGACGCTCTTCGCGGTTGCCCACTGGCCGCGGCGCCGCGCCTCTGACGCGGTGCGGTAGCGTCGCGCGATGTCGATCGACGGACCCGAGTGCATCGTCTGATACGGCCCGATGGTCTCGCTGATCTCGAGCTCGGCCAGCGCAGCTTTGAACTCCATCAGGTACTGCGGGTACGTGAACGTCCAGACCGACTCCTCCCGTGCCCCGCTGGCCAGCACTCTCAGGATCGGTCCCAGAAGCTGCAGATATGGGGGGTCCATCACTATACTGACATCGCTGAGATGTGTATTGCCCCGCTCCGCGTGCTACGAGGGGAACAGGAGCAGGTTCCAGAATGGGGAGATCCCCGCAGAAAGCGCAATGATGTCACGGCGACACAGGCCCATCAGCTCGCTCGGCCTCGATACCAGAAGGAACGCAGCCATCTGCAACAATCCCCGCTCCACCAGCCGCCAAGCTATACCGGCCCACAGGGCCAGCGGCCAGCTCCGCCGACCGCGACCCGGCGCCCGTCGCCGCCACCCCTCCAGGCAGCGAAAGGCCCGGCGGAGCTGGCGGCCACCAGCCCGCGAGAACTCCGGCGCCAGGCACACCGGGCCAGCCGGGACTTGCTCGCCCTTGTTCGCATCCCAGCCAATGGAGAACAGGAAGTTGAAGTAGTCCACCAGCGTGGCGTCTGCCTTCTCGTCGCGCACCAGTGGACGACTGCCCACGAAGCCGATGAAGCCGCCGACCTCGGTCTCGCATCGCTCCAGCACCTTCGGAGTCACCGAGCTCGGCTCGAAGAAGGTGGTCGTTCCCAGCGCGGCGGTCGCGAGGGCGAGGTCCAGGAACTTGCGTCGCCTCTGGTGGCCCCTGCGCTTCAGCACTGCCCGCCGACCGGCGCCGGGCCCAGGCCTCGCCTCGTCGTCGGTGCTGCTGCTCTCGCCGACGTCGGCCAGCGTCGGCCCGCGGCTCAGCTGCTCGTCGTTCTCGGGGAGGGCGAGCTCCTGGCGACTGCAGCCCAAGCGATCGCGCAAGGCCAGCTGGACGTCCTGCGGGCGGAGCGTCGTCCTCCGCTGGTTGGCCAGAGACGCGTGACCTCGTTGGCTCCTGGTCGGCCGAGGCCCCGCTGGCGGCAAGCTCGCCTGCCGCTCCCTGGCCGCCATGACTGCAATAGCCCGTGGGCTCGGAAGAAATACGAAGAGAACATGGGACATCTTGGGCCAACATGCCTACGGGCCTGCAACGAGGGGCAGCCTGAACAGGAGTGGCTGAGTTACAATGGTGCGGGGATTGTGGGTATTCAGCCATCTCCTGTAAACTGTTGCCTTGGACACTCGCACAAGGGATCTCATCGACCAACGTCTTACTACACACTGCTATTCTCAAAACCTCGAATACCCTTGTCCGAGAAGTTAAGTTCAACTGGGGGTCCAACGAACGGAGCCATGGATATTCCTGGCCAAACAGTGGGCCTGAAAAGCGCGAATCTGGAACAGGGGCAAAAAACTGTTGGCGCGACTCCGGCCAGAAGCGAGGGTGACCGACATATTATCACAGAGAAGCAACTGTCTCATATCACTGACGTGTGCGCTAGTCACAACACGAACGAATCCTTTCACTAAGGCTCGAGCTTCCTTGATAAGAATGCCTTCGACTCTCTTCCATTTTTGCACTCTCACCAATCGCCGGAGATCTGGCTTCAAGAGACTGGCGGGCACCTCTGGGAAAGACTGGTCGTCGACTTCCCAGTCTCGCGCCGCCTCCGAGGGCGGCTCGTCGCAGTCCCACTCATCTGCCCCCGAGGCGACTGACCAGCCCCCGCCCGCCTGCTGCCTGAATCCCGCGGTCTCGAGGGCGCTCTCTCGGGCACGGTGAGACCCGACTCGCCGGAAGCGCTGGCGCTCGGAGGTGCGGCCCACCTCCCTCACGGCGTCCAGGGGCCAGAAGGCCTGCGCCACGGCGTAGCCCTCGAGGCTGCTGTCGATCTGCACCACCAGATCGTTCCAGCAACGCAGCCTGTCGCTCACCACGAAGATCATGAGAGACCTGAAGACGCGCAGCTCCGCTCGGCACTCCTCCCACAGCGGCTCAGCCCAGCTGGCCGCGCTCCACGAGCGCGCGCACCGAGTGGAAGACGCTGAGCAGCCCTCGGCAGCACAGGGCAGCAAAAGTGCAGTGGCCGAGGACCACCTGCACGGACCAGGCGCTAGCCCGCTTGCGCCTCAAGAGTTCTTCCAGCGCCGCGTAGATGTTCCAGAGGCGCTGAGGCGTGACCCGCGTCCTCAAGGCGGTGCCGTCTAGCTCCGTGCCCAAGGCCACGATGCCCGCCCGCGAGAGCTCAGACTTGTGCAGCAGCAGGCTCTCGCGGTTGAAGCCCCCCCCCAGCTGCTCGAGCGCCCTGCCGACAGACTCCTCGCAGAGGGCGCAACCCTCGTCACCATGGCCTCGTTGATCATCTGCGCGATCCACAAACTCCAGTTGCAGCCCATGGGCAGGACGGCCCAGCACGGAGTCACTGCCTCCGCGCGGCCGAGCCGGCCGCCGTTAACCTCCACGCCCGTCGCCCCCATCACGTGAGCCGGCGCCGGGGGGGGGCAGAGCTAGTCAGACAGCCACGCAGGCACGCGCAGCCGATGGAAGCAGTTCGAGACGTCGGAGAGTCCGACCGCCAGGTAGAAGTCGCTCAGCAGCTCGACAGCCCGCTCGGAACCCAGTGGCGCGTCGGCAGGCAGCTCCACCCCCACGCGGGAGAGCTCCTCCGAACACAGCGGAGACACGCCTGGCGGAGCCTTGAAGCACTCGTTGGCCCGCCTGGCGTCGACGATGAGGCGCTGGGCCGCGCCGCCGTCTTTCTCCACCGTGAAGAGGCCCACCTGGCACTTCTGGGTGGGCGCCCAAGATGCGATGCCGATCTCCGCTAGACGGCGGAGCCAGGCGATGATACTCTTTCTGATTGAACTTCAGGACAGGATCGAAGTAGGGGGCGGTCTCGTACACGTCAATCGATGGCGCCAGCATGCGCTCTTGATAGTCCTCCAAGAATCCGATGACCTCCAGGGGCGCCACGTCCCTTATTAGTGTACACTCCTGCACTGAGCCTAGCAGACTCACGAGGTCGAGCTTGGAGGACGTGGCCCTTGTCGGACAACCCGCCGCCCGACACGGGGAGTGTCCCTGAAGCAGCTTCCTCAGAGCCGCCTCGTCGCTGAGGTGGGACGGGCGCGGGTGCCAGCTGTCAGCCAACTCACGCACCCTTCCCTGGGCGTCAGCCTGCATCGAGTCGGGCACGACGTCGGGGCCGCGATCAGCCCACAACAAACCCTTGCTGCCTGCCATCCAGTTCAATGCTTTCAGCGCGTCACTCGCCATAGACAGACGACCTCGCCCGCGCCCAGGGCACGCCGAGTCTGGCGCCAGCAGAGGAAGCGGGAACAGGCCCCGCTGCCCCCGCGAGGCCGCCAGTCCGGGGCGGCCGCCAGCCCCCTGAAAACCGGCTGGGGCCGGGGGGCCCCCCCAGCCAGCGGGCCCGTCATTGAGCCCCGGGGGCGCCGCCGCCGCGGCCTCGGCCACGCCCGCCGCCCCCGCGCCCTCGGCCGCCCCCGCCTCCTCTGCCCTCCTCGCCGCCGCCGCCCCGACCGCCGCCTCCGCCACCGCCGAAGCCGTTCTCATGGCCTCCAGTCGGGGCGCCACGCAGCGCCTGCTGACCTCCTCGATATTCTCGCATCTTGCGCACCACGTGCGCCCATCGCTGGCCCCCCAACGCGCTCGGCCGACTGCACTCCTGTGTAGTACTTCGCCAGCTCCCACTGCACACGCTGCGGGTTGGAGCGAGCGGCAACGATGCCAGCCAGCCGGTTGCAGAGCACCTCCAGCACCATCAGTCCTCCCAAGTTCACCTGGTCGTAGCAGCCGGCCATGTACAAATCCTCGCAGATGCAGCGCAGCTCGTGGGCCACTCGATCCGCGTTGGCGACGCTATCTCACGAAGATACTGCCTGTGCCACGGCCGCGGGTCGCCTCCCACCCTCGGCATGCTCTTGCACGTCGCGAGGGCGCTGGGTGGCGCGTCCAGGGGTTGGTCGCTGAACTCCTCCTGGGTGATTTCGTGGACCGCCTCGCGCCAGGGTTTGAAACGTTCGCCCTGCCCGTCGAAGTCCGCGGCCAGCAGCCTGACATCCTCGCCCTCAATCGGCGCGACCGCCTCGGCGGCCGAGGGGGTCTCCTCCGGGCCCGACAACGGCGGCCGGCCGAGGCGGTCGCGAAGGCCAACCCCTGCGCCAGCAGAAGCAGCGCCCAGCAGCTGGCGTAGGCCGGCGGCCCGTGTCTCAGCATAGGCAGGTATAGGTATGTCCTCGATCCGCATCTGCACCGCCCGCGCGTATCCCTCGTCCAAAAAAGCCAACCCGTGCCCGCTAGTCGCCTCGACGAAGGGAGCTCTGCGAACGCCCACCTCGCTGCCGATGGCCATGGATGGGGGTCGGCTCCGCTAGCGCCGAGGCATGACCAGCGCGCGGCGGCAGCGGCCGCGCGACGAGCGCCGTCGCCCCCTCCGCGGCCGGAGGGGCGTCGGTGCCTGTGACCGCGTCGGGGGGCCTCGGCGGCTCCGCTCGGGCCGCGGCTGCTTGCCGCGCGCGCGTCGGCCCGGGGCCATCGGCGGGAAGGAGCCGCCAAAGAGCCGAACGATCGGCGCCAGCTCGCCGCCAGGGTCACGCGCGAGCTCCGGCATGACGGGGCGCTGGCCCACGCGGCACTCGGTTTCGCAGGCTCGCAGCCCACGCAGGATGCCCTCGCGCAGCTCCACAGGCCCGAGCCTGTCAGCGAAGCGGCGCAGCCGCCGACGCCGGCGCCCGCGGCGCGCGGGCGGGGGCGAGCCGTCCGCCGGCAGCAGGCTGCAGCGCAAAGGGCCGTCGCTAGCGTCCTGACAAGCCACGCCCTGAAAGTGCTCGTCGACATCGGGAGTCCCGATCCACCAGGCCCCACCACCTAGAGGGAAGAGCAAGACGCGCTCATGGTCGACCTCGCCCCCTTCGTACTCCATCGAGACGTACTGTCCCGGCACTAGATCACTGTGCCACCCCCCCTCCTCGCCAAACGGGAGGAGCGCCATGCCTTACCGCAGCGGTGCGGCCTCGCCCTCGCCAGCAGCTCAGCGCGCACCCGATCAGATGCGTCAGCAGCGGCGAGCCGACGAGCCAGATCAGCAGCTCCGTCTCCGAGTGCCCAGGCAGGTCCACCTGCGGGCGCGCGCGAGCGGGGCAGGCCGGGCACTCCTGCGCTGGCGGGCAGACTGCCTCCAGCCAGGCCGGCGCGCCCTCGAGGCACCAGCCCTCAGCCGCCAGCGCAACCGCGGGCGGAGGCGGCGGCGGAGACCAAGGCCCAGCGGGCGCCCAGCCGACCTCGGCCGCGCGCCAGCTGATCCAGGCGAGCCCCGCCGCGAAGACCGCGAGCGGGGGCCTGGCCGCGCTGCCTGCCGGGGCCATCGGCATCTCTGCAGAAAGAAAAAGAGGCTTGAGTATAGACCATGGCAACCGGAGACATCGCCCGAACAATGCCCCTCACCTTCCCGCGCAAGCACGCGCATAGAGTTCGAGCCAAGCAGCGGGGGGAACCTGCCCAAGCAACATCAAACAAGGGCTTCTGCATCCCCCGGGTTTTCACATCACATGAACAAATTCAATAATTCAGGGGGCGGCGCCGCATATCGACAGGCTCAGCGCGGCACCCAATATCAACGGTTCACGATCAACTGTCGCACTACTTCCATAACACGCACACTGCATGACTACGACGACCACCATGTACTAGCTGACGCGATTTGTCACATTTGGCGCAAGCACATCGCGAACATGTCTGCACATGCGTGGAGTCCGACCACCCAGTACGAAGTAGCAGAATATTCCAAACGGTCAATGCCGCTAATAAGGAGCACGAGCAATCATAGGAATCGCACCGGCTTAAAGTCAATCCAACAACTCGCACGCGGAAGCGACAAAGCATACATAATATTGGCCGGTTTTCGACATATGAATATACAATAACTTACGGATGCAGAGACGTGGCAAGCGCGCCGCATCAAAGACCATGAGGAAGTGTGAGGATTTGCCTACGCTCAAGTGTTGGTTATAGGTAGATGATTACATCGGTCGCGTCTGCAAGTGTTTAATGAGCGTTGCCTTCCTGGTCCCGCTGAACGGGTGGGGGGGGGGGGGGGGGCGGGGGCGCACCTCGCGCGCGCGGCGTTATATGGCGCGCCGAATCCTAAGAAGGGGATTCGCTCCACGACCGCAACGGGTCTCGCGCAACCCAGAGTGAGAACCGCATGCCTTGTGGCAGCGCGCTTACCCAATCCCCTTGCTCAAAGATTGAACTACCTGGTGCGCATTCACCGTTCCAGATCGCATTCAACACCACGAACATCATTAACTATTGCTGCACGCGCGAGTGCATCAGCGTTGGCAGAACGGATCTTCAGGAATTTCGCAAAAGCGCACGCCTTCGGGCATGATGGGCCGAAGCTGCAAATCTGAGAACCTTTTGGATTTCACCGCGGAGATGAGCGCTGCTGCGAAGATGAGAACTACATGAAGTTTCGCAGTGGAGGTGTGCATCGAACCATTGCGCAGGTTGGAACCGTTGCTGCCTCTCCCGCGGGTTGCGCGATGAGCGGGCATGGCGCGCCCCGCGCGCAGCGCTATGTAGACCATGAGATGCAAAGACATACTTCCACGCGCGTCGTTGGACCGGTGCTACGACGAGGGAAACCATTCGTTTTTCGAGGTGCTCCACGCCTTGGCGGGCGAGAGCTGGTAGCTGTCGCGGGCGCGCTGACAAGAACCCTTTTTGGCGTTCGACATGGATCGCTGCCGCGAAAGTTGAACGTTTCGCGGTGTTCGCAGTGGGCCGCGGGTGAGAAAATGAATGCCCTTTTGCATTCAGAACGGATCGCGGTTCCGGAGACGAGGGCGGTGCGGCTTTCGCCATGGACCAAAGCTTCGAATGCTGATCCTCGCGGCATTCGCAATGGATGGCTGCTTGGAAAATGAGACCCAACTTGACTTCGCAACGGTCCAACGGAAACATCGAAGGAAGACTCAGGGGAAGAAACTGAAGGGACGACGCTCCGGCGGAAGCGCCACGCTTCCGTCGCAAGGGGGCCTGGAATTCTGCCCGGCATTAGCCAGCGCCCCCGCGGCCATTGCTGACCGTTTCCTAGAGCCCGCATCGGCGCGCGCGCGTCGTGACCTCCAGGACGACACCCCCTGCGCCAACGGAGCTCGCGGCTCGCCGGCCAGCCCCGCTAAGCACGCGCGCCCGCGGCGCGGGGTCGCG
The DNA here is from genome assembly GCA_963575745.1 of Prorocentrum cordatum. Taxonomy (NCBI): domain Eukaryota; class Dinophyceae; order Prorocentrales; family Prorocentraceae; genus Prorocentrum; species Prorocentrum cordatum. The sequence continues at coordinate 631,046 of CAUYUJ010005002.1, read as the reverse complement.
GCAATCTGGGCCCCCGACCTGCGCGGCGCGCAAGACAGTTGCGCATTGCATTGAACGCCCGCCCCGACACTCCGCGGGCGGCGTGGCAGACCCGGGCCAGGCCCGACGCCGCAGTGGGAAGCAGAAGTCCGACTGGCAATCCTGCCGCGCGCCCCGAGCCCAGCGCGCGCCACACGGAACGCGAAAGGCTGACCCAGAAAAGATATCATTGCGTCTGCGCTGCCACGCGTCACGCGCGATTGCGAGACGCGCCGCGGCGCCCTGGCATCTCCGCCGCGCCGCTGACGGAAAGCCGCCGCCAACGCGGGGCGGCGAGTAAGCGCAGCCAGGGACAGTCTAGGCCATGCCCTGCATGGCGCGCAGCTGCACGGCACGCGCTACGTGAGACGCAGGCGCGAGGAAGGGGCTGCGCAAACCAGCGGAGACGGCGAGCGCGCCCGAAGAAGTTAGAGTCGCCCCAGCGCGGTCTCGCGCGCAATCGCCCAGCACGAATCTGTTCCAGTGCCCTTGCGTGGGGGGCGACGTCCCGCAACGCGCGCAAGCCCTATCGCGCGCGCAAGCCAACTCTTCACATCCGGCCCGCTCCCTCTCCTGGCCCCCTCGGAACCCCCTCGTTCGCGGTGCCCTCGCCCCCCCAGCCCCACCTCGCTCCGCCCCGCCGCCCTTGTGGCGGCCCCCATTGCCCTCGGGCCGTCTCCGCGCCGCCACCCCCTGCTTCCCTGCTCCGACCCCGCGGCCCCGCAGGAGCAGCTCAAATGTTTTCATCGCCCCGACAGAATTCGGCGCGGTGTCCGCTGGAGCGCGGGGCAAGGGAAAGAAGCGCTGACAAATGACGAGGCGTCGCTCGCGCGAGACCGAAAAACATGAAACACATCGGGGCACGGGCGTGCGCTGACAAACCAAGTCGCGCCAAAGCGTCCCACTGTTGTTACAACCGCAATGGTCGCGCAATAAGCGCTGCGCGTTTCCAGTCAGGCCGCGGGGGCCCAGTGCTATTTTGCAGCGACCAGCTTGCGACCGTCCGGCGCACCGATCGCCCGTGAAGAAATCATAGTGGCCCCCAGGAGGGCGCCGATGGCCATGGCAAGTCCAGGGCCCCAGCCTGTAGGGGCTGCGACGGGAGGGCGACGCGCCTCGAGAGGAGGAGGAGGAGTTACGGAGAAACGGAGTGAGTCCACACAGGTGGCGCTTAATCGGAAGAGGGGGAGGAGGGGGGGGGCGGTAGAGAGGCCCGTCCCAGGAACAACGACGGGCGGCCCCCACGCCTCTCCACGCTCACCTCCTCCGCGCCTCTCATCCCCACGCCCGCGGGTGGGGTGCCGGGGGCAACGTCAAATTCAGGGGCCGGCCCAAAATCGGGGTCCCCCAGAACTCCTGCGCGGGGGGGGGTCGGGGGGCGCAACGTCAGGCTGGCGAAGGACGGCATACCTCAGGTACACGTCGTTCATTTCTAGTCGCGCTCATTTCTAATTGTGCTCGTTTCTAATTGTTCCTGGCCCCCTAGTGGCCAGGAAGAGGCCCAGGATAGAACAATTAGAAATGAAAGGATCTTGGCCCCCCAAAAAATCCAAAGAACTGTCGAAGAATGAGAAATGAACAACGATACGAGGGAAACACCCCCCGCCAAATCCAAGGCAGATTCTCGGCCGCCTGGGGACAACCCCGAGTCGTGGCCTACTACTAGTGGTTGATCGCCAGGGTAACCCTTATCTATCAGCCCCTCCCCACTGCGAAACCACAGGGGTGGCAAGGAGGGGGGGGGACGAGGAGCAGGAGGAGGAGGAGGAGGAGGAGGAGGAGGAGAAGGGAGGAGGAAAGAGAGGACGAGGAGGACGACGACGAGGAAGAGGAGGTCCTGGACCTGGGGCACCTCCACCACGGACGTAACCGGCGCTGGTGGGGCGGGGCTGGCAGGCACCTCCTGGCCCGCCGGCCCTCGCACCACGGGCTCCACGGCGGTGATCACGGGCACCAGCGCCGCTGGGGGAAAGACCGCCAGCGCCTCCCCTCTCCCTTTTTCCTCGCACCTTTCCTCCCTCCTCCCCCCAACGGCGTGCGGGGAGGGTCGCCGAGGACCTCGACCTTTGATCCGCGCAGCGGCTGCCCTTCACGCGTGTCGAATGTGGCCACCCCTCGAGCGCGAGCCGTCCTTATTCCCTTATCGATCCCACTTCCTGTCCCCGAACCCTCGCAGCTGCAATGGGCTGTCCACTGATAAACTGCACTGGGTTGTCCACTGATCTCGCAGTTCCTCGCACCTGTAATAGCCTATAGGCATTTCCTTGTTGTGTTGTCTCTCTCTCTCTCTCTCGCTCGCTATCTCCAGTTATGACTCTTTATCTCTCTCTCTATATATATGTGTGTGTTCCCTTTCTCGCAAATTCAATGTGCCGCCCTATGATAAGTCCAGCTTCAGTCCAGGAGGTCCGTGTGCCGCCTTTCCCGCTGCCATGCTGACCCCGCAAAACGTTGGACGCTTACTCGAGGGCGCGCGCTGCCAAAATCGCCTTCCCGCATCCGCACGGCGCGGATCCTCCCGTCATCGCCCAGACACTAAGCAGAAACATCATCAAAACCACCATCGTCATCATCACTAACAACAGCATCAAAACCAAGATCACGAACACAATCACCAACAACCATACTAAAAATCTTCATCCGTTGCAGTCAGCCTTACAAATATACGCGAGAGCGCGTTTCACGGGCGCTTGCCTTGGGAACATTCGGCGGCGCGTTTCGAACTGGGGGGTGGCCCCCCCCCAACACTCGGCGCCGTCGATCAGAACCAGGGGGACCCCCCTCCCCCCTAACCCCCCCTGTCCCACCCCAAAGGGGGGGGGGCGGGTTCAACCCCCCCCATCCCCCCTCGGCGCCGGCGCCGGCGTTGGCGGCCGTCAGCAGCGCCGACGGCGGGGACGCAGCGCCGATGACCAGAGGCAGCCCAGGGCGGGGGGCTTGGACCCCCCCCGCGCTGGCGCCGGCGCTGGCGGCGGCCAGCATCGCCGACGGCGGGGACGCAGCGACGATTACCACCACTACCACCACCACCACCACCACCACCACCAATTCAACTCACCACCACCACCACCAGACCACCACACAACCACCAGCACCACCACAGCCACCACCACCACCACAACAACCACCACCACCACAACTCACCACCACCACCACCACAAAACCCACCACCACTGCCACCACCACTACCACAATCAACCACACCACCACCACCGCCACAACCACCACCACTACCAGCAGCACAACCCACCACCACCACCACAAACCACCACACCACCACCACAACCTCCACAACCACCACCAGCACCACCTCCACAAACCACCGCCACCAGCACAACCCACTACCACCACCACCACCACCACAAACCACCACCACTACCACCACCAAACCACCACCACCACCACCACATCCCACCACCACCACCACCACTACAAACCACCACCGCACCACAACCAAACCACCACCACCACCACCCACCACCACAACCCACCACCACAACAAACCACACCACCACCACCACCACCACCACAACCACAACCACCGCCGCCGCCACCACCACAACCCACCACCACCACCACCACCACCGCCGCAACAAACCACCACCACCACCACCGCAACAAACCATCACCACCACCTCCACCGCAACCACCACCACCGCCACCACCACCACCACAACCCACCACCACCAAAACCACGACCACCACCACAACCACCACGACAAACCACCACTCCACAACCGCCACCGCCACCACCACCTTAACCCACCACTGCCACAACTAACACCACCACCACGTCCAGAAACCACCGCACCACCACCACCACCGCCACCAACCATCACCACCACCACCACAACGTGCCACCACAACCACCACATCAACCACCAAAACACCACCGCCACAACCACCACCACCACCGCCACAACCACCACCACCACCACAGCCCACCGCCACCACCACCACCACCACCAGCTCAGAAAGGCCCCAACAGACGCCGAAGAGGCGCCCAGGAGGCTGCACAAATGCTCTCCAGAGGCCCCCGAGAGCCCTCCGACGAGACCCCAAGAGGCACCCAATAAGACTTCGTCTCCAAACCAACGCGCGGTGGCGGAGCGTCGTGGTCGTCGCCATCGTCGTCCCCGTCGTCCTCGTCGACGTTCCCCCCGCCGCCGCCGCCGCCCTCCGCCGCAGGCGCTGGCGCCGGCCCAGAAAAAGGAAGTCTTCGCCCCCGCCGCCACCGCCAGCCGCCGCCGACGCAGGCGCTGGCCCGAGGAGAAGGAGAGAGGAAAGTAGGGGAGGAGGGCGAACGGAGGGGGGGGGGTTCGAACCCCGCCACCCCCCTCCGTCACGGGAGAGGGGGGGGGTCTGGTTCCAACCCCACCCCCCTCCAAGCAACCACAGAACGCGCTCTTTCAAATATACATAGCTACCAGCGTTCGCAGGACAGTCAATAAGATCACCAACATCACCATCACCATCAACATCACCACCATCATCATCACCACCACCGTCATCAGCATTAGCAACATCATCATCATCATCATCATCATCATCATCATCATCATCATCATCATCATCATCATCATCATCATCATCATCATCATCATCATCATCATCATCATCATCATCATCATCGTAATCAACATCACCCGCAACAGCAACTTGAGCACCACCACAACAAACATCATCACCACCATCGTCATCATCATCGCCTACTCGCAACAAAAATACATCGCAGATCCTTCCCTCCGCCCTCCCCTCTGGCTGCCTGCTGGCCCGGCACCGCGCCCGCAGCCGCGGGAGAGGAGGCCACCGCGGCCACCGCCGTCCCCTGCCAGAGGGACGGGGCAGGGCCAATTCAGAAGAGAGGAGCGCAGGGGAGGAGTGAGACATGCTGCGAAGAGGGGTGTGAACGACGCCCCCGGGACCGACGAAGAGGCCCTTTCGAGGACCCGAGAGCTCTCCAGGAAGCCCATACAGACCTCCGAGAGGCTTCGAACGGGTTCCCGAGAGGCGCCCCAAGGGACCCCAAGAAGCCTCGAAAAGGTCTTGCACACAAATACAGACACACACACACAGACACAGACGCAGACACAACACACAAACACACGTTTGGCGTCACGGTCCCGCGCGCGGCGACAGGGCGTGGAAAGTCGAGCGCAAGCGGCGGAACGCGCGTCTACGCTTGGCCGAGCTCTCGGAGACCACTTAGGGTCCCGCAACGCTCGACAGCCGCCATAACCAGCCAGGCCTGGAAGGCGCGGAAAGTGAATTGCAAAGTGTGGGCCGACAACGGAGCGCGTCAAAGGGCGGCGGCGGAGAGCGATCAGAGGCGGCGCAGCCGCAAAAAGAGCGCAGGCCCAACGAGCCGCGAAAGCCGACAGGGCCGGGCGGCGCGCGGGAAACAGCGGCGGCCGAGGGGCGGTCCCTGAGTCATCGGCCCGCCCGCGGGCCAGGCCCAGAGGGCAGGTCCAGGGAGGAGGGGAGGGGAGAAGCGGAGGCAGGCCGCGCCTGCAGGGCGGAGAAATGGCAGTGTGATGTCCGGAGGGCTGCAGGGGCAGGAGGCCCGCTGGCCGTCACCAGCGCGGGAGGACGGCCCTCCGCACGGTAAATCTTGTCGGCGGGGCGAGCCTCGCAGACAGGGGCAGCTGGCGGCTCGATCCCTCCTGCGCGGGGTAACTCCGCAACAGGCAAGAACGAACGAGCCGCTGCCTCCCCCACCCACCCTTGGGGGTGCTGCCCCCGCGGAGGCCTTGTGCAACGGCCGTCGCTACGGGCTCCGCGGAAGGACGCCCCTCCACGCGGAAAGCCGGGCCAACGAGATGCGGCCGTGGGGGAAGGCCGCAGATGGATCGGTTTCCCCTGCGCGGGACGGACCCGCGGCAGGATAGAGCGACCACTGTTGAATTCCTGTGCCCGCGCAGGCTGCGGAGACCTCCTGCCGGGTAGGGGCACTGCGCCGAAATATCAGCGCGTTGGCCACGGGTTCCGCGATCTCCTGGCGACATGAAAGCATGAAGACACGCCTTCCCAAAGCCCGACCTGCAGACCTGAACGCTTGAATATCTGAAGGCCTCTCGAAACGATGATATCAAGATCAACTGCTCTGTTCGACGACCTGAAGACATGAAGACCTGACGACATGTAGCCCTGGCCGACGACCTGAAGACGTGAAGTCCTGAAGACCAGCAACCCTGGCCGACGACATGAAGACGTGACGACCTGAAGACATGCTGCCCTGGCCGACGACGTGAAGACGTGAAGACATGAAGACATGCTGCCCTGGCCGACGACCCCAAGACATGAAGACATGAACAGAAGCCTATCGGGTCGTCCGACCTTCGAATCTTCGGATGTGGACGCAACGGAGGGGAATGAGGAGGACGACGACGAGGAGGACGACGACGAGAAGGGAAGGCAGGATGGAACGGGGATGATGATGACGACGACGACAACGACGACGGCGACGAGGGAAGGGAGGAGGACGAAGGAGGCAAGGAGGAGGACGACGGGAGGGCAGAGGAGCGGGGATTTCCATTAGCGAAGGCCTGGGGGGAAGGGAAAAGGGAACCAACAACGGCAACAAGAAACAGAAGAGGGCACCTGGAAGGGGGGGGGCACCTAGAGTTTCCGCAGAAATATCCGGGAACCCGCAAAAAGCCAAAGGACGCCAGTGCTCAGAAAACTCGGTACCCCTTCTCCTATTCAATATTCCTGCTCCTCCTGCTCCCCCTCCTCCCCTCCAGACTCGCTGTCCTCCATCGAGCGCAGACAACCTCATCCATCACTCTTCATCAGTCCCTTTCCTCCTCCTCCTCCTCCTCCTCCTCCTCCTCGTGTTCATCCTCCTCATCATCATCATACTCCTCCTCCTCCTCCTCTCTTTCCTCCTCCTCCTCCTCCTCATTTTCCTCCTCCTCCTCCTCCTCCTCCTCCTCCTCCTCCTCCTTCTCCGCCTCCTCCTCCTCCTCCTCACTCCTCATCCTCCTCTTCCTCCTCCTCCTCCTCCTGAACTTGAGGCCCTTTTCTTCCGCACGTACTCACCAAGTTCTCTGTGGGCTCCATCCAACAACAGGTACCTGGTTATTGGCTGAGCCTGGCCAGCGCAAGGCAAACGCTTGTTGGTGTCGACCGAGCCTGGCCAGCGCATGGTTTATTGTCTGGGCTGTTTGTGGTTGGGGCTGCATGTTGCAAGTATTACTGTTCAAATTTGGGCTTTAATTTTTCTGTGGGCTCCAGCAACAGGTACCTGGTTATTGGCTGAGCCTGGCCAGCGCAAGGCAAACGCTTGTTGGTGTCGACTGAGCCTGGCCGGCGCATGGTTGATTGTCTGGGCTAGTTTTGGTTGGGCTTTATTTCGCAAGTTTTACTGTTCAAGTTTGGGATGTAAATTTTGTGGGCTCCAGTTACAGGTACCTGGTTATTGACTGAGCCTGGCCGCATGAAGTTGATGTCATCTCTGCTTATTTAGCTGCCAGGTTTGTGTGCAGTGCGGTATTCACTCTCTGTGTGCGACGAGGGATTCATCAGAGGTATGCGCGGCCGTGGTCGTCCTCCTCTGGCTCCTGTTATTCCTGTCCTTAATATTCTGGTTCGGCTACTTCTCGTTCTAGTTCGGAGGGCGGCCAGAGGGAAGTATGACTACTCTTGTGAAAGCGGAATCTCCAGGAATCTCCTCCTGCTCCTCCTCCTCCTCCTCCTCCTCCTCCTCCTCCTCCTCCTCCTCCTCCTCCTCCTCCTCCTCCTCCTCTCCCTCCTCCTCCTCCTCCTCCTCCTCCTCCTCCTCCTCCTCCACAGTTACTCAATATGAATACTACTCTTCCTCTTCCCCTGATGACGGCCTGGGAATGTCCGACCCCCCCCCGCGTACTGTTTTTTTACACACAGGCTTCCCCGGAGTGGGGTTTTCGCCTGCAGTTTTTCAAAATGCTGCTCTCGCTGAGGCGCCGGCCTCATTTTCGGGCCCCGCTCGTTCCGAATCGTGCTCCCGCTGCAGCGCTGGCCTCATTTCCGTGCTTCCGCTCGTTCCGAATCGTGCTCCCGCTGCAGCGCTGGCCTCATTTCCGCGCTTCCGCTCGTTTCGACTCCTGCTCCCGCTGCAGCGCTGGCGTCATTTCCCGTGCCTTGCCACGGCATGCACTGCAATGCTAGGTTGATACTACGCCTTGCGGTGCTCTTCTACGCCATGCCATGCCGTGCTCTACAATGCATCGCGTACCCAGCATTGCCCTGCTCGACATCCGACTGAGCGAGTAGAGAGGGGATCTGCGCCATGGTAAGGGATGGGAAGGAGAGATAGGATGTCAGATATGACGCGAGCGCACCTAGCTTGTCCCTCTCCCCCTCCCCCTCCCCCTCCCCCTCCCCCTCCTCTTCTTCCTCCTCCTTCTCCTCCTCCTCCTCCTGCTCTGGCGGCCACCTTGGTTTGGCAGAAGAGGGCTGCCGCAGACGACGACGACGACGACGGCGGCGGCGACGGCGACGACGGCGGCGACGGCGAAAGCGACGACGACGACAGACGGAGGAGACGGCGGCGTCCACAACGGCAGTGACAAAACACAATGTTTTTCCAGGCCGGACGCTCCTGGACACCTGCAGCGCTGCAGGGCACAGCGTAGCATCGCGCAGCATACAGGAGAATAGCATGGCATCGCAAAGCATCGCACAGCAAAGGTGAGCATAACCAGCACTGCGTATAATAGCATCGCGTCGCATAGCATGGCATAACCTCCTCCTCGTCCTCCCTTTGCTCCTCCTCCTCTTCCTTCCTTCTCCTGCTCCCACCACCCGTGTTCGAGGAAACAAAAGCTCGAGGGCACGAGGACTGGATGGCTCCATGGATCGAACATTCCGGGGCCGCGATTCACTTTCGAGTGCGAGGCGAGCGACACAAGGGCAAGGGAACAGTGTGGTGCAGCCCGTAGGCACCCCTCACACACACACACACACACATTTTGCGTCGGATAGAACATGTGTAGGGCATACAGATGCGAAATAAACCGCAATCCAAGAGAAGGGGGAAGAAGAAACCCGGCGCGGGCAGGTGGTGGAGAACAGTGGCGTGACGGTCGACGCGTGCTCACCTGGAAGCCCAAATCCGGAAAACAAAAAAAAAACATCCGAATTCGCACTGGACGCTCGAGGGAAAGATGCGCAACAACCGCCTTCTGCGCGCTTCGGCGCGGTTGGCGCGGATGCGCTCGAGCTGCGCCTCTGACAGCTCCGGAGGCGGGGGAAGGGGAGGAGAGGCGGCGCGCTGGGGGACCGCATCCGCCTCGAGGAGGGCAGCGCGGGCAGGACGGAGCAGAGGCCGGCCCGCTCAGAACGAGGCCGAACCGCGGCAGGGGCAGCGCCGGGGCAGCGGGGCGGCGGCCGCAGGGCAGCCGGGGGGGGGGCAGCAGCCAGAGGCGGCTGCGCCGGGCGGCGGAAACAGGCCCAGCGCGTGCTGGGGGCGAGCAGCGCAGCGAAGCGGCCGTGCGCCGAGGCCGGACCGACTTCCAGGCGACAGGGCAGCCAGAGAAGACCAAGGAGGAAAACGGGCGCGCGGAGGCGCCGAGATCCACGGGACCTGCGAGGCGCCCACCAGCGAGCGGCCCGGACAACCCGAGAGCGGGGAGACCGGGGAAGGGCGGAGCAACGGGGCAGGGTGGGCCCGCCGACAAGGCCGTCATGAGGCAGCCCCCCCCCCCCCCACACACACACACACGATGGTGAAGAGCAAACATATGTGAAGGAAGGACAGTGGCAGCGGCGACGCGGGCCCGACGGCCCTGGATCCATATTCCACCTGTCGAGCTGACTGCGTTGAACAATCACCGAAAAACCACGCCATGGCCAGAACTGTAAATCCACAGCGTGTCCACTATAATCCTCGAAATTAGTTTGAGAGTCGACCTAAGCCAACTGTTCGGAAACATGGCTAGAGCAAGGAAGCAGTAATGGACGGAAGGAGATTAAACAGGCACCCCTGCTCTCTGTCTCATCCTGTTCCGTTGTCCCTGCTCAGGGAACTCCTAGCTCTAAATCGTTGCGATGACTTATATGTGTGTATGCACAGAACTGCTGCTTCGATATATTGTCAACCTGGTTTTTCACCTAAGAAAGGAATACACGCGCGCGCACAAACCGCCACCGTAGGGAGGGATTCAGAGCAAATCAAAAGCAGCACGTGCCCGCAATGCTCGTGAAAGGTCCCCTCCCTCGGTGGCTTGGCCGCGCTGGCGTTTGTCGGATACTGGCCACCTGGGCGCCATGAGCGACCACGTTCGCAAATGGGGGCAAATCCTGTGGACGGTTCCTGCGGAACGTGCGGAGGAGGTAGACAAGGACCGGAGGGGGAAACCGACGAAGAGGAAAAAGGCGTTTGGCAGGGGATTGGGTGAGACGGGATCCCAAGCAATCTCAGCCGACTCGTCCTGGAGCGTCGATCCAAGCACAAAAGACTGGAGGAAATTCGACAGCAATCCAGTCGCGTCCTGTGGGGGCCAGCTCGAAAATACCTGCGCACAGTCAATGCCCGTGGCGCACGGGGCGGCACGATAGAAGGCAAAAACAAAGGCGCCCATGATCTCTGACATACCGCGTCGCACGTTCTGGGGCACTGAACAGGTCTGGCAGACAAAGCAAACGCATGCACACATAACAAAAACATACATAACTGCGGCAATCAAGAACAAAGAAGACTAGGACAAAAGAGAATCACGCGCTAAACTAACCCTCGCGAATGTAGGCAATCAGGGCAAACTATCCTGCAATGGCGAGTCGGCCCACGAGCCGTCGTCCACCAGGCAGCGGAACAGGAGGCCCCCTACGGCTTCGACGCTGGCCTCCTTGCACTGCTCCTCCGAGGCGCCGAGAGCCTCGAGCTTCCTGCGCCACTGGGTGGTGCCCTTCAATGGGCTGACGGCCTCCCGCCAGGTCTTGAACTTCATGTGGAGGGTCTCTGCGAGGGCCTTCGCCTCGCGCCTGCCCGCGCTGACGCCGATATGGCCGAGGGCCTCCGCGTGCAGCTCCGTCGTCATCGTCCGCTGGAACGCGCAGCCGTCGACGTGAACAGCGGCCTAGCCATTGCCTCCGGCCCCGGCTCCGCCCTTACCCCTGCGGTCGGGCCTCCACGAATCACACCTCTTCAGCATGGCCATGAGCTCCTTCGCGCCCTGGTTCGTCTCGTCGGCCGTGCCCTTCACGGCGTGGGCCATCTCCTCCAGCGAGTTGGCCCGCTTGGAGAAGGCCTCCATCTCGGCCCGTAGGCGCTTGAATGCAGGCTGTTCCTCAAGAGCGGCAGTGGGTCCATTGGGCTCAGCGTTGGAAGCGAACTCGGCCAAGAGGCGCACTTTATTCTGGAGGCGTGAGTCGCCGTTCGAACCGCCGTTCTGATCAACTCTCTCTGGGGTGGCCGATGAGGCAGTGCCTTGGGAGCCTTGGGAGCTCTGGAGCATGGTAGTCAATGCTGAGGCCAGCTCATGCGTCTGCATCGTGCTCGGCTGGGTCGGAGATGTCGGGGTACAGCCGCCACTCGCAGGAGCCTGCTTGGCCTGGGCGGTCGCTAGAGCACTGCCGAGCTGGGCCATCTGTCCAGACGATGCCAGACTACCCATCATATTATTGAACTGGCTGGCGAAGCCTACGAGGCTGTCGCCGCCGCCTCCCTGCCCGGGCTGGCATGGGCTACGGGGACCACGCTCCTTTCTGCCACGGGTGCCTTTGCCCCCCCACGGACTGCCGCCCATGCCCGCTGTGGGGAAACAGGGTGCTGTAAAGAAAGAAGATGCGCAGGGAGGAGCAAAGGACGATGCCCGGCGCACGTGTTCTCGAGACTGAGCGCAACAGCCAACGTGCGAGGTGGCCTGGGAAGGCAGGTCGGGGAAATGGGCTTTCACCAGCTCGGGGCATGCCTTGTAGATGAGCTGGAGGGCGACCCAAATGACGTCCTGGAAATCCGCATGGGGCTAGACCTGGACCCAGAGCTTGAAAATGATTGTGTAAGGACATCCCAATCTCAAATACACCAGGATATACGTCCTTTGAGTTCGGCCCGGTGTATTCTAAGGAGTGCTCGATCTTTCTTAAAGGCGTAAGGGGGGATTGACTGTTTTGCGATGTATGATAGGGATCCAGGTCCAAGCAAACTTCTCATTCTTGTGTAGGGGCTCTAGGGAGAACTCTGCGAAACTCAGGTGGACCTCCGAATCTAGGAACTTCTGAACGACAGTGGCGCCATCGACAACCCTGAAAGAGTCATCGACCTTAAACTTGACAATGGTTTTGTACACCTGCCCTATCACCCGAGATACACATACGCGGCAGAGGGTATGGGAGAACAGCCCCAAGTCGTCAACATATCCGCCAGCGGCAATGTGTTTTCTTCTTCTTGGGTGACCTGATCACGTGAGGTCTCAGCACGGCTTGAAACGATCTACAGGATGCACCCCGACAGAGGACCACCAATGGGGATGCCTTTGATCTGTTCCCAGCAAAAGTCACCGATGCGGTACAGCCGCACCCCAAGAAATCCAAGAAGACATCTGCGCAAGGACTTGAAATTGACAATGCACCTATCTGCATGCGGTGCTGCATAGTGTCCGTCCCAACGAGTTTCGAAGCCACGCTTCTTGTCGGTAATCGTGAAAGTGTGCGAGCGAGTGTGTCGAGGTATTTCGTCGAAAAGCTGGTCGATGGCCTTTTCGATCTCTTGCGAGTCGAGGTCTTCGTAAGCCTGGCCCGCACCAGCGACAATGATGGTGGGATGAACCAGTGCAGTACCGCGCACGACGCAGCAGCAAACGCCAGTGTTGGCAACACACACACACACACACACGCACACGCACACAAACATTCTCACACACACAAGCACGCGCACCCCCCCCGCACACACACACACACACACACACACACACACACACACACACACGCACGCACGCACACACACACACACATACACACACACACACACACACGCACGCACGCACGCACGCACGCACGCACGCACGCACGCACGCACGCACGCACGCACGCACGCACGCACGCACACGCACTCACGCACGCACGCACGCACGCAGGCACGCACGCACGCCGCACGCACGCACGCACGCACGCACGCACACACGCACGCACGCACGCACGCATGCACACACGCGTGCGCGCGCGGTCAAAAGCCCTCTGACCGAGCATGAACCAACCTCCCCCATCTGCCGCGGCCGCCTCGATGCCCACGGCGACGGTGCTATGCAGATCTCCGCCCACCTCGCTGACGGAGAGGCCCCGCGGGTCCGCGGGCGACGTGGCAGCCAGCGGGGCGGCCGAATGTGCCGGCGTGAGCGAGGATATCGTCGATGCACAAGGGGTGCTGACCCCAGCCCATGCCTGGGAGTCCGCTGGACCTGCCGCCTGGAGATTGTTTTACACCCCCCTCTCCTCCTCCTCCTCCTCCTCCTCCTCCTCCTCCTTCTCCTCCTCCTCCTCCCCCTCCTCCTCCCCCTCCTCCTCCTCCTTCTCCTCCTCCTCTTCCTCCTCCCCTCCGTAACGTCCGTGACGGGGGGATCAGGGTGGGGGAGGGGTCGGGCCTGCGAGCGCCACGGCATGCGTGCGAGCGCCACAGCCAAGCATGGCTGTCAGCACCACAACATGCCTGCGAGCACCCCGCCATGCCTGTGGGGGAACCGGCATCTCCCCACCCCCGCGCGCACGTTCGGCGCCGTTACGGGAAGGGGGGTCGGGGGAGGGAGGGGCCTGGGCGACCCCACGTAACGGACGATACTGGATCACCGAATGCAGACACAATCGCCTGCACGACGGGCGCCTCGGCGGCGATGAGCCGCGCAGGCCTCCCGGGTGCCCGTGGCTGCGCCCCGCCTGCCGGCGCCGCCACGACTAACGGGGCAACCCTCGGGGGCGGGGCCCCTACAAGAGGCCCCCCAGATGGGGTCCGAGTAGGCGGGGACGGAGGATCGCGCCGCATCGCCGACGCATCGCAGATGCATCGCCGACGCATCAGCGACGACGGCGATGCATCGGCGCCGTCGGCGTGGAGATACTCGGGCTCCACAGCGAACCGCATCGGCGATGCATCGTCGATGCGGCGCGGTCCTCCGACTCCATCCCCTCCCAGACAACCGATGTCCTGATTTGTGCCATGTGTACGGCGCCCCCGGAAATCCTGACACCTTCCCTGGGACCTCTTTTTCATCCCGCGTATTTCTTGACGGCCCTGGAGCCTGGCGAGGGCACCGGGAGGCTGAAAACGGCGCCGTCGCTGACTACCCACCAGACCACCCCAACCCAACCCGAAGACCCGGATTTCGGGTTGGGCGGGGTATGGGCTCCATATGTGTTTGTGTCGATGTTCACCGACCCCCCCCCCACTGGACATGGAGGGCAACTTGAGGCCTTCGCTTTGGGTCCTGGTGGTTTGGTGGGTAGTGAGTCGCGATCAACGCTTCTACCGCGCAGATCTGTCTGAGCTCGGAGCCCACCTGGGAGGACCGGGCCTGCGGGCCAGCTCCAGCGGCTCCCGGGCTGGGCGCTCGGCAGGCTGCCCCGGAGGCCGCCCAAGGGCACGGCCGGCGGCGACGGACCCGCGGGCGCGCCGAGCGCGCCGCCGGGGCCCGTGGCCACGACGACCTCGGGTGAGGGGCAACGATCGGGGGGGGCAGGCGTAAGGGGGGATGCATCGACCTGGAATCGGCGACACAGCGTCGACAGATCGGCGATGGGCCCCCGATAGTGAATGCGCGCCTTCCTGGGCGGGGCGGGGCTATCGGGTCCCTATCGGCGATCCATGGGCGATTGGGGGTCGATGTATCACCCCCCTATGCCCATCTCCCCCTATCGTTGCCCCCCGATCGGGGGGGGCAAAGGGCAGCCCGGCTAGGTGGGCCGGGGGTCCGAATCACACCGAGGCAGGAACGGAGCGGCGTCCCTGGTCACGGCGAGCCTCGGCCACGAGCAGGTTCCCCGAAGTTCCCCGAGGTCGGTCCTCGGGCCCGAACACAGGAGCTCCTCCCGAACCCCCAATCCTTGCTTCAGCGGCTTGGCTGTAAGCTCGGGCGCCGATGTCTTCCACTCGGTTTGTAGGCGGGTCGCGGATGGATCGTCGGCGACGGGGTGGGCGAACCCCCGGGCGAGTCGCAAGGCAGGTCGCGGGGGGTGCAGGCCGCGGGGCAGGCCGCGGGTGGGCTGCGGAGCAGGTCGGCGGCGGGTCGCGGGTCGGGTCCCGGGGCGGCGCCTGCAACAAGACTGCCCCGGCAAAGCACCCTGAGAGCAGCAGAGGTGAGGAGGCGGGTCGAGGAGTGGGAGGCCGGCGAGTGAAGACGTGCATTCCTGGGTATTCCGAAGCGTTCCCAGAGCATCCGCGCAGCTTAAATATTATATGCGCACTAAAATCATATTTCTTAACTTTTTGATATAATTTGATTAACATGGGGCGAATCCAACGAACAACTGTTTTATATTATATAAAAAACCTAAAGCCATGATGTAAGTAAACCGACGTACGATAAATGAAGTATAAGATAAGATCATACTAGGACGTCTGACAAGACGCTCGCGCACCTAGCTTGTCCCCCCTCCCTTCCCCCTCCGCCCCCCTACCCCGTCCCTCCCCTCCCCCACCTCCTCCTCTTTCTCCTCCTCGCCTTTCTCCTCCCCCCCTCCCCCCCCCCATTCCGCGTCTTCGATTTCGTCCTGCCCCCATCCTACTCTTGTCCTCTCCACCATCTTCCTCCTCCTTGTCCCCCTCCTTTTTCCTCTCGTTCCTCCTCCTCCCCTCCTCCCCTCCTCCTCCTCTCCTCCTCCTCCTCCCTCCTCCTCCTCCTCCTCCTCCTCCTCCTCCTCCTCCTCCTCCTCCTCCTCCTCCTCCTCCTCCCCCATAGCCTTCTTCACCTCCTGCCCCTCCCCCCTGTTCCCCTCCCCCTACCCCACCTCCTGTACCTCCTCCTCCCTCCTCCTCCTCCTCCTCTCCTCCCCCTTCTCCTCCTCCTCCTCCTCCTCCTCCTCCTCCTCCTCCTCCTCCTCCTCTCAGGAGGTAGCAGGTCGCGACTCCAGAACCGACGCCAGCACCGACGCCATGAGCGGTCGACCGTTCCCTTTGTCTTGTCTCTCTTTTGTCTCTCTCTCTCTCTCTCTTTCTCTTTCTCTCTCTCGTTGTCTTTCTCTCTCTCTTTCTCTCTCTCTCTCTCTCTCTCTCTCTTTCTCACTCTCTCTCTCTGTCTCTCTCTCTCTCTCTTTCTTTCTTTCTCTCTCTCTCTCTCTCTTTCTTTTCTATATATATCTCTCTCTCTCTCTCTCTCTCTCTCTCTGTTTCGGCTGGGATGTTTTGTTAGTCTGAGGCCCTCTCGCCGCCACGGTTGGAAGCGCTTCGAAATCCCACCCTCGGGAAATAGGGTCGCCTGACAAGATACGCGTGCGTACCCAAGGAAATCCTCCTCGCCACGGCTGGGTGCGCCAAGAAGTACTACCCGAATGACATCGGAAAACTCTGAATCCCCTTCGAAAGCTATTTTTCTCAGCGCTCAACAGTAGTTGCCCTGTACTTTCGCACCGCTTCCGTGGCGATGGTCCTGCAATGCAGCGTCGTGCACATATCGACTGCCACGCCAATCTCTGATTCGTCACCGTAATTCCACCCCTCCTTTGGATTCCCACGATCGTGTTCCATTAAGTGGATAAATAAATGATGTTTTGGAATCATTTTCCACAGGAGCGTGGACTCATCTAATTCTGCCGCTTCCCTCCACAGCTCAGCATACAGTAGCACATGCTTGGTCGCCAGCACTGCGCACTCACTGTAGGACGTATCAAAATCCCACACGGCGAGCTGGTCATATATTGCGGCAAGGCTGCGCACGCAGTTCAAACGAATGGCGTTGTGTTCTGATGTCTGATCGTAGAATGTGATAAGCATGTGTAGCAATACTTTCAACAAGTGTCTCCCCTCACCTGCCTTCGTCTTCATCTTCGGACCTTTGCCACTCGCCCTGAACATGGGAAGTGTTAGTGCGTACACGGGGCAGTCGATGCCCAAAAACTTTGAACCCAAACGTATCTGTGATCTCAAAACGCTCACAGCCCCTTTTGACCCCGTTGAATCAGGCGACATGTTACCGCCCAAGCTGCAATGCAACTCCCAGAAGCAATTGCCGAGGAGATTTTGGAGAATCCCTAGACACACCACGTGCATCAAATCTATTAGTATGTACTTGAACCGCATGCCTGGGAAATTGAAGATCTCACTCCTGAACCCACTGTGAAGCATGCACATGAAAAGGGCCTTATCATCATCATATTCGTGCCCTCTCCAAGGGGCATGGCGGTCAGCCCTGCGGAAATCAAAGTCGGTCTTGTTATTGGCAGGGCATCGCCAGCATACGTGGCCGTGCCCCCCTTCCCCTTTCCACCCCGACAATCCAAAAGCTTGTTTGTACCAGGCCCAGTCCCCCTTTATCTGAATGCACGCGGCCTTGCAATTCAAAACGCAGCCCGCCTGGTGTATTCGATCCCTGTCGCCAACACCCGAGCTCTTGTTATACGGATTCTGGTCGTGGCGCACGCGTGGAAAATGCCCATCTGCCAGTGCGCGGAGGCTCCACCCCATCACTCGCCACGCCTCTTCGAAAGTGTGACGGCCGTAGCAGCCGCACTGGCATACGTACCTTGGAAGGTGTTGTCAGACAAATCTGTCGCTGATTGCTTCGGCGCCCGAAATGAGCGCGGACAAAATGAGTGCGGTGCCCAACAACAAATGTCGTCCCAAACCAACAGCGGCCGTTGTTGGACAGGCCTTCTCCTGTCTCGAATGGACACAGGCCGCGGCTGCGCGGGCAGGAACTGCTGTTGGGCATCGTGCACATTCTTTCCGCATCCATTTCGTGCGTACAGATCTGTGGTTTATTTGCAACTTGTGTCCTACCCCATCCACTTCCAGTCATCCGCCAGCTTCGCACCCCGCATCCTCCTTTGCGTTCCGTCGCTTCACTGCTGGGGCACTGTATGTATTGAGTTGCGTTGCGTTTGCTGGATCAGTTGCGGTGCAGTTCATTCGTTCTCACGCATCGCGATTCGCTGAATAATGTGTAGTCTGTTTCTGTAATCTGTAATGTTTCTGTATTCTGTAGTTTTTTCTGTAATCTGTTGTTTTTTTCTGTAGTCTGTAGCTGCTGTTCTGTAATATGTCGTTTTGTTGTTTTCTGAAGTTCGATTTGATTGCACTTGCTTGCATTGCATTTGCAGCGTTGTCTGTTAACAGAAATTACTTATGTAATTAAGTTGATTGCGTCTGATCGCTTGCGCTATTGCATATATTTCTTCCCTTTGGGCCCTCCCACCCCCCGCCCGTTGCCCAGGCGACGACGCAACGACTCCAGTTGCGACAGCCCCGACGGCAGCGCGGGCCGAAGGGACGAGGCATCGATGATAGTTTTGATGAGCTTCGATTTCCCAGGGTACCGTTTTGGGAAACAACAAAACCAATGCCGTCGATGCCGATCTTTGCCTGACAACACCTGCCACGTGAGAAGATAGACGCTGTCTCGCTTCGAGTACGGGGCGCTATCACCCCAAAGCCCCAAACTTGCAAACAGCTCGGTCGTCGTATCCCGAGGTGGCTTGAGCGTTTCGCCCCACTCTTTCAGTACATCGTTTAGTGGGCTGACCTCGGGGGCAAACGTACACCATTCATGTACGGTACTAGGCTGAACCATGTGGTGTAACATCTCGTGTGGTAACAGAAAATTCGTCAACATCGTGGCCTTTTGATTTCTCAGGGGGTCCCATGAGGGCAACGCCGCTTGGTAAACTGGTGGGAGATCGATTTTGTCCAGCCGCCTCATTAGCCCTCTATAGGCATTGCCTCCTTTCTGGACCGAGCCCCAATCTTGGACAACACGAGGCGTCTCGGTGGGTGCATCGCTGCAAAATGCCTGCGATGCTTCAACTACATCAGTCGCGCTGAACCCATGTTTGGCAAACTTCCTCTTCAGGAATTGCTCTGTATGGCAGCAGTCGGCGCTAGCGCACTTGTCGGAGAATGCCTCCTGGCAGCATCCATCTTCGGGGCGATGCCAATTTAAAACGCATCCAGCATTTCGGCCCCCCCCCCCCCCTTCACCCCATGCCCCAACCGCCGTCGCCCCCCATCGAACCCCAATCCACCCGCCCGCATTCTGGACCCAGGGCCCAAACAAAAAAGAAGGATCATCCTCGTGGCATCGCCCCGACAAAGGATTTGTTGCCGATTGAGTCCGAGAAGAGCTTCTTGCGAATGCCGCCGAGGACCATTCAGCGATCGCGCTAACCCCACGCGCGATCTGCAAAGCCTCGGGCCTAAAAAGAAGCTCGCAAGGCCAGTCGGCTGGGAACGAGGGGGGAAGGGGGTGCTGGAGGAGCGAGAAGTGGAAAGATGGCAGGGCGGTCTTGCATAGGACATCTGAAGACCTCAGATCAGATATATTGCACGCGTTCACGGGGGAGTCGGGTTCCAAGGGGCCATGGTTCCATGTTCTGGGGGTGCCTGCCGTCTCCCCAGGGGGCGCTTCAGGTGTTTCTGGCTTCTGTCCTCACGCGTGGACCTCAAGGGGAGGCGATGAGACCGTCGTGCCCTATGAGGCCCTCGGGGGTAACCTTCTGGGGCCATGTTGGTCATTCGAGTTTACCAGACATCAAATATCAATGGTTATTATGTCCGCAAGGTTTCATTGAGGGACGTGTCGAAACAATGCTCTGCTCACAAATTTGTTTGTTTGTTTTTTTTCTGGCAACCGTGGGAACAGAGGCAGTGCCAGAAAATCAGCCAGGGGCATTATGAACATCACTTCCTTTCCTCATCCATCCCTCGCTCGGTCGTTTTCGTTTTCATTGTCAGTATACCTCCCCCCGACCAGCCAGGCTCAAGCGAACTTGAAACTGCGCGCAACACGTCGTGCGCTGCGCCTAGCGGCCAGGCAGATGGCGATGGGCTCGACGCTGCGCCACGCAGCTCAAGACGAATCCTTCATCTTGCGCATCTCGTCCAACGTAGATTTCTTGAATGTGTTGAACTTTGTAGTCTCCTGCTCGAGGTCATGTTTGAGCTTGTCGGACATGGCGGTGTAGACCTGCGGGTCGTTCGAAGACTGGCCCTTGACAGACTTTGCCTCCGTGTAGATGCCGTTGGCGAATTTCTCCATGCTGAGTCGGTGCTGGTTCCCCTGCTCTGCGAGGTAATCGCCCATCGACTGCGGGAAGCCCTTCCTCTGAAGTTTCAGCTGGTGCCCTGGGATCTCTCTCAGCTCGTCGTCCACGCTTCGGGCCCACGCTTTTGCTTTCTTGATCTGCTCGTCGAGAAGTTTCTTGGCCTCGTCGACCTTTGCCTTCATCGGGTTCTGCTGTGCCTCCTGCTTCTCCTTCTCGGCCTTGGCTGCGGCCCGTTCCTTCCTCTCGCGGTCCTTCTTCTCCTTCTCGGATTCCCCTGCCGCGCCGTCGGACAAGGGCAAGGCGCTGGAGATCGCCTGGCCCATCATGGCGCCCTGGATCTGCTTGTAGGTATCTGCGTTGACGTCCACGCTCGAACTCACGCTCGACGAGTTGTTCTTGAACTCGATCTCCCTGGGGATCTCCTTCGAGAACTTGTACTCCCTCACGCCCGCCTCTGCCAGCAACCCGTTGCGATGCGGTCTGCAATCCAAAGACTTTACGATGATAGATGCATGCAGCGGCGAATTGAGGTACATTGGCCCTCCGAGCTGCTCCTCTGTCAGCCACTCGGTGAGGCTCTCCGACTCGTCCCTGCTGCCGACGGTGGTGTCTTGCCCTGCGGAGCAACCTCCGCTTGTTGGGTCAATGATGAATTTGGTCAACCACTCTCGCTTGCGCTCGATGGAAGCGCGGCCCGTGGTATCTTTCACGTACTTAGCGTGCAGCATAGGACACTTTGACTTTAAAGTCGTTCCCAATGAGCTGAACAGGCTCTTGAGCGAGTCATCATCAAGAACATCCTTGAGCTTGTCAGCGGTCAAATCCTCGAGCTTGGAGATGCCTGCTTTCTTCAGCGAGTCCCTCGCCGCAACCACGGGCTTCGGGACCTTCATGCCCTTGAGCTTCTCGAGTTCACTAAGCTCACCAGCCGTGATCTCGGCCTTGACGGGGTGCAGCTCGACGGGCGGGGCAGCCATGCTCTTGCTCGCTGTCGGCGCCTTGCTCTTGGCCACGAGCAGGGCCTTCGCCTTGGCCTTGGGCGCGGCCCTCTCCTCGTCTGCAGTGGCTCGACTGGCGCAGCCATTGCCTTGCCCTTGGCGGGCTTCGGCGCCTGCCCCTTTGCTTTTGCCTTTGCTTTTCCCTTGGGTTGTGGCTTGGCTGCCAGCGGAGCGTCGCTGCTGTCGTCGTCCTGCTTCGTTCTCTTTGGCGGGCACGCAATGGCCGTGGCAGCCGGCCTTTTGCGGGCACTGGCGGGCGACTCGCTATCTGCCATCGCTGCGGGCAAGCCGTCATCAGCGCCCGAGCGCGGCATGAGTCTGACTGCTCGCTCAGTGGAGCAAGCGAGATCGAGAACTGTTTCGGCAGAACTCGAGCCAAAACAGCTACGCCACGGAGGAGCCGGTTTCTGGCATATCTCTGCCATCGCTGCGTCCGTTGGCCCGAACTTCCAAAAAAATCTCTCTCCCTCCCAGTCGTTGCGGTTTCTGTTGTGTTTTCTGTATTCTGTAGTTTTTTCTGTATTTTGATATGCTTCAAATATCCATGAAAACCATATATATATATATGTTTATATTGGTTTTCATCAACTACAGAATACAGAAAACAATACAGATTACAGAAAAAAACTACAGATTACAGAATTTTCTCAGACAGCTCGATCGCGCTGGAATTTAACCTTCCTGGGGGATTCGTGCTTCCCAGGAATGCAACGATCAAATGTGCTCGCTGGTTTGTCCAACTCCGAACTTCCGCATCCCCAAAGGCCCTGGCACTCCACTCCCCCGAAGAGAAGCCCCCCTCCCAAGGGCGGGGCGCCCATCATAATTCAGGAAACGCGCGGGACGGGCGAAGGGCCCGAACGGACATCTCGGCGACGAGGGGGGGGCGCGGAGGCACGGACGAATCGGTAGCCACGGCCAAAAAAAAAAGCAGTAGACGGTTGCCCCCCTCCCCCCATTCTATGCGATACCTAATGTTGTCGCTCGAACTTGCCCACTGTTGACGGGGGGGTTTGGAATCTTCTGGGAGACCTGCGTTCCCCAGGATCGGTGGTTCCAATAAGAGTTCAACGTGCATCCAACACGAGCTGACGGCCTCAGAGGACATCTGAAGAATAATTCTGATGAGCAGGATTCGAATGGCAAGAGTTTGGGGCGTTTGGGGTGGTAACAGGAGAGACAAGGGGAGCGGGCGTTGAGATGGCGATGGATGTCGATGCGTTAGATCTGGCAGAGCAGCAGCGGCACCAGTTGGAACCTCAAAGCAAGCAAACAACATTGGATGAGCTCCGACGGCTACGCACTGTAATGCGTGAGCCAACGCTCTTTCGATTTCCTGCACAAGGTCCTGACCCATTCAACAGCCTTGGGCTGGCCTTTGAGAGGCCCGCGCAGGGCAGAAACAACTTTGAGCACATCCTTCATGATATGCTCTGTGATCTTTGCAGGGTGCGGGGATTCGTTGGTGGTGACCTGTACCACTTGCGCCTTGTCGGATGGGCTCAGCACGAGAAGCGTCGACGAACCGTGGTGGCCAGCTGCGACCCTGATCCGACAGTCGCCCCCCGTGCCCCCATCGGATTCGGAAGGCGCCGCCACGTCATCCAAAGCGGCAAGTTCCACGCTGTCGGCTAATGGCGGCGCGTCGCCGCCTTCGCTCGACGAGTGAATTATGGCTAGCGCAAGCTCTGAACAAGCTGGCCGCTTGCCCGCGGCAGCGCAGGAGGGCCTCTTCAAAACAGTGCCAGGCGCCTCGCCAGCGCACGAAGGCTGCTTGCCAACATCAGCGGGCGCCTCGCCAGCGCACGCAGGCTTCTTGTCAACCTCAGCGCAAGCAGGCTTCTTGACGGGGCCGTTCCTGGCTGTCTTCTTCGGAACTGGCAGCGGCAGCGGCCTGCGATGATAGGCCCAAACGCGCGTGAGATCCTCGTGGATGGGCGGGGGGGGGATTGTTTGTTTTAAACCAGTGATTGTTTGCATTGTTAAACAGTCGTGTTTCAAGTGCAACGCCCAGGGGCCTCAGGAGGCTAAAAGGTCACGTAGGGCCTTCACGGACGATGCAACAACCACAGCTGCCACTCACGTGCCAGGCACACTTAGAGCCTGTAAACCAGCAACAATATTGGCGATGGGGCGGAAGGGGTGAGGGGGTGGCATCTGGCAGAAGAAGGTTGGCGATAGAGTTGAGTTATGCAGCAGTGGTGGTTGGAAAGGGGAGGGCGGCCGCGCCTCCGCACCCAATCCCACCCCCCTCGGCTCCTCCTCCACCCACCCGCCCCCGCTGGCAGGGCAACGACGCCAGCCTGCTGGCAACCGCGACTGCGCGACAGATGGCACGCGACGGGGACGAGCACCTGTCACCGACATCACGGTGCTGGGGGGGGGAGGGGAGGGGGGAAAGATTGTGACTGGTCCAAGGGGAGGTCGCACTCCAATTTCGACAGGGGCCCTCGGGGGGCCCAGCCACGGAGAGCTCACGTGGTCGGCCACGTGGGGCCACGCGGCGGCCCACGTGGCCCAGAAATTAAGTGCGACCTCCTCATGGGAGAAAACTCTGGCCCAAGGAGATGTGGCACTCGAATTCCTGCTGGAGCCCTGGGGGGCCCCAGCCACGGAGAGCCCGCGCGGTGGACCACGTGGGGCCACGCGGCGGCCCACGTGACTCAGAACTAGAGTGCGACCTCCCCTTGGGGGGGGGGGGGGGGATGCTCTGCCCCAAGGGGAGGTCGCGTTCAAATTTCGGCAGGGGCTCTGGAAGGCCCGAGCCACGTAGTCTGGAAGGACAACGTGGGTGACCACGTGGTCCCACGTGGTCGGCCACGTAGTCCTCCGCGGACAGCTGCGCGGCCCCCCGCGATGCACCGCGTGGCCCCACGTGGCCAACGCATGCAAAGTATTCCCATGGGGCCCTGTTCGAAAAAATCATTTGGTTGCCCGCGGCCTATGTTCGGCGACAGAATCGGCGCCGATGTTCTTGTTAGGGATCAGTGTCTGGTACGTGGAGCCATCCTTCCAGTGGGCAACTACGAAACCATCATCCCCACATTTGAGATCGCCCTTGATAGCGATGCCGCTGGACATCCGCTTGAATACTTTCCCATCTGTGATTTCGTAATCTACTGTAATTTCGTCCCCGGAAGATATCTCGAGAACCTCATCGCTACTAGTTTCGCCATCTGGTTCTTCACCCCTGAAGAATGGAAACGGGTTCACTGATTTCTTGGCTCTCTTTGGGGGGCCGCCAACGGCCGAAGGCTCGTATTCGATCAATTCGTAAATATCTCTCAGATCTTTCGGGTGCTCGAGCGCATGCTTCCTCGCAAAATCATCCCCCTGTTTCATGGTGCCAGCCTGGTACTGATCAAAGCTCAGTCGGATGTGGGCGAGCATAGTTCTGTATGAGTACGCGATTAATGCCACAACGTCAGCTGGTGGCTTCAACAACTTCCGAGATAGCTTCACCAACTCTTTCTGGTTGGGGCCATCGCTGACAAGCCGTGCAACTGCTGAGTCCATATCAGATTGCGCAAAGTAGCCGCCTCTCTTGTCGAGCGAAATCAATCCGCTCAGCGATGGCGTCATCCATTGGAGGTACGTAACATTCACATGCTTTTTGAAGTCCGTGGAAGTGTAGAGCCCTTCCTTGAAAATTGTGGGAAGAGTGAGGGCAACCATCTTTGATATCTCCCCAGGGGTATCCACATCGTGCCTCCAACAGGAAACGCGACTCCGCTTCGGCATATCGGTATCGGAAACAATGTGCTGAGCTAAATGCCAATGGTCAGTCGTCATCGTCGCTGCCCCCCGCTCCCGCCGAGGCGTTTCCGACTCCGACGCCGACGACGGCCATGGCGCGGAGGGAGAGGGGGGCGGGGGGAGGTGAGGAGCATTGGAGGGGAGGAGCATTAGTGCGTGAACCCAGACATTCCCCCACTAGGCCCCACAGAGACCCCAGAAGACCTCAAATGATCCCACTGGGCATAAGAGACCACAGTGATACCCCAGAAGACCTAAGAGACCCCACAGCTACCCCTGGATGCCCCATGCGCCTCAAGAGACCTCAAGGACGCCCCAAGACCACATGGCCTTCACGGAAGCCTTGAGCCGAACCATCGGGGGCCTCATGCAAAGTAATATTGGCCGCATGCTGTTTCGATGCAAGTGCTGAAAAATATGCAGCACTGATAAGTGCTGCATATTGTTCAACTTTATCATGTATGTTATTGTTCCCCTCATTTGCATTTGTTTGTATGTGCGTGTTTCTGTTTATGTGATTGCTGTAGTTGCTGGCACGGCAGTGTTTCTGCAATGTTCTTGGTCTCCTCATTTCTGCGATTGCAAATCAATTGTTCTCAACGCCCTGGAGCGAGCGTCAGCGAGGGGAGAAAGAAGGAGGCACTGGGGGCACGGCCCCAGGGGAAAGGGGGCACGGCCCTATGGGAAGAAAAGGGGGCACGGCCCCATGTGATAGACTAATCACTGTCCGACTGAAAAGCTGGCGAGGACACCAAAGACTGCGCCTCGTCGCCATCGCGCGGCTCAACAGGCTGCGCATCGCGAAGAGCTGGAAAAGGATTCGCCTTCGAATCCGAGCCACTGGTGCTCTGCCGACTCAAAAAACGAGGCCGCTGCACAGCG
This sequence comes from Prorocentrum cordatum, assembly GCA_963575745.1. Lineage (NCBI taxonomy): Eukaryota > Dinophyceae > Prorocentrales > Prorocentraceae > Prorocentrum > Prorocentrum cordatum. The sequence continues at coordinate 605,229 of CAUYUJ010005002.1, read as the reverse complement.
CTGCCAGCACTGCCGAGGGCCTGGCGGTGTCCGACGCCAGCAGCTGACGCCTTCGCGCCGCTGCTGGTGTCCATGGCATTGGCGCGGGCGACGGCAAGGCGGAACTCTTCTTCCTGCATGCGCTTGGCCAACTCGAAATCGCCAGTCGCCTTGCTGCCGCCACCATCGGCGACCTCCACGAACATCGGGGATGACGACGAGCTCTCGTCGACGTCGGGCCGATGCTCATCCTCCTGCGCCTCGTCGCTGCCGATGTCGGCGTCCTCCTCGGGCCGATGCTCATCCTCCTGCGCCTCGTTGCTGCCGATGTCAGCGTCGACGTCGGGCCGATGCTCATCCTCCTGCGCGTCGTCGCCCTCGGCCTCGTCGCTGCACACGTCGAGGTCGCTGCCCACGCTCCCGACGAACTCGGCCTGCTCTGACTCGAAGGCGCGACGACGATCGAGGACAGCAGCTGCAGCATCGGCGCCTGCAGCCCGAGGACTCCACGATCGGGATCTCGATCTCGAGCGAGCCTGCCATGAGGAGGTGACGCTTGGACGAGGATGGGCTCGGGGGGGAAGCAATGCGAAAAACGCAATAACTAGCAAAGCAAATTCGGTGAATGGGGGGGCTTGGGGAGGACTGAAGGTAGAGGAGGGAGAAGGAGCAGGACTGATTCTGGCCTCCTGGCCAGAACACTCGCGGCCCATCCTGGCGCTCGAACTCGGCGCCCGCTGGGCTGGGGACCAGGCGCCCGCTGGGGCTCCAGAAGAAACTCTGAGCCTTCAAATGGCGAGCGACGGGGGGAACGAGAAGCGTGAGCCAGAACTGAAAGAGCAAAAAGGGCGACATACAATAGTGAAAACAACTACCAGATAAAACATACAATAATGCAAACGAAGTGCTATGCAGGGGCGGCTGGTCAACAACTAGCAGATAAAACCGGCAACATATGGTCAGCTGCAGAAGAACATTGATGGAGTGCACGTTACAGGAAACACTACATAGTACAGAAAAAAACACAGATTACAGAAACAACTACAGATTACAGAAAAAAACTACAGATTGCAGAAAAAAACACAGATTCCAGAAAACGATACAGATTACAGAAAAAACTACAGAATGCAGAAAAAAACACAGATTACAGAAAACGATACAGATTACAGAAAAAAACTACAGATTACAGAAACAACTACAGATTACATTAACAGTATAGATTACATAACCAACTACATATTACAGAAACAAACTACAGATTACAGAAAAAATGCAGATTATACACGTAACAAAGTACACATCACAGCATCGTGGAGCGAGGGGGAGGGAGCGACGATAGAGAGAGAAAGAGAGAGTGTGAGAGACAGAGAAAAAAAAGCGGCGATGACCTCTCTTCCACGCTCTCCTCCCTTCCTGGTTTTCTCATCGCCTCATCGCCCCCCGTTCCCTCTCGCCCGCAGCGCTTTAATCCTCTTCTTCCTCGTCATCAGCGTTCGCACCCTTCTCCTCCCTTTCCCTCCACCTCCCCACCTCCACATTCTCGTGCGTCCCAGCAGCGGGAAGAGAAGCCTCGCGTGGACAGGTGCCCGACGACCACCGACGGGCTCGCACCACGCCATTCCTCCTCTCCTCCGCCTCCTCTTCCTCCTCCTCCTCCTCCTCCTCCTCCTCCTCCTCCCCTCCTCCTCCTCGTCCTCCCCCCCTCCTCCTCCTCCGCCTCCTCTTCCTCCTCCTCCTCCTCCTCCTCCTCCTCCCTTCCTCCTCCTCCTCCTCCCCCCCTCCTCCTCCTCGGCCTCCTCTTCTTCCCCCCTCCTCCTCCTCCTCATCCTCGTCTCTTCCTCATTCCCTTTTACAGATACGGCATTCTGGCACGCCCCTCACGCGTTTCGAAGCCCAGTCCGACGTTGGCATCGTGAGCCACATCGCTCGCAGAAGCTGTCCGAACAGTTGAACCCCAGAACAGACAAGGCAACCATACTTCAGCCCTATAGCTTTTTCGTTGCCTCCAGAGCACACAGCCAAAATATTGATGGTAAGCCGATATAGTTGATATACTTATGTAACGCATGGACACTACATATATATAACATATATGTATAGAGTACATAGCGGGTGTGATACACAACATACACATGTATATATATATATATCATATTACATATCGATTATTGTAAGAACTAAGATTTTATCTTTTTATATGAGAATATAAGCTTGGCTGGTTGGTTCAGTGGGACCCTCAACCATACACATCATCATGGTAAAATCATAAAATGATGAATTTCTTAAGCGAAACACTTATTTTTTATCTAAACGGATGGTCTGGGTTCCTGGGGTCATGCGAACCTCCGTGTATTCTTTTTACCAAGGTCGCAGCCGTCCGGCCAAAAAACGCAGCCAGCATTGAGGCGGGAGCACGATTCGGGAACGAGCTGTGAGGAAGTCCCAGGCGAAACCGCCGCCGCAGCAGAGTCTCTGTTGAGACCTCTCTAGCGAAACGCTCTACCAAGGGAAAACAATCCTGGGCCCCGGTCCCAGAGGCCTTGAGTGCTGGGCCCAGCGCGGGCCCGCCCTCTGGGCCGGCTTTGAGCCTGGGGGCACGCATTTTGCGCTCCGCCGCCCTGTGAGCCAGAAGCCGCGAGGCATGACCCAGAATGTCGCCGGATAGCTTTCATGGTGCCAAGAACAAACCACAGAAAAGTCCCACAGGGCAGACGGGGCGGGGCCGCCTCTGAGCCCGGGGGCACGCACGTTGCGGCCCGCCGCCCCGTGAGCCAGAAGCCTCGAGCCATGACCCAGACCACCGATGTCGTGCCTCTTTCCCTACTAGCGTTTCATGGGAGGGAGGAGGGAGGAGGGATGAGGGAGGAGGGAGCAGGAGGAGGAGGAGGAGGAGGAGGAGGAGGAGGAGGAGGAGGGGGTTCTAACGGTGGTAAACAAAGACACGGAGAAGCCGCACGCGGGGGATCCGGAGAGCCCGAGACCGCCCGGGTCTGGCAGCGGTCTGGCGGTGGTTGCGCCAGAGATTTTCTCACAACTGCGGCGGGGGCTTTGGATGAGGAGCCCTTAGATAAGCAATCCAGGGTCTGGGAGACAGTGGAACTCCGATCGTGGATCGGCCATGGATATCACCACCGCCCTCGCTGGACAAGGGATCCTCCAAAGTCTGGCGCCGCCTGGGACTATTCCTTGACAAACATCCCCACCGTAATTCCAACATCGCGTTCCCCCCGCAATGCCGGCTAAAGGTTTGGTCTGCACGGCCACGATATCCCTGGTACAAAACACACCGAGGTGCACACGGACGTGCGCGGCCTCGGCCCGCCTCTTCACCTGTGCTGCTATTGGGGTGCCTTGCTGGGGTACGTATTGGGGTGCCTTGCTGGAGTAATCACAACGTGAGCCCCTGGGGCTGGCAGTGGGGCTCCGGAAAGCGAGCCTTGACAACAAGCCTGCGTCGCGTCTGCTCCCCAGTTCACCTAACATAGGGATATTGCTATTTCTGGGGCTGCACCGCCTCCTCGCTCGCCCGCCTCCTGCCTCTCGCACACGCTCAGGCTCCCACATATTCAAACTCATACTCAGCCTCGCCCATGTTCCGAATCCCTCATTCTCAGACTCACTCATACTCAGGTGCAGCAGGCATGGCACTCGGGCCAAACAAGGGAGAGCCGCCAGGGGAAACTGGACTGGCCCGTTCGCCTCCACCCTCAGGTCGACTGCATGCTTTGCGGGCCAAGAGGGTGCAATTTCAGAGCGCCATGATGATCGCGATGCTGCAGGCATAGCACCTGGGCGCTCCAACGGGGGAGCCGCCAGGGGTTATTGCACAGGCCCGCTCGCCTCCAGATGTGTTCACTTTCAAGCAGGAACCGCACTCTATACACCGACGTTTTTGTGTGGCCCTGCACCTTTGCGCGAGAGAGCGGAGCCTGGTGTATACGGGACCCTGGTGTATACATTTCCCATGGTCCCTGGAAAAACGGAGAAACAAGTACGCACTGCACCACCCCGACGTCGTCCCCGACCCTCAAAAGGTCCTGGGATTGAAAGACGGACCGCCACTGCTAATGTATAGGCTCCAGTTTCCGACAGAACACTCATTCGAGGGCTCAGCAGGATGTCTCTTCGGAGGCCCGTGATCACCACGACGCAGAAAGCCCCGCACTCCAGCACACCAGTGGGAGCCGCTGGGGGTACTGCACAGGCCCGCTCGCCTCCAGATTGACACTCGCCCGCAAGTAGAACAACTCCTCTAGGATTGTGGCAGATGTCGGAAAAATGTTCTAAACATGTTTTAAGCATGCTTTAAACATGTATAACACATGTTTTAGACATCTGGAAATTAGTTGGCAACATGCTTCCTCTCCATTGATCGTTCTCCACACACACATGGGCACTCCAGGGGGAGCCGCCAGAGGGGTACCTCACGGGCCCTTTCGTTCTCAAGTAGAGCGTCTGTTTCGGGGCCCGAGACAAAACCCCCTGATCATCGCAACGTAGCAAGCATATTATTTAGGCCACCCCTTGGGAGAGCTGGCAGGTGTTCATGCACGGGCCCGTTGGCCCCCAGCTTGGTGCACAACCTCATGTCGAACGCCGGTTTGGGGCTCCAGAGGGGCATTCTCAGAGCGCCTGGCTCCCAAGAGGGAGCCACCAAGGGGGGGTATTGCACGGACCCGTGCGCCTCCAGATTGGTGCTCGCTCTCAGGTAGAACGCCCAATTCGAAGCCTGGCGATCGACCACGATGCAGCAGGCACGTCACTGGCCCGTTCGAGCTCAGACTGTGGGGATGTCTTGAGCGAAGCGCTCGTATGGCGTCCTCGACTCCCGTCTCCTGAGAACCTCATGGAAACACCTCGATACCGCAGGCACAGTACTTGGGCACCCCAAGGGGGAGCCGCCAGGGGGTCAATCACTGACCCCGTCCGCGCCCAGCCTGCGAGGATGCCTCAAGCGCGGCGCTCACGGTGGGAAGTACCAGGAAATGGAGATGCACGTATGGGTTTCTCCGCGCCGAGCAATTTCACCACGCGAGCGCGAGATGGGCAGGCCGTGCAGAAGAAGGCCAGGCCGCATGGCTCCGGCCAGGCAACTGGCCTCGGGCGCGCGTTGGGGGATCCCAGATCAGTGTGGCGACACACCGTGTGGTGACCTTGAAGCACCAAAAGATCTCACCGCAAGGTCCGTCACCACACATTTTTGGGGACCCTGGAGGCGCCGGTCGACAACGACTTCTTCGGAGAACAACCCGAGCTCCAAAACCGTGCAGTGACCCCGAATCCCCACCGACTCACCACGCGGTGTGGTCACCGCACCGATTGGGGGCCCCCGTCGTGGTTTTCGGGCCATCACTCGGGCCTTCGGCGGCCGTTCGGGACCATCTGGGCACCCCTGGAACGCCCTCGGCAAGGCGCAGCTGCTGGAACGCACCCCAAAACAAGAAAACCGCCGAGAACCAACGTGAACGTCGGAAAACCGAGCCTTGGTCGCCGCTCAGCGAGGTGGTCGGTCGCCGGGGGTCGCCCGGAGCGGAAGGTCGGCGTTCGGCTTGCGCCCCCCACCCCCTCAAGACCTTCGAGGCCGCGGCAGCGACAGGGCACCCAGCGGCAGGCACGGGGCTGGATCGCTCGGAGGCCGGCGCGGAGGGGGTGTCCCTGCCCCGCGCGGAGCCCGTCGTCTGCGGAGGCGCCAGGCATGCGCCCAGCGGCGGCGGCAGCAGGGTGGGCTGCACCACAGCCTGGTACACGCGGCCAGGAGGCAGGACCTGGGCGCGTACAGTTTGAAGCGTTGCCAACTTGCGGCAGTCACACACCCGTATTGGCGGGCATGTTGCGTCAGGGCTGGACCTAAGCGTTGTCTTTCGTTTTGTAATCTTTGCGTTGCTAGTTTTGCTCCACCTGTTTTCCTGTACCTCCCTGCCAAACCAAAACACAAAACACAGCCGAAGTCCAGCAAAACAACGTTTAGGTCCAGCCCTGTTTTGCGTGACACCTCTCGGGAGCCCTTAGGAGCCCAGCAGGGCTGACGTGACCCTCTGTCGGCCCCGTGACCCAACGACGGGGCTGTGTGACCCCGCGCTGGCCGTGGCCTCCGCGCCAATGCAGAGCCCAAACCGACGCGAAACAAGGTGGACGGCGGCACCTCGCCAAGACTCCTCCTCCTTCTCCTCCTCCTCCTCCTCCCCCTCCTCCTCCTCCTCCCCCTCCTCCTCCTCCTCATCCTCCTCCTCCTCCTACTCCTCCTCCTCCTCCTCCTCCTCCTCCTCCTCGTCCTCCTCCTCCCACCGTAGACATTTGGCTCAATCCATTTTGGCTCAAGCCATTTTGGCTCAATGTTGGTCGGCGCGACCTGGGTCCCCCGGGCGGCGCGCGGCGGGCGCGCGCTTGGGTGCCATGGGGATCCGACACCGCCCAGCCTCCGTCGGGATGCACGGCTTCAAGCGCCTCCAGAGCGGCCGACAGTACTTCGCGAAGTACTACGCCGCTTGGTCGTTGGACGGCAAGCAGTGGCAGCAGGGGCTGTGCGGCGCAGGACGAGCCGAACGCCATCAGCTAGAGCGCAGGGGTAAGGGCCTTGTGGCAGCTCAGTCGCAGTTCGCCGTCGCCAGCACCGATTCTCCGTGGATTGGACGCAGCCCATACATCTCTAACCAAGTGCGAGAAGGGGGAAGCGAAGCTGGAGCCCAAAGATGAAGGTCGAGTCCAATGCCATCACCTAAAGCGTGGCGATCAGGGCATTTTTGGGGCGAAGTCGCAGCCCGACGTCGCCAGGCAAGTTTTCCAGTCGAAGTTTGACGCATCCCGTATATCGCACTGCGTGAGCGAGACGAGGGAGGCGAAGCTGGAGCCCGAGTTCTACAACTACTGCTTCATGAGCAGCGAGTGCGAGAATGAAGGGCAATGGCGGCTGGTTTCGCCACACTCCGCGAGAGCCCACGAGGACAGGAACGCTGAAGGACGAGCACAAGGCCATCACCTACTACGTTGGGATCAGGGCATTTGGGTGGCGAAGTCGCAGCCCGACATCGCCTGCACAGATTTCAAGAGTCTGTTATACGCATGGGAGAAGTGGGAGGCAAAGCTGGGGCCTGAGTTCTACAGCTAAGTACAGCCTAGTGAACAGCGCGTGCGACAATGCAGCCCAAGAGGTAGGGCACGCAGAAAGACGAGCCCAATCTCATCATCCACAGTTTTGGGCACCTGGGCATGTGGGAGGCGAAGTCGCAGCCCGACGTCGTCAGCAAGGATTTCCAGAGGATGTTAGAGGCATGCGAGAAGTGGGAGACGAAGCTGGAGCCCAATACTACAGCTACAGCCCTGGGAGCAGCGCGTGCGAGAATGCAGGGCAGTGGCGGCCGTTGTCGCCACACTCCGTGCGAGCTCAAAAGGAAGGGTACGCAGAAGGACGAGCCCAATGCCATCATCTCCTGTTTTGGAATCTGGGCATTCTGACTGTCTAGTGCACGTGCGTGTGCATGTGCGCGCTGTGTCTGCACGTGTGTCGCCCGTCATCGCCCTTTTCCGCGTCGGTAGCGTTCTGCCGTCTCTGCGGCTCCCTGGCGCAGCCTCGGTCGCAATGGAGAAGATTGGTGGCTCAGCGCCACGAGGTTTCGGGTTAGGGTCGGGCCGGCCAACCCTTAGCCTCCCTCATCAGCCAAGTGATGGTCCTCCTCCTCCTCCTCCTCCTCCTCCTCCTCCTCCTCCTTCTGCGCCTCCTCCTCCTCCTCCTCCGAGGCCGCCCCCACCCCGATCCGCCGCAGGCGGGTCTCCTGCTGGGCCACCTAGGGGACCACGTGCGAACCCTGCACCTGCCAGCCCCCCCAGAGATCGTGGGCGGAAGGGGCAGGGTTCGCATGTGGCCCCCTACCACCGGCCCTCCCTGGGTGCTGGGGCGGGGGCTCCAGAGCCCAAGGCAGGAGTTAACGTCGGTGCGCGGCTGCAGGAGGCCACGGGCAGGGCAGACCCAAACGCGCCAGCCAGTGCTGAGGGGGGGCCCCCATGTGGGCCCGCGCCAGGAGGTCTCTCCTGCGAGGGGTTGCTCTTACGCGTGGCGGATCCCAGGAGAGGAATACGGCATAACATCAGCGCAACACGTCGGAGGTCCGCGAAGATGTCTCGGACGTCGCGCGCCAGGGAGGGGGTCCAGCACCGATCCGAGAGATCAGCGCGGACCTCCGAAAATCTGTCGATTCTGCATGTGTCCAAACATGGCTTGCACCTATGGGTTCTGAATTTAGTGCGTGAAGCCATGTGTTGGGTATCCCGGATTCTCGCAACGCTGCCGCCCGTGCAGCGATGTGGGCGCCTCGTGGACACCCCGCGCTTGGGGGGTGTGCCGACGCTTCGCCACGTTTCTGCCCGTGCCGCCTCGTGGGCGCCAGGCGGGCGCCCCGCGCTTTGGGGTATGCCGAGCTTTCGCCAGGTTGCCGCCCGTGCCGCCTCGCGGGCGCCTGGTGAGCGCCCCGTGCGCTGGGTGGGTTTCACCAGGTTTCGCCACCGTGCTGCCCGTGCCGCAGTGCCGCATCGTGGGCGTCCGGTGCGCTGGGTGGATTTCCCGAAGTTGCGCCATGTTGCCGCCCGTGCCGCCTCGTGGGCGCCGCGTGCTCTGAGCTTACACGACAGAACTTTCACCACATGACTTGCACAACAGAACTTCCAACACGCAGTTCACACCACATAGCCTGCACAACATAACTCACATCACACAGCTTGCGCACCATAGCTTTCACCCTCAACTCACACCGTATAGCTTGGGCGACATAGCTTACACGACATAGCTTGCACCGCAGGGTTTTCACCTAGAGTTTACCTCACATAGCTTAACTACACGGAACAGATTTCAGCACATAGCTCACACCGACCTCTACTGTACAGGAGCGCACTGTTTGGGGTCCACGCTGGCTAACATGTCCTCTTCGAGGTCCCCTCTAGGAGGGGGGAGGGGGCGGTGATGCGCTACCCCAGTTCAGCGCAAACCCGGGGCGGGTAGGCCACGCCAGGCCGCAGCGGCGAGGCATGCCGGCCGTTGGGCGGCACCAAGTGCGGCCCAGCAGCGCCCACCTCTCTGGGCAGATTCATGTTAGGACGAAAGGCTAATGCATGGATCAAATCGGGCGGAAACTGTGTTTGAAATATTGTTTGTGGTAACGGTTGCTGCCGGGGGAGAGGGGCCCTGGGTTACGGTAACGCTTGGGCTTGGGCGGGGTGGGGCATGTCGGGGCGGGAGGGTGCGCTGCGATCACCATACATGCACGCGAGCACCAGCATGCGGGGGGGGGTCCAGACGTAGCACGTAAGATCAGCCAAAGTTACCGCGGCGGCGGAGTCGATAACCCTTGAACCAACCTCGTCCCCCTGGCCGCCCGCCAAAAAAGGCTGCGACTTCGGCTGCTGGCGACGCGCACAAGTGGGCAGCGCGAGGGGCGCATTCTAAGAAGACGGGGGGCGTCTGAGAAGCCCTGGGGCCTCCTTAGAAGGGTAGAGGCCTTCTCAGAAGGCCCCTGCTTTTCTAAAACGCCCTCCCAGCTTCTCAGACGGCCGCCCCCCCCCCAGTGCCACCCCCGCGCCGACAAATCTCTGAGAACCGGCGAGTCTGGAGGACGTATCGGGCGCCGCCGCCGTTCCAGAGCGCCCCAGAACGTTCTGAGAAAGGTTCAGAGCACTCTGGGGCGACTTCTCTTCATCGTGAGGTTTGTCTTGTATCATTTCCGATGACGCTCGTTACCCGGGGGGTTGGGGCCCTGGTTCACGGTAACGCTTAGGCGGGGTTTGGGTCACGTCGGGGCCTGGGTGCGCTGCGATCGCCACCGTATGCGCGCGAGCACCAGCATGTGGGGGTGGGTCCAGACTCCCCCCCGAAAAGCGACCGTTACCGTTACCTGGATGGGGAGGGATTTGGTCCGGGTAACGACCGCTACGCGCCAGAGGATACGACAACAATCTCTGAGAGCGTCCCACAACGCTCTGGAAGGACTTATCTTCATCATAGGCCTGCCTGACCCTGGGAGGGCCACGACTCAGCATACCCGAAATGGGTACGCGACACACGGGCACGATGCCCAACAGCACATCGTGTTGTCCCCAACCGACAGCGGCCGCAGTTGAGCACGCGACCTGTTGTCTCAAATGGACAATATCCGCGGCGACGCCGACAACGAGTCCTGTTCAAAATGAGCAGGGGGCGCTGTTGACAGGAACCGCAGTTGGTCTTCGTATCCATTCTTGCCGTACCCAGTTCGAGCGCACTGTGCGACTCCCGCTGGCGGGCGTCACCAGTTTGGACGCCAAGGTGCGCCTGGGGCAGGCTGCCGCCCGCCGTAAGGCGACCCTGGGACCTGAACACACTCGGACAGGGATATATCGTGGATCCCTGAAATCCCACGGATCTGAAGATTTACTGGTGCCGCGGCCTGCTCAGAGCGTTCATTCCAGAACGCTCCGTTGGAACCGCGCGTATATACACTAAGGTATCTGGGCCGTGTCCCATGGGGCCTCGCAGAAACGCAACAGGATGAAACATAGTTGCAATGTTCTGGCCTGTTCTCTGGGTGACAAGCGTTGACAAAACATGTGCGCTGCGCTTGGGCACCCATGAGCCACTAAGTAGGAGGGACAAGCATAGAATGGTGGATATGCTCATGGCCCCGACTCTGGAACGACGGCAAAGAACCAATGAGCCACTCCCTGTGGGATGAGCCCGACAGCGTCGTCTTGCCCAGACCGTCTTCTTGGCCAAGCTCAAGCACGTGCTCCTACGCTTCGACCACAAGACGGGCCTCGGCATCGACCGCATCAATCCCCAGTCGTGGTGCCTCAGGCTCTGTCCCAGCCCCGCCCGGCGCCGTCCAGGCGCTCTTCGCTGCCCGCCCGCCGATGCCAGGCGCAGCGGCTGGGCGGCCGCCGCGGCCGCGGGCGGCCGCGCGGTCGCGGGCGCGGCGCGCGGTGGGGCACTGGGGAACCGCTGAGCGGGCATCGCTCGGGGGCGGCCTGATCGAGCCCCAAAGGCCAAAAATGCTGACGTCTCACGGCTAACTCCGCCGAAATTCCGCCGCCGTCCTACTTGCGCCGCCTTCCGCCAGCTTCCGCCGAGGGCGAGGATGCGCCGAAGCCGAGAACTTCGTGGGCCCTGCAAACGACAGGGCTGTTTTGTTGCATCGTTTTCGTTTTTCTATCAAGGGCAGGATGAGGATCTGCCAACTCCCAGCAACAACTGCACGTGAGCAGCACGACACTGGTGGCCCAGAACCGGCGCGTTCAAGTGGTCCTCATGCAACAGCCCGCAAGGACCCCTGGAGCCTCCCCACTAAAAAATGCTCACCTAGACCCCACACACCACCCCAAGAGACCCCCGAGAAAAGCCCCCAGGGGGGCCCTCCAAGACAACGCAATAACTGCAGGCCGCCAGCAAAGCGAGGAGCGGCAGCCAACATACAAAGAACATCGGAAACAACACACGTCCTCTTCTGGGGGTCGGCGGAATGGCGCAAGACTCTTGAGGCACTTGGGAACCTCTGAAAACCTCTGGGGCCCTCGTCGGCCCTTGTTGGCGCCTCTGTACGCAGCTTAGCCCCCATGTGAGCCTCAGCTTCTCCCGTCTTCGGCCCCCATGTGAGCCCCCTCCGGCGAGAACTGGAATGGGCGGGCGGTGAACGCGAAGCGTCTTGCATCTCTAAGAGCCAGCGGGTCTGGAGGACGTAGCAGGCGCCGCGGCCGTTCCAGAGCGCTGGGGAGCGCACCGAGAGGGTTCCGAAACGCTCTGGAACGCCCTGGGGCCGTGCTCCACTATGTGCGCGCCGCCCGTGTAGGAGCAGGGGAGAAAAGGAGGAGGAGGAGGAGGAGGAGGCGGAGGACGAGGAGGAGGCGGAGGAGGACGAGGAGGAGGAGAAGGAGGAGGAGAAGGAGGAGCAGGAGGGAGAGAGGAGAGAGGAGGGAGGAGGGAGGAGGAGGAGGAGGAGGAGGAGGAGGAGGACGAGGAGGAGGAGGAGGAGGGCGAGGAGAAGGACGAGGAGATGCATATATATATATATATATATATATATATTCTCATACGCACCTCTCCGAGGGAGTAGAGCTCAGAGGGGATTAATGCGTCCGTGCGTCCGTGCGTGCGTGCGTCTTCGATTTTCCCGGCCGTTTCGACGGACATCCCTCGAAATCGTGTCATTTCAATTTTAACACAACATCTTCAAAAACACATGGTAATTTCAATAATTTTGACCCCGATTCTCAGAGAATGGCGGTTTCGCCTGAGACATCCTCCCAAAATCGAGCCCCAGACCCCTCCTCGGAGCCTCCTGGGGGCCTCCTGGAACCTCCTGGGGCCTCCTGGGGCTTTCTGGACCTTCTGGTACCCCAGACCCCGCCTCGGAGCCTCCTGGAGTTCTCCTGGGCCTGCTGAGGCCGCCTGGGGCCTCCTGGGGCCTCCTGGGGCTTCAGAACTACATGCACACACAGAGACACAAATCACGCCCAACACATCACACGCTAGACAAACATAACATACACACACACACACACACAACACCGACAACACACAAAAAGCACGCACCACACAAAGCACACACATCACACACACACAACACTCACAATCCTGGGGCCTCCTGGAGCCTCTTCTGGTATCCAAGTCGGGCCTCCTGAGGCTTCCTGGGGGGCCCTGGTACACACATCGCAAGGTGTGGCAACCCCACTTGCGCTCGAGTGCGACTTCGCTGTTGCATGTCACTCCTGCTTCAAACGCCCCTTCAGCTTGTTGTATGAGCCTGGGCACACACGTGCCACTTGTATATATATATATATATATATATGTGTCCTCATCCGAGGCCTGCATGACGGCCCCCTCGCCTCGCTCCAGGACGTGGGCAGGCGGCCAGACGGAAGCCTGGAGGGTGAAAAGTTCTGTGGCAACTCGTGGGTGCCTCCCATGTGATGCTGCTGGCGCTAGCCGACGCTAACCGACGCTGCATCGGCGCTTGCTTATCGATTATCAAACACTGGCGCACGCTGATGCACCCTAGAGGACATGGAAATTCGAGGACATACAAGGCTCCCATGAGGTGCTACCGAAAGAAAAGGCTCGTCACGGACTTGGACGCTTCAAACGGGTACGGAACAAGTGGGCACCGTGCCCAGAAGCCAATGTTGTCCAAAACCGACAGCGGCCGCTGTTGGGCAGGCGGCAATCTGTCTCAAATTGACAACGTCTGCAGCGAGGCCGACAGCGAAGCCTGTTCAAAGGGGTCGGTTAGGCCGCGACCGGGTCACCCTGGTCTGGGGGGGCGGGGGGGGGGCGCAGGCCCCATGTGTGGCCTTGGGCGGTGGCGGTGCTGCGCGGCGCGAGAACCAGTGCGCCTCCGCTCTGCCGTGGGGGACATGCCAGCCCTGGCCTTCCGGCGTCGCGAGAGAAACACGGCTAGAAACTGAGTAGCCCCGACACGCAACACGCAACCTGGAGCGTTGTGAAACGGAGCTCAACACGCATATTGAAACCGTAGGCATGGCGCGGTACCTTCACCAGAACGTGCTTCGAGCCAACGCGCAGCGTGCTCCGAGCTAACACGCAGCGTGCTCAACCCATCCGCCACCGTGCCTCTGGGCACGGAGTGGGCGTGTTCTCAGGCCCTTTGCCTATGAGTATCGTTTACCCGATCCCCATCCCCAGCGGCGTGGCCTGGGCCCCGCTGGCCGATTTACCCCCCTACATGGGGATATAGGTCGCTCCCATCGGGTGCCAAAGGGTGTATCTCCAACTGGGGTGGTAACTTGGTGGGGGTCTCGAAAAGGATGGAGGTGGGGATGGGGATCGGATACACGATACCGAGCCTCATCCCTGGAGCCTCCACCCTCACTCCCGAGGAGCCTCCTCGGGGCCCGGACCCCGGTTTCCGAAAGTTGGCGGGGCTCCCCGCGTGCCCCCTGGGCTCCCGGAAGTGTTCTCGCGTGCCCGGGGCCAAGGAGGCATCGAGACGGGTCTTGAGGGCCTCAAGCGGCTTCCAAGACGGCCCAACAGGGCACAGAGACGCAGAGATCAACCCAAGAGGCTCATAACGGCCCAAGGGGCCCCCAAGACGCCCCAAGAAAGCTCCAAGAAGGCACCAAGAGACCTCCAAGAAGGCACCAAGGAGGCCTCGAAGGCGCCTCCAGAAGCCTCCAAGAGGCCTCCCAAGAAGGTACCAAGAGGCCCAAAACCGTCAATGTTACTCAGGTGTTTGAATGATGTTGATTTTCTTGCATTTTCGGCTCGGATTCTCAAAACCGCCCCAAGATGGCCCAGAGGCCGCAAGAGGGCCCCGAAACGGCCCAAGAAGGCTCCAAGACGGCCCAAGAGGCGCTCAAGACGGCCCCAAAAGGGCCCCAAGAGAGGGAACACGAACCGAAAATCCGAGCCTTCCGCCCCAAGCCCCCAGGAGGCCCCAAGAGGCGCCAAGGAGGCCCCAAGGGGCCCCAGAGGGTCCCGCAAGCGGCCCCAAAAGGCCCAACAGAGGCCCCTAAGAGGCCCCCCAGAGGCATCCGAACTGGCCCCAAGAGGCACCTTTTCGGCTTTCCGACGACCGAAGACGGCCCAAGAGGACCCCAAGATCGCCCCCACAGCGCACAAGAGGCCTCCAAGATGCCCTCAGAACTGCCCAAGAGGCCCCCAAAACAGACCCAAGAGGGCACAAAGACGACCCAAGAGGCTTCCAAGACGCCCAAGATGGCCTCTAAGACGGCCCTGGAGCACCCCAAGAGGGCCCCAAGTCGGCCCAGAAAGGCCCCCAAACGGCTTCCGACGGCGTCAGACGGGCCAGGGGCCCACCAAGATGGCCGAAATTTGCTCGAAGCTGGCCCAAGACGGCCCAAGAGGCCTCCAAGAGGGCCTCCAGGAAGGCCAAAATCATTGTTTTTCGTTGGTTTTGAAGGTTCTGGGCACATCTTTCTTTTCGGCCAATACGGCCCAAGAGCTCCCAACGATCGCCCAAAGATCGCCCAAGAGGCCTCCAAGATGGCCCCAGAACGGCCCAGAGACCCCCAAGACGGCCCAGGAGGCTACCAAGACGCCCAAGATATCCTCCAAGTCGGCCCTGGAGCATTCCAAGAGGACCCAAGTCGGCCCAGAGGGGCCCCCCAAACGGCTTCCGACGGCGTCGGGCGGGCCAGGAGCCCACCAAAACGACCGAAGATGGCCCTAAGATGGCCCAAGACGGCCCAAGAGGCTTCCAAGAGGGCCTCCAGGAAGGCCCGAAAAGGTGAAAATCATTGATTTCCCATACGTTTTTGAAGGATTGTGGCATTTGCTT
>CAUYUJ010005002.1:579978-584978 GCA_963575745.1 Prorocentrum cordatum | reverse complement strand
AAGGTTCAGGGCCGCCCCTGGCCCACGTGGCCACCGTCGTTTAAATATTACGGCTATCCTAGAAGGAGGACGAGCACGATGATCCTTCATTTGTTACTCTATGCCCATGCGGGCTCCTCGCTTTCCATGTGTTCTGCCCATCTTTCTGTCCGCACTCGCTTGCTGTTCAACATGTTGGCCACGGCGCCCAAGTCGGAGCCATTGACATGCAGCTGTTTAGAGTACCACCCCGACGAAGGAGCAGGAGGGAGGCGTGGTGTGTCTGGAGGATGCGGCGGCGGAGCGGAGGAGAGCGCCGACGAGGCGGACGAGGCACGTTTCACAGCCTGCGGACCCTGCGCGCCGCCGTCGCCCGCCTCCAAGGCCGCAGCGGCTCCCGCGCGCTTGCGGCACACGTAGGCCACGGGGCCCATGCCGGCCCCTGCGGGCAGGACGTCGACGAACTCCTGCGAGGCCCACGGCGCGGCCCCCAGCATCGGGCCCTCCTCCCCCGGACCGCCGTAGGCCGTGAGGCTCACGAAGACGCCGCCCGGCCGAAGCACGCGGTGCACCTCCTCGACGGCGGCGTGAGCGCCCGAGAGGCCCGAGAGCAGCAGCGCGTCGAGCAGCCCCTTCTCCAGCGCGACGTCGAAGCTGCCGGACTCGAGGGCCAGAGCGCCGGCGTCCATGACCTCGAAGCGCAGCGCCGGGTGGCGCAGCCGCAGGGACCGCACCAACGCTGCGCTGCCGTCGACGTGGACTACCTCCTGGTAGCCGTCCTTCGAGAGGCACACTAATCAACAGAGCCATGCAATGCCGCTTTACCGCATCCCCACTCCTTCCTCAAAGGAAAAGGGGGAGAAAAGAACGGCGGAAAAGGGGCGGGTGTTGGAGCAAAGAGGAACGGAGAAGAAGGAGGCGGAGGAGGAGAACGAGGAGGAGGAAGAGGAAAACGAGGAGGACGAGGAGGAGAACTCTAGGTAACCCCATGCCCACGATAATAATGTACCCCCCCCCTTAAGTCGTTAGAGTTTTGTATCGTCGACCAATAAGAGTTTGGTCGGGGGCGCGGGGGCGCGGAGGCCGAACTTCATTATCACGGGAAAAGTTCGCCATCGAAGTTACTTCCTTCTTATGTTGAGATAACAACATCAAGCGAAGCGAACACGTTGTTTCAGGATGTCTCAAGCGAAACCAATGTCCTTCTGTCTCTTTGTAGTTCTTTCTGTCTCTCTGTTTTTCTTTCTCTGTCTCTCTTTCTCTCTCTCTCTCTCTCTGTCTCTCTATCTCTTTCTCCTTCCTGGCCTCTCTGTCTCTCTCTCTCTCTGTCTCTCTATCTCTTTCTCCTCCTTCTCCCCCTGGCGCCCTGAACTTGTTTATCGCTGGGGTTGATTATCCAGGGAAAACGAGGCACGTGAGCTACCCTACACGAGCACTAAAAAAATCATAAAGCGCTTGTAAATAAAAATTAATACAGTTGAATATTCAGATTTGTTGTTTTATCCTCCTTTCCTCTTCTCTTTATCCTTTTCATTTATTATCGAGGGATTTGTCGAGGATGTCTCCAGCGAGATAAGCCATTGGTGAGGATATTTCTATGAAGACTAAACGCCAAGGATGTCTCAAAACGTGCTCGGTTTGGTCTCCTCCTGATCATCTCTTACTTCGAGATTATGCTGAGGTCTGGTGGGCTACTTTGATTATCTCCCCCTGAACCCCGAACTTTATTATCCCCTAGTGTTTATTATCGTGAGCATGGGGTTAGGTCTCTCGTGCGCCCGCGGGCGGGATAGGAGGAGGAGGAGGAGGAGGAGGAGGAGGAGGAGGAGGGAGCAGGAGGAGGAGGGAGGGCGAAGGCGGAACGGAGGAGGAGAGATGATGGGGGAGGGAGGAATAGGAGAAGCACGGGGAGAGAGGATGGTGAGGACGGGAAGAGAGGATGCAGGTGTTAGGAGGAGTTCGCCGACCCCCCCTTGCCAGGGTGAAATGGGTTGTGAGACATTTGGCAGTCCCCCTCCGCCGTTTCCCTTTTCCTGGGGCCTCAACTCCTGGTGGAGGAGGGAGGGCTGCGATATTCCCTGGCCATCGGAGCCTGGAATTCCACACACCGCGGCCTCAAAGGTGCCCTCCCAGATGGCTCAAGACTGGATCCAACGCGGCGAAGGGGCATCCAGAATATCATAGATGGCCTCACAACGGCCGAGTAGGCCTGACGACCAAAGAGGGCCCAAGAGGACCCACAAGACCGCCCCGAGGGGTCAAAGCCATTGCTATTCATTCGAAAATGCTTGGAAGACTTCTGGATTCTCGCCATCTCGGTGTTTTGATTGAGCCCCGAGACGGCAAGAGAAGCCCTCCAGAATGGACCAAGACGACCGAGGAGGCCCCCAAGACGACCCACAGATGGCCCAAGATGGCCCCTGGACTACCCCAAAGGCGCCCAAGAATGTGAAACAAGTCCTTCAAGAGGGCCTCATGAGGGACCCAAGAAGAGGGGGGGCTCGTGGGGGCCTGGGGAGCCCTCCCCAAAAGATGGCCCCCACAAGAAGCACCCACGAGACCTCCAATAACAGCTTAGAGGGCCCCAAAAAGCACTCAGGAACTGCAAATCTACTCCAAAGAAGCCGCCCCCGAGGCATCCAAATGACGGCGATGACGGGGCAAGGAGGACCAGGAGGAGGAGGAGGAGGAGGAGGAGGAGGAGGAGGAGGAGGAGGAGGAGGAGGAGGAGGAGGAGGAGGAGGAGGAGGAGGAGGAGGGGGAGGAGAGCGAGGAAGAAGAGGAGGAGGGCGTTGGACAATTAGCACGAGGAGGTAAGGTCAGAAGAAGGAGGGGGGAGAAGAGAAAGGAGAAGTCAGGAGGAACGAGGAGGGGGAACATCCCAGACCCCCCCCAGAACCCCCAATGTATAATCCTTCCCTTGTTCCCTCCAACATTGTTCCTCCTCCCTCTTCCGCCTTCGTCCCTTCCCCTCCCCTGTTCCGTTATCCTTTTCCCTCCTATCGTGCTCCCACATCCCTCCTTGCTTCCTTCTCCTCCTTCTCCTCTTTTTGTGTTTTTCTCTCTCTCGCTCTCTCTCTCTCTCTCTCTCTCTCTCGGGCGCGAAGTCGTCCTTGCGTGCCCTTCCCCCCCAGGGCTGGTCAGCCCTGGGAGGGACTGATCAAATCGGGGATCTGCTAACCCGGGTCACTCAGAGAGAGAGCGCGATCCACCGCCGCTTTACTGTGGAAAATTCCCCCCCCTCTTCCTTCGGAACCGGGGGGTCTCCCCCCCCCTCCCCCCCAAAAAAAACTCTGCCGAACCCTCTCCCCCCTCCCTCCCGGCAAAACCCCCGCAACCCCCATCCCCCCCCCTCCTGAAAACCGGAGGGTTCGAACCCCCTTCCCCCTCCAAAAAACCGAGGGGGGTCACTACCGGTTCGAACCCCCCCCCTCTCTCGAACACAAGAGGGGGGGTCACCACCGGTTCGAACCCTCCCCCTCTCCCCCCCGTGCCTTCCCGAAAACCGGGGGAAGTCACTACCGGTTCGGACCCCCCCCTTCCTCGAAAACTGGGAGGGGTCACTACCGGTTCGAACCTCCCCCACCCCCTCTCGAAAACCGAGGGGGGTCACTACCGGTTCGAACCCCCCACCCACCCACGCTCACCGCCAGCAAACCATCACGGTTCCACTCTCCCCACTTTCTCCACGGCCCCAACCACTGTCCCACTGTCCCCGCCGCTGTCCCACTGAGCTGCCCCACTGTTCCCATCAACCAGTGTCCCCACTGTCCCCACCACTGTCCACACTGTACCTCTGTCCCATTGTCCCACCGCCGTCCTCGCCACCGCCCTCACCACTGTCCCCACCACCACTGTACCCTCAACTGTCCCACTGTTTCCACCACATTCTCACTGTCCCCACACCACTGTCCCCACCACCACCGTCCCCACCACTGACCCACTGTCCACGCTGTTCCTACCGTTGTCCCTGCTGTCCCCACCAGTGCCCCCACCAATGTCTCACTGTCCCCACTCTCCCCACCATTGTCCCACCACGGTCCCGCTCTCCTCACTTTCACCACGGTCCCCACCTCTGTCCCTCTGTACCCACCACTGTCCCACTGTCCCCGCCGCTGTCCCACTGTGCTGTCCCACCGTCCCCACTGTCCCCATCACTGTCCCACTGTCCCCACTGTCCCCACCGTTTTCCCCACTGTACTACTGTCCCACCACAGTCCACACCACCGCCTTCACCACTGTCCCCGCCACTACCGTCCCCACCACTGTTCCACTGCTCCCACCACTGTCCCGTTGTCCCCTCACCACTGTCCCCACCACTGTCCGCACCACTGTCCCGCTGTCCCCGCACCACTGTCCCCACCACCACCACCGTTCCCACCACTGTCCCACCAGCACCCCCACCATTGTCCAACTGTCCTGAGGAGCGGGGATCGTTTGCCGGCGGCGAGGGGGGGGGGGTCGAACCGGTAATGACCCCCCCCGGTTTTCGAGAGGGGGGGGGAGAAACAGGGTTCGAGCCAGTAGTGACCCCCCGCGGAATTCGAGGGGGGGGGGTTCGAACCGGTAGTGACCCTCCCCCTTTTCATGGTGGACTTGGGTGG
This sequence comes from Prorocentrum cordatum, assembly GCA_963575745.1. Classification (NCBI taxonomy): domain Eukaryota; class Dinophyceae; order Prorocentrales; family Prorocentraceae; genus Prorocentrum; species Prorocentrum cordatum. Next base: position 580,395 of record CAUYUJ010005002.1, on the reverse strand, counting down.
GGGGGGAGGGATTCGAACCGGAAGAATTCGAGGGGGGGGGGTTCGAACCGGTAGTGACCCTCCCCCTTTTCATGGTGGACTTGGGTGGGGGGGGAGGGATTGGGTGGATTTGGGTGGGGGGGGTGGGATTCGAACCGGAAGTAACCCCCCCCCCGGTTTTTCGAGAGGGTGACCCCCCCCCCCGGTTTTCCGCCAGCAGCGGTAGAACACGCTCTTTCCAATCAGACCCGGGTCAGCAAGAAACCAAATAATTTAAATACAAGACAACAAAAACTGCAACACAGGGCTGCGCAAACCCGGGTCAGCTAATATGCGTGGCCGCTTCGCGACCACGAGCGGCTCGCTAACCCGGGTCAGCCAGAGGGGGTCTTCGCAGGATCCTGCAGGATCCAGTGCCCTGGCTGACCCATTTGCATT
>CAUYUJ010005002.1:539978-574978 GCA_963575745.1 Prorocentrum cordatum | reverse complement strand
AGCGGTGGTGATAATAATATTCGTTGTAGCTGTTCTGTTGCTGGTGGTAATCATACATGTAGTAGTAGTAGTAGTAGTACTACTACTACTCCTACTACTAGTAGTCGTACTACTAGTAGTAAAAACAATAGTCCCTGCTCTCATAATAGCAGTAAAGTAGTAATAATAATAGTAGTACTAGGTTGTAGTCGACGTGAAGCCGTACTCGTAGTAGTAGTAGTAGTAGTAGTAGTAGTAGTAGTAGTAGTAGTAGTAGTAATAGTAGTAGCAGTAGTTGTGGTAGTAGTAGTGGTAGTCGTAGTAGTAGTAGTAGTAGTAGTAGTAGTAGTAGTAGTAGTAGTAGTAATAGTAGTAGTAGCAGTAGTAGTAGTAGTAGTAGTAGTGGTAGTCGTAGTAGTAGTACTACTGGTACTAGTAGTAGTAGTAGTAGTAGTAGTAGTAGTAGTAGTAGTAGTAATAGTAATCGTAGTAGTAGTAGTAGTAGTAGCAGTAGTAGTAGTAGTAGTAGTAATAGTACGGGTAGGAAGAGTCAAAGTAGAACTAGTAATAAAAGTAGCGGTAGTAATAGTAGTACTACCACTAATACTATTTCTACGAGCCGTTATAATGGTAGTAGTATTCGTAGAAGAATGCTGAGTGGTAGTGACAGTAGTCGTACCAATAGTAGTTGTAGCAGTAGAAATGGTAGTCGTAGAATTAGTAGTAGAGTAGTAGTAGTAGTAGTAGTAGTAGTAGTAGTAGTAGTAGTAGTAGTAGTAATAGTAGTAGTAGTAGTAGTAATAGTAGTAGTAGTAGTAGTAGTAGTCATGGTAATCGTCGTAGTGGCACTACTAGTAGTAGTAGTTGTTGATGTCTCAGAAGGAGGAGTAGTGGTAGTATTATTAGTAATAGTCGTAGCCGTAGTGGTAGTAGTAGCAGTAGAAGTAGAAGTAGTAGTAGTAGTAGTAGTCGTAGTAGTAGCAGTAGCAGTAGTAGTAGTAGTAGTAGTAGTAGTAGTAGTAGTCGTCTTAGTATTTGTAGTAGTAATGATAATGGTGCTCATAATAGTAGTGGTAAAAACACGGGTCGTATTAACTATAGTAGTAGTCGTAGTTCTGGTCGTAATACTAGTAGTGGTGGGGATAATAATAGAAACAGTCGTAGGTCGTAAAAATGGCACTAGAAACAATAGTAGGAGCCCTCGTAGCAGTAGTAGTAACAATAACAATAAGAATCATAACTGTAAGACTGGTCGCAGCCGTGGTCGTCAAAGCAATAGTTGTGGTAATGGTCGCAGATGTGGAAGTAGTGGCTGTAGTACAAATAGTAATCGTATTAGTCGTAGTGGCAGAAGAAGTAGTAATAGAAGTAAAAGTCGTAAGAATAGCAATTGCCTTCATACTTATAGTGGTGGCAGTCGTCGTCGTCGAAAAAATGGTAGTCGCAGTCGTAGTCGTATTCGGAGTGGTAGTTACAATAGAAATCGTAGAAGCAGTCGTCGTAGCAGTCGTAGTAATAGCAGTACTGGTAGTGGTAGCTGAAATCACAATAGTAGACATAGTGGTGGTGGTGTTTGTTGATGCAGTAATATAATAGCAGTAGTCGTGGTAGTAAGGGTACCAAGGTATAACGAGTAATGGTGGTAGTAGTCGTAGTAGTAATAATAATAATAATGGTAATCGCATTCGTAGTCGTACTAGTAGTGATAGTGGTAGCAGCTGTAGCAGTCGCAGCACTAGCAAAAGTAATTGTAATAGTCGTAGGAGTGGTGGTGGTGGTGGTTGCTAAGGTAGTAGTAGTAGGAGTACTAGTAGTAGTAGTAGCAGTAGTAGTAGTAGTAGCCACCATAGTTCAAATAGCATTTGTTGAGAAAGCATGGTAGTAACAGTAATCGAAAATAGTGGTCGTAGTGATACTTGCAGTGATGGTAGAAACCGTAGCAGTAGCAGTAGAAGTGGCAAAAGTAATAATAATAGTAGTAGTAGTAGTAGTAGTAGTAGCAGTGGTAGTAATGGTGAGAATAATGGTAGTAGCCGCAGTACTAGTGATCGTAAAAGCAGTGGTAGTCGTAGCAGTAGTAGCGGTGGTGATAATAATATTCGTTGTAGCTGTTCTGTTGCTGGTGGTAATCATAAATGTAGTAGTAGTAGTAGTAGTAGTACTACTACTACTCCTACTACTAGTAGTCGTACTACTAGTAGTAAAAACAATAGTCCCTGCTCTCATAATAGCAGTAAAGTAGTAATAATAATAGTAGTACTAGGTTGTAGTCGACGTGAAGCCGTACTCGTAGTAGTAGTAGTAGTAGTAGTAGTAGTAGTAGTAATAGTAGTAGCAGTAGTTGTGGTAGTAGTAGTGGTAGTCGTAGTAGTAGTAGTAGTAGTAGTAGTAGTAGTAGTAGTAGTAATAGTAGTAGTAGCAGTAGTAGTAGTAGTAGTAGTAGTAGTGGTAGTCGTAGTAGTAGTACTACTGGTACTAGTAGTAGTAGTAGTAGTAGTAGTAGTAGTAGTAGTAGTGGTAGTAGCGGTAATAAGAATAGTGCTAGTAGGATTTAAAATCGAAGAGAAGTAGTAGTAGTAATTGTAGTAGTAGCACTGGTAGTAGTAATAGTACTCGTAGAAATGGGAGTAGCAGGAGTAGTAGTAGTAGTAGTAGTAGTAGTAGTCGTAGTAGTAGGAGTAGTAGTAGTAGTAGTAGGAGTAGGAGTAGTAGTAGTAGTAGTAGTAGTAGTGGTAGTGGTAGTGGTAGTGGTAGTAGTAGTAGTAGTAGTAGTAGTAGTAGTAGTAGTAGTCGCAGTACTAAAATTAGAAGTTGTTGTCGTATTAGTAGTAGGAGTAGTGGTGGTAGTAGTAGGAGTAGTACTAATAGTAGTTGTAGTACGAGTAGCAGTGATAGTAATAATCTTAGTACTAGTCTTAGCAGTAGTAATAATAGTAATGGTGATAATAATCATAGTAGCCGCAGTATTAGTAGTCGTGAAAGTAGTGGTAGTAGTAGCAGTACTAGCGGTGGTAGTAATGATATTCGTTGTAAATGATTTGCTGCTAGTCGTAATCATAGTAGTCGTAGTAGTAGTCGTAGTAGTAGTAGTAGTTGTAGTAGTAGTAGTAGAAGTAGTAGTAGTAGTAGTCGTCGTAGTAGTAGTAGTAGTAGTAGTAGTAGCAGTAGTGGTGGTAGTAGTAGTAGTAGTAGTAATAGTAGTAGTACTGATAGTAGTGGTACTCGTCATAGTAATGATGATAATGATAGCAATAATAGCACTCGTAATAAAACTAGTGACCGTCGTCGTCGTCGTAGTAGCAATCATGACCCTAGTAGAAGCAAGAATGACGGCCGCAATTGCAACAGTAGAGGCGATTCTGTTGGTGAGGGTACTAGTGGTGGTCGCACTTGGAGCCGGACAACAACAGATCTGTGCGGAAATGGTGACATTGTGGCGCTATGGCTGACGAAGTCGTCTGGGTAGTGACATCCGACATGCGAGTAATCACAGCAGCAGCGGGAATGCCGGGCAACATAATAATCATACTGTGCTAGCCTACCTGCAGCGACAGGAACACAACATCCATGCAGTTACCAATATGACAGCGTGAACCCCCAAAAAAACGGGCCATCTCTTAGGAATCCGATTTTTATGTCCGCCAGCTTTCTCCAGCAAAGCGGCCTCGTTTTACTCCGGACTCCCGCCGCCTTCCGCCGGCCTTCCTCCGAGGAGGAGATGCCAACTCCTTCGACCCTCGAGGGCGAGGTTCCTTTTCTAGAACGACTCACATGGTCGTGCATGTTTTGGAGAGCCTTGTCCCCACTGGTCAAGCCCACGCGAAGCTGAAGCAAACACACGCTGGTCGTGCCTGCGCCTTCCCTTTTTCCGCCCTGGGCGCCACTCGTGCTCGGGCCGCGCCCGCAGCTCGTGCTCCCAGTACCTCGGGGGTCCGGGAAACTCGTTTCGCTCGAGGGTTATCATATCAAGCGGTCGGAAGAACCGGGTAGAAAAATGAAGTAGGAATGCGTAGAACGTACATTGGATTTCCGCCGGCCCCCTACAGAGGAATAAAAAGGGGAAGCCAATCGATCAATGAAAGAGAAAGGCGCCTGACGTCGATTGGGAGACGGGCACCTGATACTACAGATGGTCAACGACCGCTGCGTACGACGAGGGCATTGGACACGGAAATTTTGAACAAGTAGTCCAAGAACTGGAAGACGATGGAGACCCAACCGTGGATTGGCCATGGATGTTGCCGCCGCCCTCATCAGCTCAAAAATCCTCCAAGATTTGACGCTTCCTGGGCGCTTTCCTGAACAAGCGCCTACATCGTAAATGTAAAAAGGGACCACAGAGAAGCCGCACAGAACGGGGAACAGGGGAGCCCGAGACGGCACACTCCAAAAGCCGTTTCGCCGAAAATGTACCAGCAATATATTCAGGAATCGTGTTCTCGCCTCGATGACGGCGGCAGTGTTGGCCCAAGCGGCCACGATCCGTTTCGAATAACACAGTGGCGTACCCAGCCCGTGTGCATCACGTGGCAAAAGGAATTGGCCTACGATTGCCAAGACAATGACAGCGCATGCGCCGTTACATGTTGTGCAAGCTACATGGGATGCGCTCACATGGCACGATCCACAAGGCCACAACACAAGGACGAGGAGCGAGGGCCCAGGCTTGAGGAGGACATGGGGGGCGGGAGCGACGAGCATGAAAAGGACGCGTGGGGGGCCGAACCGTCAGCGCGGCAGCACCCATGACGGTGGCAGGGGGCAAAAGACGACCACAAAAGTGACGGGAGAAGACCGAATATTGTTGCTTTTGTCGGTGGCACGCTAAAGACGCAACGCTGCTTGCGTCATGTCGCCGCGGCGCTCGAAACAAATGATTAAACCTGCGTGTAATTAGTGCAAGAAACGAGCGAAGCCTAGCTTGCCCGCCAGCTTCGTAGCTCCCCAAAGGTGGCGAAGTCTCCTTGTGGCCAGCGTAAGACGTCCCCCCGCTGGACCCCCCAGAAACCCTCGGAAGTGGCGACCGTTTCGCAGATCGCAGCCTCCCATAGATGGCGAGGTCCCACCTGATTCTGGGAATCTGGGTAAGACGTCACTCCGCTGGACCCCCAACGCAGATCGCAGCCACCCAGGGATGGCGAGGTCACATCTAAATCTGGGTCAGACGGCGCACCGCTGGACCCCCCAGGATGGCCAGGTCTCATTTGAATATGGGTAGGACGTCGCTCTGCTGGACCCCCCAACAGCCCTCGAAAGTGGCAATCGTTTCGCAGATCGCCCCCACCCCCCCCACGAGGTCCCATTTGAATATGGGTAGGACGTCACTCCGCTGGACCCCTGAGCAGCCCTCGAAATTGGCGTCCGTTTCGTAGATCGCACCCCCCAGGGATGCCGAGGTTTCTGTTGAATCTGGGTAGGGCGCCACCCGCTGAACCACCCAGCAGCCCTCGAAACAGGCGACCGTTTCGCAGCTCGCAGCCCCCACAAGGATGGCCGAATCTCATGCGAGTCTGGGTCGGACGTCACTCCGCTGGACCCCCAACAACCCTCGGAAAACGGCGACTGTTTCGCAGACCGCAGCCACGGATGGCCAGGTCTCATTTGAATGTGGGTGGGACGTCACTCCGCTGGACCCCCCAGCAGCCCACGAAAGTGGCGCCAGTTTCGCAGATCGCACCCTTCCAGGGATGACGAGGTCTCATTTGAATGTGGGTAGGACGTCAATCCGCTGGACCCCCTCTAGCCCCCGAAAGTGGCGACAGTTTTGCAGATCGCACCCCACCCCCCAAGGATGGCGAGGTATCACCTGGATCTGGGTAGGACGTCACCCCGCTGGACCCCCGAGCCGCCCTCGAAAGCGCAAATCGCAGCTCCCCAAGGATGGCCAGGTTTCACTTGAATCTCGGAAAAGGCGTGACTGCGCTGGACCCTCCAGCAGCCCTTTAAAGTGGCGACAGCTTTGCAGATCGCAGTCTCCCAGGGTTGGCCATGTAGAAAGCAAGCTGGCACGCAGAAAGGAGCGAGCTGGGAGGCAGGAGAGACGGGGAGAGGAGGCCAGAGGCGGAAGGAGGCGGGAGACGTGCGGGCAGTGCTCTATTCAAAACGGGTACCCAACGCAGGAGGGTTGGGACAAAATAAACGAAGTTGCACTGGGCACGGTCTCTCTCACCTTTGCTGCTATTACGGTGCTTTACTGGGTAATCCCTATTTCAACACCTTCCCACTGCACGTTCCCTCTTCTTCTGTTCTGCTCCTCTGCCTCCCCCTTCCGCATGTCCTTCCCCGATGATTTTGCCTAGGAGGCGTGATGGGGCGAATCAACGAAGAGCTAGAGGAACTCTGATCGTCGAGGAGAGCGAGTACACATCTGGAACACGCGCGCACTCATATACTCAATATGCGTATAATCGCGTCCAGGTGCACATGTTACACATCGGCTGCAACGATTGTAATAGTGAGTGTATGCGGGTGTGCGGTCCGACGCTGCTTTGGTACTCGCAGCCCGCGGATCTGGAAACTACCAAGACTTCCACCTTTCGCGACATTGGTGGCTTACGCTTCGGCCGACTGGATTTCCCAAGCTTTGCCGCCCTGGGCCGCTCTTGCGCGTGGGCTTACCGCTAAATCTTGCCTCCACAAGCCGCTCTGCTGGATGGTCACCCAGTTCCCCTGCAGCTGGCAACTCCCCCATTCCCCCGCTCGACTTCCTCTTTTTGAACCGCCGGTATGGCGTCAGCTTGGACCTTCCGTGTCCTCTCTTGCTGCTGTTGTTACCTCCCCTCGCTCGTGGCGATTGGGTTCGGCGCTTTTTCGTGGGAGCGCGAACCGTGCCTCTTCCCCGATTCCAACTCTGCGGTCTAGCTCGCTCCCGAGAGTACATGGAGTTCGGATCGTCCCGTGTTCGCTCGTGGCTGGCCCAGCATGCCCCAGACCTACAGTGGTCTTCCTCGCCACCAAAAAATGTAGATAGCAATGGGCAGTCCTACACGATGCGTGTGTGTGTGTGTGTGTGTTGGTGTGTGTGCTGGTGCGTAAGTGTTGGCGTGTGTGGTGTGGTGTGGTGTGGTGTGGTCTGGTGTGGTGTGGTGTGTGTGTGTGCTTGCGCATGTGCGTGTGCGTGTGCGTGCGTGTGCATGTGCGCGTGCGTGTGCGTGTGCGTGTGCGTGTGCGCGTGCGCGTGCGCGTGCGCGCGTGTGTGTGCGTGTGTGTGTGTGTGTGCATGTGCGTGTACGTGTGCGTGTGCGTGTGCAAGTGCGCGTGCGTGTGCGTGCGCGTGTGTGTGAGAGAGAGAATGTGTGCGTGTGCGTGTGCGTGTGCGTGTGCGTGTGCGTGTGTGTGTGTGTGTGTGTGTGTGACTGCGACTGTGTCTGTGTCTGTGTCTGTGTCTGTGTCCGTCTCCGTGTCTGTGTCTGTGTCTGTGTCTATGTCCGTGTCCGTGTCTTAGTCTGAATATGTGTCTGTGCCCGTGTCCGTGTCTGAGTCTGAGTCTGTGTCTGTGTCTGTGTGTGTCTCTATGTGTGTGCGAGCGGTGTGTGTGTGTGTGTGTGTGTCTGCTCGTTGTCGTCATTGGCCCCAAGCCGCCGTGGGGCAGCCTCACTGGTGCACTTTTCTCCTCGCTGTCCATGCCCGGGCCACTTATGCCGCTATCCTTTCGTGCGGCTATGGCGAATCCTTCCCATGGTCCCGCGCTGTCTCCTCCTGCCATCCACGCCAGGATGTTTGATGCCGGTACGTTGCATCCTATAAGCGATGTTGAGGGCCCGGCCGCCGCGCGCGTTTCGCTGTCTGTCACACTTTCTCCGCCTCGTCGCAGCGCGCGAAGCCGCGATCGCCAAAATTTGTACGTGAGGCCTGTGTGTGCGCATGTATGTGCGCATGTGTGTGCGTGTGATTTGCGCGCGTGTGTGTCTTTATACGTGTATGTTTGTATGCAGTATGTGTTTGTGTGTAGCGTGGTTTGTTGTGGGCGTGAGCGTGGCATGTGGTGTGTGTGTGTGTCTGTGTGTTGTGTGCGCGTGTATACCCGTGTTTCCCCCCAACCAGATTGTCCGCGTTTGTGGCAACCACAGCGCCGCAAGAGAAACAAGTGTGTGTGTGTGTGTGTGTGTGTGTGTGCGTGCGTGCGTGCGTGTGTGTGTGTGTGTGTGCGCATGTGTGCGCGCGGGGGCAATACTAAGTGCCTCTTGCTCGCACTCGCGACGGTGCCGTCAGCTCGCCAGAGGGAGGAGCAATCATGTGTGTCACCCGAAGAGGACCGCCAGCAGCCCAGAGGGGTCCTGCTGGCGGCACGCGGACACGGCCTCCAGCCCCCACAACTCGAAGAATGACCTCGTGGGCCAGCGGAGCGTCGCGCAGGCGCTCCGTGGAGCCCCCCGTGAGCGGGGTGTCACTCCAACGCGAGAGGCGCCCTGAGTCCAGGCACACGGCAGTGGCTCGCCGGGACTCGCCAGGAGCACGAGACCTGCTCCCAGGCCAGACACGGGGGACGGGATGGGCTGGTGGCAAAGGGGGGCCACGGGGGACATTCAGCGATTCCGACGCATGGGCCCCGGCGGCAGGGAGTCGGCCCGAGGCCCCGCACAATCACCCCAAGCGCCCCAAGGGGCGAGAAGGAAGGGGAGTAGAGCACTCTCACGGTCACGCCAACTGCCCTGTGTCGCCAAGCATCCCCTGCCTTTTGCTGATCCTCTCTCTGCCTCTGTCTCTCTCTCTCTCTCTCTCACCTTGTTATTATGATCCTCCTCTCTCCTATCTACCCGCCCCCTCCTCCCAGGAGCGCCGGAGACGTATATACCTCGCCCCTTGGAGGGTTCCCCTTTGCCCTTTGCGTCCTTCGTGATTTCCCACTTCATTTCGGCAGCCTCTTGTTTGATCACCCCCACGCCCCCGCAGGGGCAGCGGCCCCCAGGGGGGGGGATGGCAGCGTCCGACCCAGGACTCCGATGCCAGCAGCCCGAGCCAAGGGGAGGCAGCAGGGGAGGATGAGCGTGGCGAAAAGAAGAGGAGGAGAATAGGGTGGCAACTCATGGGGGCCTCCTATGTCATCTTGCTGGCTCTTGCCAGCGCTACCCGACGCTACCCGACACGATTCGACGCTAATCGACGCTATATCTGCGGATTCTCATCGACGACCAGACGCTAGTGCACGCCAAGCCACTCGGAATTCGGAGTTTCGAGGACATACCAAGTCCCCCACGAGCTGCTACCGAACGAGATGGCTCTGCACGGCCCCGAGACCCGAGCCTGCGCCGAGGTCAAGGGCGACGAAGGCGCGAGCCCGCGCGCCGGTGCCCGACGCGCCGCCGCAGGCGGCGACGGCGAGGCAGCCGCGAGGGGGGCCGCAGCGTGGGACAGCCTCCTCCTCGTCCTCCTCGTCCTCGTCCTCCTCCTCCTCCTCCTCCTCCACCTCCTCCTTCTCCTCCTCCTCCTCCCCTCCTCCTCCTCCTCTCTCCTCCTCTCCTCCTCCTCCTCCCTCCTCCTCCTCCTCCTCCTCCTCTCCTCCTCCTCCTCCTCCTCCTCCTCCTCCTCCTCCTCCTCCTCCTCCTCCTCCTCCTCCTCCCCCCCTCCTCCTCCTCCCACGATGAAGCCAGAGAGCTCTCAAACTGTGATTGCGCAGTGCTCTCCGCCTTGCTCTAGGACGTGTCCAGCGGCTTCAGATTCGAGCCTCGGTGGCTACGGCTCGCTCCACACATTCCCGCAGCATGCACATGCAAGCATGCATGCACACCTGCAGCTACCCATGAAAAGTATGTGAAATCATGCGCTGCAGGGGCAACGATGCAGGCTCGGGTCTCCTCTGACCCACCTGGGCCGGAGATCCCGTTGTTGTTGCGTGGTAGGGAGCGCCCCCTGAGCGGGACGTACTAGACGCTAAAGGGCGCACCGTCGATGCGTTTCACGCCCGCTCGGTTGGAGGAAGCCCCTGCTAGTCGATCCATCCGTACATCCATCTATCCAGCCCCATCGATCATCCATCGAACTGCCCCCCTGCCCCGCCCTCCTCGCAATACCACCTGCCCCTCTCCAGCCCGCACCCCTGGGCACTCGTCGCCCCAGTCGCCCGCGTCCAGGCTGGCCACCCCAGCCGCGGCCTGGCAGCCAAGGGCTCCCGCCGTTCCGTCGGCGCCTGCTGGACGACGCCAACTACGTAATTGCCAGACGTTCGATGCACGCTTCCGCGCGCGCTGGCACGCGCGGCGCGATTACCACTTGGGCATTGGCCGGATTGGGTTTACTGGGACCTGGATCAGTGATGCGTGCGGGGGGGCGCCGCCACCCGAAGAAACACCAGATACGGCAGACCAAGTTTTGTGATTCGGGCCCGTTTTGAAGGCTTCTGGGCCCAATCACTAACGGGCTGCCCATTGCCTGCGGGTCTTGTTATATCCGAAAGAGCGCGTTCTGTGGTCGCTTGGAGGGAGGGGGTTGGAACCGGACCCCCTCACCCCCTGGATGCAGGGGGGGATTCGAGCCCCCCCTTCCCGTCTCTACTTCTCCATGTTCCCTCTCCTCGGGCCGGCGCATGCGTCGGCGGCGGCTGGCGGCGGCGGCGGGGACGACAATTTTCTTTTCTGGGCCGGCGCCCGCGCCTGCGGCGGCGGGCGGCGGCGGCGGGGAGCGTCGACGAGGACGACGCTGGTGGTGGTGGTGGGTTCATGGTGCTGGCGGTAGCGGTGGTGATGGTTGTGGTGGTGGTGGTGTGGTGGTTTGTTGTGGTGGTGGTGGTCGTGGTGGTGGGTGGTGGTGGTTGCGGTGGTGGTGGTGGTTTGGTAGTGGCGTGGACGTGGTTTGTGTTGAAGGTGGTGGTGATGGTGGTGGTGGTAGTGGTGGGATGTGGCGGTGGTGGTCGGGATTTGGTGGTGGTGGTGTGGTGGTGGTGGTGGTGGTTTGGTGGCGGTGTGGTGGTGGTTGGTGGTGGTGGTGGTGGGTTGTGGTGGTGGCGGTGGTTTGGGGAGGTGGTGCTGGTGGTGGTGGTGGCGGTGGTGGCTTGGTCGTGGTGGTTTGGTGGTTTGTGGTGGTGGTGGTGGTGGGTTGTGCTGCTGGTAGTGGTGGCAGTTGTGGCGGTAGTGGTGGTGGTGGTGTGGTAAATTGTGGTGGTAGTGGTGGTGGGCTTTTGTGGTAGTGGTGGTGCTGGTGAGTTGTGGTGGTGGTGGTTGTGGTGGTGTTTGTGATGGTAGTGGTTGCGTGGTGGATTGGTGGTGGTGGTGGTGGGTTGAGGCGGTGGTGGTGGTGGTGGAAATGGTGGTATATCGTCGCTGCGTCCCCGCCGTCGCCGGCGCCAGCGCCGGCGCCGCTGGCCGCTGCCAGCGCCGGCGTTGGCCAGGGGGGGGGAGGGGTTTTGAAACCTCCCCCCCCCTTTTGGGCTGCCTCTGGTCATCGTCGCTGCGTCACCGCCGTCGGCGCTGCTGGCGGCGGCCGCCAGCGCGGGCGCCCGAGGGGGGGCGGGGGTTCGGAAGGGGGGGGGGTTGGGGGGAGGGGAGTCACCCTGGTTTTGATCGACGGCGCCGAGAGTTGGGGGGAGGGCCCGTGGTTCGAAACGCGCCGCCCGATGTTCCCAAGGCAAGCGCCCGTGAAACGCGCTCTCTCTTATATCCGAACCAGGCTGGTATGATATCCCGTTTTCGTTATTTCCGGTCCCAATCGTTACACGGGGGGGGGATCTGCAGGGACTCCTGGTAACGATGACGCTCGGGCGGGGAGAGGCACGTTAGGGCGGGGGGGCGCTGCGGTCGCCATAGTATGCGCGCGAGCACCAGCGTGCGTTGGGGGAGGTCTGGCCCCCTTCGCCCTACACTCGGGGATCTGCTGACCCGGGTCAATCCAGACCCGGGTCAGTCAGGCCTTACAGGATCCTGCAAGATCCTCGGAGATCCTGCACCCAAACCCGGGTCAATGCGACCCTGGCCCTGCAGGATCCTGCAAGATCGGGGCGCTCTGGCTGACCCCCGTCTCTTGTGCCCCGATGCACACGATCATTACCGTTACCCAGGGGGGAAGGGTTTGGCCTGGGAAATTAACGACCATTACGCGCCAGAGGATAGCAACAGCCTCCAAGCCTATCTTGGAGCGGGCGATGGGAGGGATAGCAAAGGGGCAGCTTGTCATCGCTCGGACATCCATTCCCCGTGCGTGTTTCGGCCTCGTGCTTTCCTTCGCAAGATGATCCAGGATGCTCCTCGATTGTCCTCGAATGGACAAAACGCACACGTCCGAGCGATGCCAAGGGAAGTGAGCGAATCAACCCGCGCAGCTGGTTGTCCCGGCGCCTCCCGGCGAAGCATGGCGGCCACGCATCGAGGAAAGCGCATCGAGGAGGCAAGGATGGCGGCAGATGTCGTACCCCCTGGGGCCAGAGAGTCAGGGCGCATCCACTGAGCGCCACGAAGCAGGACGAGGGCCAGCTAGCAAAGACGCTGTCGAACTGTCTGGCAGCATCGCCGTTCTCTCTCATAAAAACTTGCCTGCTTACTGCTGCCCCTGCCGTGTGAACTAAGCAGGCGAGCCGCCATGAAACTGCGTTTTGGATGTCGTACGCCGTATGCATTGCAGCCGATGCGCCGTCATGACACGGCACATTCGATTCGATTCGTTGTCTCAATCCCGATCTTGCGGCAAGAATCTTGCGTCCGCCCCGATGGGCTGGAGGGAGACGGGTCCTGGATCATAGCGCTGATCCCTGAGACCAGCTTTTCATCCCGAGTCGTCTACTGACAGCCCCGGAGCCTCGGTTGGGCCCAGAACCCAAACACTGCTGAGACTCCGGGGGCCGGTTTCCTTCAGGAGCCCTTTCCTTCATGGCGAGGTTGGCGCCGTCCGAGCCTCGGCCCCACTCTCCGGAGGAAGGACGAGAAAATTCCAGGAGTTCCGTTAGCACGTGATGAGGAAACAATCGATAACGTAGGCGTGCTACACGTTTCCCTTTGCACTGGGCGAAAGATACTCTCGGCGGGTATTGGTGAGGGTCGGTGGAAACGACTCGCTAAGCCGCTAGAGCTGGGCCTCACAAAATTATCCTGGCGAAGGGCCCAAACATGTGAAGCTGCGGGTGCCGCGAGGCAAATGAGAAGAAGCAAGGGGGGGAAGAGTGAGGAGTGTGCCGAGATGGGGCGGGTGCGCCATGCGGACCCAGCCGCTGGGGGCCTCAGGTGGAGCTGCCTATGAAAGCAGGGCACGTGTGACGGGTGAGCCGAATCGGATGCGGATGCGGCTACGTCATGTGGACCCTGCCGCTTGGGCCTTCGGTCGAATTTCCGATGGGGCCACGAAACGTGTGAGGGGTGTGCCAGATCGGGTGCGGGAACGCCATGCGGACCCTGCCGCTTGGGCCTTCGGTGGGGCTGCCTATGGGGCCACGAAATGTGCGAGGGGCACGCCATGGGGACCCTGCCGCTGAGGCCTTCGGTGGAACTCCCTTCGGTGGAGCTCCCTTCGGTGGAGCTCCCTTCGGGGCCACGAAGCGTGTGAGGGGTGTGCCGAATCAGGTGCGGGTATGCCATGCGGGCCCGCCGCTGGGGCCCACTCTGCAGCTCCGTGTGGGGCCACGAAACGTGTGAAACTTGTGAGGGGTGAACCGGATCGGGTACGGGTACGCCATGCGGACGCTGCCGCCGGGGCCTTCGGTGGAGCTCCCCTCGGGGCCACGAAACGTGTGAGGGTTGTGCCGAATCGGGTGCGGGTGCGCCATGCGGACCCTGCCGCTGGGGCCTTCGGTGGAACTCCCCTCGGGGCCACGAAACGTGTGAAGCGTGTGCTGAATCGGGAGCGGGTACACCATGCGGCAGTACCGAATCGGGTACGGGTACTCCATGCGAGCCCTGCAGCTTGGGCCTTCGGTGGAGCTACCTATGGGGCCACGAAACGTGTTAAGGATGTGCTGAATTGGGTGCAGGTGCGCCATGCGGACCCTGCCGCTGGGGACTTCGGTGGAGCTCCCCTCGGGCCCACGAAACGTATGATGGGTGTGCTGAGTCGGGTGCGGGTACGCCATGCGGACCCTGTCGTTGGGGCCTTCGGTGGAGCTCCGAAACGCGTAAGGGGGGTGCCGACCAGGTACGCGCTGAGGCCTTCGGTGGAGCTCCCCTCGGGGCCACGAAACGTGTGAGAGGTGCGCCGGATCGGGTGCAGGTGCGCCATGCGGACCCTGCCGCTGGGGCCTTCGGTGGAACTCCCCTCGGGGACACGAAACGTGTGAAGGGTGAGGTGAATCGGGTGCGGGTACGCCATGCGGACCCTGCCGCTGGAGCCTTCAATGGAGCTCCCTATGCGATTATAAAACGTGTGATGGGGTGTGCTGTATCGGGTGCGGGCAAGCCATGCGGACCCTGCCGCTGAGGCCTTCGGTTGAGCTCACTATGGGGTCACGAAGCGTATGAGGGGTGTGCCGAAATAGCGACATTCGGAGGGCGGAGACAAGGATGGGGGAGGAGGGAGGAGGGGGAGGAGGCGGAGGAGGAGAGGGAGGAGGAAAAGGAGGAGGAGGAGGAGGAAGAGGAGGAGGAGGATGAGATGGAGGAGGAGGATGGATGGAGGAGGAGGAGGAGGAGGAGGAGGAGAGGAGTAAAGGAGGAGGAGGAGGAGGAGGAGGAGGAGGAGGAGGAGGAGGAGGAGCGTGGGGCGCTGAAGTTTTCAAAACGGGAAAAAACGCTGCTCAACAGTACTACGAACCCAAGTTGTGATGATACAACATGGTGTGTGTGTGTGCAGGAAGAGGGGGAGATGGAGGAGGAGGAGGAGAAGGAGGAGGAGGAGGAAGAGGAGGAGGAGGCGGAGGAAGAGGAGGAGGAGGCGGAGGAGGAGGAGAGACAACAGGTGAGCTTTCTGAACACCCTCCCGCGCGCCAGCGCACTCGCCCCCGGGCGCCAGCAAGGGAGCGGCGGCAGAGGCCGCGAGCACCGGGGCGCCGCGGGGAGCGGCAGCAGCGGCCCAGAGCACCGCCGCGCCGAGGGGGCGGGCGCCGCGGCCGCGAGCCCCACCGTGCGCGGCGCCGCGGGAGGGCCCCATCGGTCCGGGCTTTGCCAGGAAGGCCAGAGGCCTCCTCCTTCCTCCACCTCCTCCCTCCCCTCCTCCTCTTCCTCTTCCTCCTCCTCCTCCTCTTCATCCTCATCCTCGCCATCATCCTCGTCGTCGTCGTCCTCCTCCTCCTCCTCCTCTTTCTCCGTCTCCTCCTCCTCCTCCTCCTCCTCCTCCTCCTCCTCCTCCTCTCTTCCTGGCGCTCGAAATTGAAAGGACTAAGGCGGGCCAGCAAGCACCAACAGGGTGAAAGGCGGTCCCTGCGTCCCTCTGGTGGCCTCTGGACAGCGCGGCCCGACAAGCCCAGGGACAGGAGGAGGAGGAGAAACGCCGCAGAACGGCGGGCACTGTTGCGGGAGATTGTGCTAAACCCTTTCCACGATGGTGAGAACATGGGACGAGGTTGGTCTTAAGCGTGAACTGAATTCATATACGCAGTGTATTTCACGCAGTGCTGTCAACGCAGCGGTTGCTTTACGCAGCGTTTTGTTAACGCTGTGTGTTAATGCAATGTTTCCACGCAGTGTGTTTAACGCAGTGATAACTTACTCCGTGCTTCTGTTAACGCAGTATGTTAAACGCAGTGTTGTACAGGCGCTGTGTTTTAACGCGTGTGTTTTAATACGCAGTGGTTTTAACGCAGTGTTTGTGCTTACACAATTGTTTTTAACGCAGTGTCGTTTACGCAATATGGTTTAACGCAGTGTTTGTGTTACGCAACGTTTCTTTTCAAAACGCAGTGCGCATTTACGCAATGCTTTTGTTTTCTTATTCGCGCCGCGTTGTTCACGCAATGTCTGGTGTACGTGATGCCTGTAACGCAGAGGGTGTTACGCAATGTATTTGCCAAGCAGTGTTGATTAACGCTCTGTTATTCGCTTGCGCAGTGCTTTCAAGGCAGTGAGTTTGTTACGCAGTGTTCTTTTTGCCGCGGTGTTTTTAACGCAGCGTTTGTTTACTCTGTGTTTTGTTTACGCAATGCTTTTCACGCAATGCTTAAAAGCTGCGCTTTTCGACGCAATACCATGTACGCCGTGTTCTTTGTTTTCTGTTTTCATGTTTTACGCAGTGTTTCTAAACCAATGGTTTGCACGCGGTGTTTTCAACACACTTGTTCTACGCCGTGTTATGTCACGCAGTGTCTGTTAGGAAATGTGTGTTTTCACGCAGTGGTTAGTCGCTGCGCGTTTGCCAACGCAGTGCATGTTACGCAGTGTTCTGTTCACGCAGTGGTTTTTGAACGCCGTGTTTGTTTTCAACGCAGTGTGCGTGCGTGTCTTGTAACGCAGCGTTGTTTGAAACAATATTGTCGACGCGGTGGTGTTAACCCACTGTTTTTGTCTATACAATGTGTTCCACACAGTGTTTTTTGTTTACGCAGTGCTGTTGCAACGCAGTGTACTGTTTGTAACGCAGTGTTTCTCGCACGCAGTGGCTCTAATGCTTTTTTTTACGCATCGCTTGTTTAACCAAAACGGCTGTCTCTGTGGTTTCAAGCCGTGGTTACTACTCAATGTTTTGTTCACGCCGTATTGTTTCACGCAGTATATAGACGCGGCGTGTTTCAACGCAGTGCGTTGTACGCATTGTGTTCTACGCAGTGGTTTAACGTAATGCTTTTACGCAGCGCTTTCAACGCAGCGATTTTTTTTATACGCAGTAGTTTGTTGCGTGTTTTTGCACGGTGCTTGTTCACGCATTGTGTTTTGTTACGCAGTGTGTTCAACGCAGTGTTTCTTGTTTTGTACGCAATGTTGCCTACGTACTGTCTTTTACGCAGTGCTTAAACGCTGCGTTGTCGCAACGCAGTGCGTTTTGCGAAATGGTTTTCGTTTCCACGGAATGTTTTGTTACGCCGAATGTTTAACGCAATGGCAAACGCTGCGTGCAGAAATATCCTGGCGAAAGGCCCAACCGTATGCAGTTGTGGGCAATGCAATGGTTGCGATCGTCGTCGGTTGAGCTCCGTCTGGGGCACGAAACGTGTGAAGGTTGTGCCAACATGGGCGCGGTGGTGTCATGCGAGCGCACCCACTGGGGCCGTCGGTGGAGCTCCCCATGGGGCCACGAAGCGTGTGAAGGGTGTGTCGGAATGGGCGCGGTGGTGGCATGCGAAGGCAGCCACTGGGGCCTTCGGTGGAGCTCCCTATGGGGCCACGAAACGTGTAAGGGGTCTGCCGACATCGGTGCGGTGCTGTCATGCGAACGCAACCAGTGGGGCCTTCGGTGGAGCTCCATGTGCTGCCACGAAACGTGCGAAAGGTGCGCCGAAATTGGCGCGTTGGCGCCATGCGATCGCAACCAAGTGCGCCTTCGGTGGAGCTCCCCATGGGGCCGCGAAGCGTGTGAGGGGTGCGCCGACGCGGGTGCGGTGGTGTCATGCGAGCGCCGCCAGTGGGGCCTGCGGCGGGGATCCCTATTGCGGCACGAAGCGTGTGAGGGGTGTCGACATGGGCGCGGTGGTGTCATGCGAGCGCAGCCACTTGGGCCTGCGGTGGAGCTTCCTATGGAGTCACGAAGCGTGTGAGGGTGCGATTGTGTCATATGCGACCGCAGCCATTGGGGCATTCGGTGGGGTCCCTTGTTGGGCCACGAAACGTGTGGAGGGTGTGCCGAAATAGGCGCGGTGGTGTCATGCGATCGCAGCCACTGGAGCATCCCGTTGAGCTTCCCATGGGGCCACGGAGCGTGTGAGGGGCGTGCTGACATGGGCGCGGTGGCGCCATGCGAGTGCAGCCAGTGGCGCCTTCGGTGGGGTTCCCTCTGGGGCCACGGGATGGGCGCGGTGTTGTCATGCGAGCGCAACCGCTGTGGCCTTCGGTGGAGCTCCCAACTGGGCCAGGAAGCTTGTGAGGGGTGTGCCGAAAAAGAAACACGCGGAGGGCAGAGGCAAAGAGGTGAAGGAGGGAGGAAGGGGAGGAGAATGGGGAGTGAACGCTGGGACCGTCTCTTCAAAACGAGGACCCAACACAACAGGACGGCTGGGGAAACCAATGCGTAAAACAACGGCGTAACAATAATCTTGTGCAGCAAAAATATGTGTATATATATAAACACTGCGTAGAAACCACTACACAGGAAACACTACGCAGAAAGCACGACGCAAGAAATGCTATACAGGAGCCCCTGCGTAGAACACTCTACGCAGGAAACGCTGCGCAGAAAACGATACACAATCACCGCTATGTAGAAAGCGCTGCGCAAGAAACGCTGCGTAGAGAGCACTACGCAGGAACGCGACGTAATATTTTCCTGGCGAAGGACCCAACCATACAGCTGTGAGTACCGCGTTGTGGGTACCGCTCTCGGTCCTCGTGAAGGGTGTGCCGAACTGGGTGGGGGGACGCATGCAAACCCTGCCGCCGGGGCCTTCGGTGGAGCTCCCTGTGGGGGAGGGAACGCGTTTCACGGGCGCTCGCCTTGGGAACATTCGGCGGCGCGTTTCGAACCAGGGGGTGGCCCTCCCCCAACATTCGGCGCCGTCGATCAAAACCAGAGGGGCTCCCTCCCCCCAACCCCCCCCGCTCCCGAACCCCGCCCCCGCCCTCCTCCCAACGAGTGCGGGGGGGTTTCAACCCCCTGGCGCCGGCGCCGGCGCTGGCGGCCGCCAGCAGCGCTCACGGCGGGGGCGCAGCGACGATGACCAGAGGCAGCCCAAAAAGGGACGGGGGGGGGGCCTCCCCCTCCCCACCCCCTGGGCGCCGGCGCTGGCGGCGGCCAGCAGCGCCGGCGCTGGCGCCGGCGACGGCGGGGACGCAGCGAGAATTACCACCACTACCACCACCGCCACCACTACCACCACTACCGCCTCAACCCACCACCACCACCACCAACCCACCACAACCACCACCACCACAATTCACAATCACCACCACCACCACCACAAAAACCCACCACCACTACCACCAACACCATAATCTACCACAACAACCACCACCACTACAACAAACCACCACACCACCACCACGACCACAACCACCACAACCGCCACCACCACCACCACAACCCACCACCACCACCACCGTCGTCCTCGTCGACGCTCCCCGCCGCCGCCGCCCGCCGCCGCAGGCGTCGGCGCCGGCCCAGAAAAGCACACCGTCGTCCCCGCCGCCGCCAGCTGCCGCCGACGCAAGCGCCGGCCCGAGGAGAGGGGAAGCAGGGGAGGAGGGGGGAAGGGGAGGTGGGGGTTGCCGCCGACGCAAGCGCCGGCCCGAGGAGAGGGGAAGCAGGGGAGGAGGGGGGAAGGGGAGGTGGGGGTTCGAACCCCCCCCCCTCCCCCTCCGTCACGGGAAAGGGGGGGTTTGAAATCACCCTCCCCTCCATCCAGGGGGGTGGGGGGGGTGCGGTTTCCCCCCCCCCCCCCTCCAGGCGACCACAGAACGCGCTTTTTCCTATGGGGCCACAGTCCTCGCGAGGGGTGGGCCGCAGTGGGGCGGGGCCGCCATGCGAACCCTGCCACTGGCGCCCTTGGTGAAGCTCCCTATGGGGCCACGATTCTCGTGAAGGGTGTGCAGAAATCATCGGGGGGACGCATGCAAACCCTGCCTGGGGCCACGATCCTCGGGCGGGGTGTGCCGACATGGGCGGGAGGACGCGTGCAAACCCTGCAGCTGGGGCATTCGGTGGAGCTCCCTATGGGGCCGCGATCCTCGTGAGGGGTGCCGAAATGGGCAGGGGGGCTCCATGCGAAGACCCGTGTGAAGGGTGTGCCGAAATGGCCCGAGGCCGCCATGCGAACCCTGCCACTGACGACTTCTGTGGAGCTCCCTATGGGGCCACGAACCGCGTGAGGGGTGTACCGACATGGGGCAGGGCCGCCATGCGAACCCTGCCACTGGCGCCCTCGGTGGAGCTCCCTATGGGGCCACGATCCCAGTGAGGGGTGTGCCGAAATGGGGCGGGGCCGCCGTGCAAACCCTGCCACTGGCGCCTTCGGTGGAGCTCCCTATGGGGCCACGATCCTCGTGATGGGTGTGCCGAAGTGGGGCGGGGCCGCCATGCGAACCTTGCCACTCCACTGGGGCATTCGGTGTGGCCCGAGGCCGCCATGCGAACCCTGCCACTGAAGCATTCGGTGGAGTTCCCTATGGGGCCACGATCCCAGTGAGGGGTGTGCCGAAATGGCCCGAGGCCGCCATGCGAACCCTGCCACTGGCGCCTTCGGTGGAGCTCCTATGGGGCCACGATCCTCGTGAGGGGTGCCGAAATGGCCCGAGGCCGCCATGCGAACCCTGCCACTGGTGCCTTCGGTGGAGCTCCCTGTGGGGCCGCTATCCTCGTGAGGGGTGTGCCGAAATGGCCCGAGGCCGCCATGCGAACCCTGCCACTGTGACCTTCGGTGGAGCTCCCTATGGGGCCACGATCCTTGTGAGGGGTGTGCCGAAATGGCCCGAGGCCGACATGCGAACCCTGCCACTGGGGCCTTCGGTGGAGCTCCCTATGGGGCCACGATTCTCGTGAGGGGTGTGCCCAAATGGCCCGAGGCCGCCATGCGAACCCTGCCGCTGGTGCCTTCGGTGGAGCTCCCTATGGGGCCACGAAACGTTGTACTGGGTGGGTAAAACGCAAGGAGGAAGGAGGGGGTGCAGGGAGTTGGGGGAGGAGGAAGGAGAGGAGAGGAACGCGGGGCGCCGTCTCTTCAAAACGAAGACCCAAACCCACAGGATGGTTGGGAAATGCAAGACAGAAAACACGACGCAGGAAGTGGTACGTAGAACACACTATGAGGAAAACAACGACGCAGGACACACTACGTAGAGAACACTACGCAGGAAACACGACGTAGAAAACACTACGCAGGAAACACTACGTAGAACACACAACCGGAAAACACTACGCAGGACACACTACGTAGAAACCACTACGCAGGAAACACGATGTAGAAAGCACTAAGCAGAAAGCACTACGCAAGAAACGCTGCGTAGAAAACACTACGAAAAAAACGACGCAGGAAACACTACGCAGAAAACACTACACGAGAACCACTCTGTAAAAACAATACGCAAGACACAATACTCAGGAAACAACACGCAAGAAACACTGCCCGGGAAACACGACGCGGGAAACACTACGCACGAAACGCCACGCAAGACACACTACGTAAAAAACACTACGCCGGAACCACGGCGCAAGAAACACTACGTAAACAAAAACACCACGCAAGACACACTACGCAAGAAGCACTACGCAGGAAATGCGGGATAAACAAAAACTACGCAGGAAACACGACGCAGGAAACACTCGCAAAACACACAAGGCAGGACACTACGCAGGAAACACTGCGCAGGACGCGCTACGCGGGAAACGCTGCGCGGGAGACACTGCGCGAGAAACACTGAGCGGGAAGTACTACGAAGAAAACACACAAGGCAGGGAACACTACATAAAAAGCACTGCGTAGGAAACACCACGTAGAAAACACTAGACAGGACACACTACGCGGCAAACACTACGCAGAAAACACCACGTGAAAACAGCACGCAGGAAACACTACGCAGGAAACGCCAAGCAAAACACACCTCGCAGGACACACTACGCAAGAAGCACTAGGCAGGACACACTACGCGGGAAGCACTACGCAGAAAACACTTCGTAAAAACACTACGCATCAAACACTACGCGGAAAACGCTACGCAAACCACACCTCGCAGGACACACTTCGCAAGAACCACTGCGCAGGAAACACGACGCGGGAAACACTACGCGGGAAACACTAAGCGAGAAACACTAAGCGGGAAGCACTACGCAGGAAACGCCACGTAGAAAACACTACGCAGCACACACTACGCAGTCACTACGCAGGAAACACTACGCAGGACACACTGCGCAGGAAGCACGGCGTAAACAAACACCACGCAGAAAATACGACCCAGGGATTGGGAAACACACTACGAATCAGACGCACTGATTAAACAAAAAAACACTGGGTACAGAAACACTGCGTATAAAACGCTGCGTGGTTATTTACTCGCGATTAACATTTTGATTTCACGATTAAGAAGACCCTAGGCATTAGACAAGGAACCACTCGATTAGGAATCCAGGGCCTGGAAGCTGGTGAAACTCCGATCTTGGCTTGGCCATGGGAACCACTGCCGCCCTCATCAGACCAGGAGCCCTCCTGTGCCTGATGCCTCCTGGGCACATTCCTTGACGAACGCCCCCACCACAACGGTTGTTATACTGGGGGAAGGGGGGAAACACTCCTTGCCGTGGCACCTTGCCTCTTCGGGGGCAGTCCTTTGGGGGGCCTGGCGTGAGGCTCCTTCCTACGAGCACTGTGCGGAGACATCGCCAGAGGTGGAGGGGGAAGGCGAGGAGGGAAGGATTTTTGCTCTAACATTCGCGGCCATGGTCGTGGCCCGGGGGGGCGTGGGGGGGCGGGTAACAGTAACGATTGGGCGAGGTGGGGCACGTCGAGGTGGGGGTGCGTTGCGTTCGCCATAGTTTGCACGCGCACCAGCATATAGGGGTATTCAGGCCACCCCTCCTCCGTATGATCGTTGCTCTTACCTGTGGTGGGGAGGGAGGAGGGGGTGGACACACAGGTAGCGGCCATTACGCGCCAGAGGATGCAAAACTAATCTCCGGGCACGGCTAGAAGGGCGCGGCAACGTGGGATCTGTGGACTGGATCGGATCGAATCAGCCAGACTCGACAGCGAATCGGATCGATCGGAATGACATGGGCCCTGAGAGGCGTCCCTGGTCCCAGGTGTCCCCAGTTTTTCGCGCCATCTGAGGGGCTCTGGGGCCCTCTGGGCCTCGTGGGGGGGGCCCTGGAGGCCATCTGGGCCATCCTGGAGGCATCTGTGGCCATCGACACCTTTGGCAACCCCCGGATCGGGCGCGCCCCGAGGGCGGGCGCCGCGGGGCCTGGCTCGAGATGGAGTGGGCTGCGGCGGGCCGGGGGAATTCCACGTGTGCTGCTGCCGCCGCCGCCGCCGCGGGTGCGGGTGCTCCTCCTCCTCCTCCTCCTCCTCATCCTCCTCTTCCTCCTCCTCCGCCTTTTCTTTCATTCATTTTCCCCATAGATAAGTCATCCCTGTCGCGCCCCGAGGCCGGTCGATATGGCGAGCTGGGCTTCGCCTGAGACTTCTTTATCACTGATGACCTCGAAGCCTGAACTTCGCAACCCCTGCGCGGATGGAGGGCGTCCCGTTTTCAACATGTGGCTCTCGCCAACACATCGCGCGCTTTCGTTTTTTGAAATTCACAGGATCTTCACGGGTGGAGGGCGGTCCGTACTCAAAATGTGGTTTTCGTCCTGGCGCCGCGTTACAATGGTTTCACGGATGGAGGGCGGCCCGCTTTCAACACGCGTGTTTGCTTCAGTGCCGCGCACATTCGTCTTAAAAGTTTGCAAGGGCTTCACGGATGGAGGGTGGTTCCTTTTCAACATGTGGTTCTCGCCTTGGCGCCGCGCGCATTCTTCTTCAATATGTGCAAGAGCTTCGCGAATGGAGGGCGGCTCCTTTTCAAAATGTGGTTCTCGCCATGGCGCCGCGCGCATTCGTCTTAAAGCTTTGCAAGAGCTTCACGGATGGAGGCTGATTATTTTCCGATGTGTGACTCTTGCCTGAACGCCGCGCGCAGTCGTCTGAAGAGTATGCACCTGTTTTGGAGATTTTCGCTGTAGAAAATCAGAAATGGTCTTGTGACACGATGTCGTCATCTCTGGGCGCATCAGCCGCGTCGATTCGCGGTTCCAAAATCAGAAGAATGGTATCCTGGCACGATTCAGGATCGTCACAACGCAGCACTAACGGTGATTCGCGGCACTGAAATCCCAGGAATGACATTCTGCGACAGTTCCGATTTTTCAAACCGTTTTCCAACAGGGCATGTCCCCCTGTGGCAAATTAACACGTATACGGGCCTATGAAAGACCCTTCAAAAACGTGGGAACTTGGAGGGAGGGTTGATTGCGATATCGCTGATGAATATTGGGTTTACGCTGGTCCTCGTCCTCCTTCTTCTCTTCTCTTCCTCCTCCTCCTCCTCCTCCTCCCTATCTCCTTCCTCCTCCCTATCCCCTCCTCCTCCTCCTCCCTCCTCCTCCTCCTCCTCCTCCTCCTCCTCCTCCTCCTCCTCCTCCTCCTCCTCCTCCTCCTCCTCCTCCCCTCCTCCTCCTCCTCCTCCTCCCCTCCTCCTCCTCCTCCTCCTCCTCCTCCTACCTCCTCCTCCTCCTCCTCCTCCTCCTCCTCCTCCTCCTCCTCCTCCTCCTCCTCCTCCTCCTCCTCCTCCTCCTCCTCCTCCTCCTCCTCCTCCTCCTCCTCCTCCTCCTCCTCCTCCTCCTCCTCCTCCTCCTCCCCTCCTCCTTCTCCTCCTCTTCCTCCTCCTCCTCCTCCTCCTCCTCCTCCTCCTCCTCCCTCCCTCCCCTTCCTCCTCCCTATCCCCTTCCTCCTCCTCCTCCCCCTCCCCTCCTCTTCCTCCTCTCCTCTTCTTCCTCCTCCTCCTCCTCCTCCTCCTCCTCCTCCTCCTCCTCCTCCTCCTCCTCCCCCCCTCCCCTCCTCCTCTCCTCCTCCTCCTCCTCCTCCTCCTCCTCCTCCTCCTCCTCCTCCTCCTCCTCCTCCTCCTCCTCCTCCTCCTCCTCCTCCCCCTCCCCCTCCCCCTCCTCCTTCCTCTCCCGTTCCTCCTTTCTTTTTCGGGCGCATTCCGCCAACGGTTGCAGCCGCCGCGGGTTTTCCTCAGCAGATGGGGGAAAGCGTCAACGACTGCGCCACTGGTTTGGGAGCTGGCGCCGGCAGATTGTATGCCACGCAGACTGCGGTGTCGGAGTTGCCCGTCTTCGGAGTCTCGGGCGGATCCTCCATCAGTCGGCCAGCGGCTCAACGAGCCTTGCAACGTTCCGCAAGCAGGACACGCAACGTGGTTGATGAACGCCTGTCGGGATATGGCTTGCTTTGCTTTTCGGTTCACCCGCAACTCCTGCTGTCAATTCTCGCCTTTTCGGGCGGGCCTGTTTGGGGGAGAGACAGCGGGAAGGAGATGGAGGGAAGAGAGGGAGGCGGATGGTGGCTCAGCGAGAGGTCAGGATGCTGACTGGAGACGGGCCCGCGCGCTGTGCCCACTCCCCTGTTGCTCTTTCCTCGGGCTGGCATCTGCACAGAGCTCGACGACGACGAGCAGCGAAGAAGAGAGGATATTGATCAAGAGTCAAGAGGCAGGGGGAGGGGGGTAACCCAGCGGAGAGCAACATGCGTTGAAGAAGACGGCGCAGGAAGAGGGGGAGGAGGGGGAAGACCGATGCGGACGAGCAGCGCAGGAGAGGAGATCGAGAGATCAAGGCCAGAGAAGAAGATCAAGCGGCCAAGGTCGAGACTTCTCGTTTCAATCAAGGGGGCCGAGAAGCAGAGGGGGGAGGCGACACGATCACGAGAGAGCGAAGGAGGAGGGAAGAGCAGGAGGGGGCGGAGAGGAAAGACAAGAGTGAAGGAGGCAAAGGAAGGCGGGGCAATCCGGCGCGCCCCGCCGCGTGCCTTCTGGGCACGGGTCTCAAGGGCCGCTGGGGCGCGTCGGCTCGCCCTGCCCGGTGCCACGTGGCTACGCGTGTCAAAAGCGCAGGGGGACGCTCGTGGAAAGACGCGTCGCTTCTTGCCGCTCCCCGCGGCTCCCGCTCCTCGGAGAGCTTGGCCAACAGCTCGGACGCACGCTTCTTCAGCTGCTCCGCCTCCACCTCCGCGGCCGGAAGCCGCTCGACGTCCCAGAGAGATGACGCCAGGGAGACGACGTCGGGCTCCAGTTTCGCCTCCCATATCTCGCTCGGCAGCGCCACAACAAGCGGCGGCCAGTGTGAACCCTTCTCGCACGCGCTGGCCCCAGCGTCATAGCTGAGGACATTGCCCTCCAACCTCGCCTCCCACGTCTCGCTGGCAGCACCAGAACCCGCTGCCACTGCCCGCCTTCTCGCACGCGCTGGTCCCAGCGCTGTCATTTGTTACGTTGGCCTCCAAGCAGAGCCATCGCCCACTACCAATTACATTGTTAGCACGCGTCGACTCCAGCATTGTGGCTGATGACGTTGGACCTCGATTCGCTTCACACATCTCACTGAACAACCTCTGAGCCCGCTGGCCTATGTATTCGAATTGTCTGCACGCGCCAATGCCAGCTCTGTGGCTGAAGACGTTCGGCTTCATTTTTCGCCTCCCACATCTCCATGAGCACAGCGTTGTAGTTGACGAGCTCCAGGTTCGTCTTCTACGTCTCCCTGAGCCCTGCCACTGGTCGCCCTTCCTGCCCGCACGATCCCAGAGCTGTAGCTAATGATGTCGGGCTTCAGTATTGCCTCTCACGTCGCGCAGAGCAGCGATAAAGCCTGCTGCGAAAATTTCCCTTCTCGCACGTGCTGATCCCGTCACGGAAGTAAAGGTGACGCTGGGCTCCTGGCAAGGCCCCGGCCAGGTCCCAGCAGGGTCCCAAGAGCGCTTCAGGTGCGTTTCAAGTGGCCTCCAAGAGAGCTCAACATGGTCCGAGACGGTCCAAGAGCGATCCAAGACGTCAGAGATGGCCTACAGACAGCCCAAAGCGCCTTCAAGACGTTCCAAGAGGGCTCCAAGAGACCTCCCCATAGGGCCCACAGAAGCAGAAATTAGTGATTTCCTCAAGTTTTTGCAGGTTGTTGGCGTTCTCGCCTTTTCGGCTTACGGGGGCTGTCAGACGGCCCAAGAGGCTTCCAGGATCGCCCCAACACGGCCCAAGAAGCCTTCAAAAGCGCCCAAAACGGTCCCAAAGGGCCCCAAGACAGCCCCAGAGGCCTCCAAGAGTCCGAATAGGCTTCCAAGACGGCTCCAAGAGCGGCCCAGACGGGGGACCCGAACGGACATTTCGAGCTCTAGGCGCAGAGAGGTTCCTTAGAGGCCCCAAGAGGCCCCCGAGAGGCCGCAAGAGATCCCCAAGAGTCCCCCAACAGGCCCCCGTGACGCCCCAGGAGGTCCCAGAAATACCGCCAAGAGGCCCACGAGAGGCCTTCTATCGTCTCACCAACCCTTCTCCGCCCTCTGCGTCAACGAACCTCAGTCCTCGAACGAAGAGCGCTACAATAAGTCCTCAAGACAGCAATCGAGAGGCCTCCTCCTCTTCCTCCTCATCCTCATCCTCTCCTCTTCCTCCTCCTCCTCCTCCTCCTCCTCCTCCTCCTCCTCCTCCTCCTCCTCATCCTCCTTTTCCTCCTCCTCCTCCTTCTCGCTCGCCACGAACACGAAAAATACATAGCACCATCGATACAAGATGGACCAGCGCCATCCTCGAACCGAGGCTGTCATCAGAAGCTCTCGTGATGCTGCCCAAGCAACCATCGAAAGTCTTCCGCCTTCTTCTCCTCCTCCTCCTCAACCTCCTCCTCCTATTCCTCATCCTCGTCCTCCTCCTCCTTTTCGCCCGCCACGAACACACAATCATGTAGCATCTGTCATGAAAGATGGGACGGCGGAATGAGCAAAACCATCAAATAAAGATGACGCTGGGCTCCAACATGCGCATCTCGCCGAGCAGCGCCAAACTACGCTGCCACTGATCACCCTTGTCGAGCCAACTGACCCTAGCGCTGTAACTGATAATGTCGGCTTCCGGCTTCGAGTCACGCGTCTCACTGAGCAGCAACAGAGCATGCTACCATTGACCATTGAAAGCCCGTCCCGCAAGCTCTGATCCCAGCGCTGAAATTGGTGATGTCATTGGGCTCCAGCGCCGTCTCCCACATCTCGCTGGACAGCGCCAGCGCACGCGCTGATCCCAGAGCTGTAGCTGACTAGGGCTGACCCGTGGCCTACCGGCCACGGCATCTGCCCGATATCCGATATCTGCGTTACGTTGACGGCGGCGGCGGCGACGACGGCGACGGCGGCAGCAACGACGGCGGCGGCGACGACGGCAGTGGCGTCGCCGCTCGTGGCAGCGACGACGGCGGCCGCGTCGTTGGTCGCGTTGTGCGGCGCGGCGCCTGCACGCTTCCCGCGCACAGCACCGCGAGGTGATGCACGTCGCAGCACACGCGGTCGTGTGGGCGCTGCGCCCGCCATGGAGGCGAGTCCATTCTGCCTTGGAGTCGCCTCCGCAGCTGCTCCCTGCAGATGCAGGGTGTTGCTGCCTACGGCATATTGTTTCTGCGAATTCTTGCTGTGCTGCCGCTGCCTGCTGCGGACTGCTGTTGTTCGCTGTTGCTGCTTGAGGCTGCAGAGTGCTGTTTTTTGTTTGTTGGAGAAGAAGGAGGGGCAAGCAGGAGGGGACGACCGCAACAGCACTCGAGTCACATGTGCACTCCGTGGCGGCACGCGGCAGAGATTGACCAGCGGCTTTATTTACCACAACATCCAAGAAGTAAAACAAGCACTGGAGAGAAGAACTGAAGTGTCCGGCCGGCTAGACGTCATCACATTCAGGGGGAAGGGGAAGAGGAAGAGGACGACGAGGAGGAGGAGGAGGACGACGAGGAGGAGGAGGAGGAGGAGGAGGAAGAGGAGGCTGCAGAGTGGTGCTTTTTGGTACCCTTGGTCGATGACGCAACCTGCAGCTCGTGAGTGGAGCGAGGAGCGAGGAGCAAGGAACGAGAAGTCAGGACCGAGTGTGGAGGTGGGGGAAGCGAGGAGCGATCAGCGAGAAGCGATCAGCGAGGAGGAGGGAGCGAGAGGGGAGGAGCGACGGCCGAGGAGGGAGATGGGCGATGAGGAATGAGGGAGAGCCGAAGAGGAGGGAGTAGGCACACGCCAGTAGCCAGAAGGGAGAAGCGAGGGGCCAGGAGAGAGGTGGAAGCAGCGAGGAGGAGTGAGAAGAAAGGAGGCGAGGGGCGAGGAGCAGGGAGCGACAAGGGAGGCATGGTAGGAGGCCAGCACACGCATGTCTCAATGGCCTCGGCGCGCGTGTGGAAGAACATCTGGCCTCCTCTTGGGTCGCCCATCGGGCTCTTTTGAGTGGCCGGCGCGGTCCCAGAGCTATCTAGGGGATCTTCCCTTGGAAGCCCTTTGGAGGCGGTCCTGAAATGTCTTGAGGCATCTCGGGGCCCTCTTCGGGGCCTCTTGGGGCCTGATTTGGACCTCTCGATGGGACCGCTTGGAAGCTGTGTCGGGGCCTCTTAGAGCCTCTTGGGTCGCCCATGAGGCTCTCCTGGGTGGCCGGCGCGGTTCCAGAGTTCTCTGCAGGATAACCGCCAGCTTGCCACGGGCAGTGCTGCGGCTGCCCGATGTCTCTTGGTGGCTGCTCGTTGCTGCCGCTGCTGGCTTGTACTCTGGCGGATCTGAAGACCGTGCGGGAGGACCCTCTGGCCGTAATGACATGGGGCGGCGTGGAGCCCTCTTGGTGCCGTCCTGGGCCGTGTTATAGGGTTCTCTGGGGGCCCTGGGTCGTCGTGGCGCTCGCCGGAGGGCGTGTCGGGTCGACAGGGAGCCCATTCTGTGAGTCCTGTGGGGCCGCCCTGGGGCTCTCTCGTGGCACTCTAAGGCGGTCCAGAGGGCCCGAAGACGGCCCAAAGACTGACCAAGACGGCCCCTGGAGGCCCCGAAGACAGCCCAAGCGGCCCCAAGGGGGGCCCAAGAGGGCCCTAAGATGGCCCGCGAGGAGTATGAGATCTTCTTCCGAAGAAGTCTTGGAGCTGTCTCGCGCCGAGAAGCCTGAGAAGCAGAATGCATTGACTCTCTCTTGGCTTTGAACCTTGTGTTTGCTTCCCGTGGTCTGCTGGACAGCTCCTGGAAGTCCTCTTGGGGCGTCTAGAGGCCTCTTGGAACCGCTGGGGCCTCTTGGGGGCCCTGTCGGGCAGCTTTTGGAGCCAACTCGGACCATCGGGGGCACTGTCGAATGCTGTCTCGGACCGTTTTGGGACGTCTTGGGCCGCCCCGTGGCCGCAGGGGCCTAGAGGCAGCGCCGAAGGCGCTCGGAACAGCACCCGGAGGTGCCCTAGGACGCGATTCGCCCAGAGACCCTTCCGGCGCACACGTCGTGTCTCGGAATTGAAAGGGGTGATGGTGGCGTCGGGCTTCAGCTTCGCCTCCTACACATCGCTCAGCAGCGTCAAAGCCCGCTGCGATTGCCCGCCCATCTCACAACCGCTGGACCCAGCCATACAACTGAAGCGCAGACCTTGTTCGAACAATCGGTCAAGCATCTCCGTGAATCCGACCAGCCCTCTGGGCGTAGGTGGTTTAGAGCGTTTCCTCTTCCACCCCTCCCTATTCCCCTTCGGGAAAGGGCTTATCACTGTTCCCTATAAATATACACCCCCTCCCCCAAGCGACTGGGAGCCAACCCAGGTCAATGGGCCCCCCCACCATCCTTTGAAAAAACCATACAAAACACACTCTGCCCCCCACCATCCCTTGTAACAAACAATTCAAACACACAATGCCTCCAAATTCGGAATATGCGCAGCGAACCCGATGCGGCCTCCTCCTACCATCCCTCACAAAAAAAACAGAGTACACTTGGCGGCGGCGGCGGCGGCTACGGCGGGGGCAGCGGCTGCGGCTTCTTCGGCGGTGGCGGCGGCGGGGGCGGCGGCGGCGGCGGCGGGGGCGACGGCGGTGGCGGCGGCGGCGACGGCGGCGGCGGCGACGGCGGCGGCGGCGGCAGCGGTGGCGGCAGCGACTGCGGCGGCGGCGGCTGCGGCGGCGGCGATTCGGCAGCGGTGGCGGCGGCGGCGGCGGCGGGCGGCGCGGTGGCGGCGCGGTGGCGGCGGCGGCGGCGGACAGCGGCGGCGGCGGCGGCGGCGGCGGCGCGGCAGCGGCGGCGGATGCGCCCCCAGTAGCTGCCTATTCAAAGACGACTGCTGCATATGCTGCGGCTCGGGCCAGGCTCGGGTGCTACGTATGTGTTGGGAGGGCGGGTGGAAGTGAGCGAGACGGCTTGCGGGCGGGGAGAGAGACTCTTGACCCCTCCCCCTTACCCCCTCCCCTGGACCTGGACGGGGCCGGTCGCGGGTCGTTGGAGCGTCCACAACGGCCTCGGTGAGGAAGCCAAGATCATTGATTTTCCTTGGGTTTGGGCTCCATTTTGGCCTTTTGAGGGGGCAGCGCGAACTGCGACCCGCCCCTCCTGGCCCCAAGAGGCGTCCAGGAGGCCCCAAGAGGCCCCAAAAGGTCTCCCAGATGGCTCCAAGATGGCCCCAAGAGGCCCCCTGGAGGCCCCCAAGAGGACCCCAAGCGGCCCCAAGAGGCCCCCCCGAGGCACCCAAGACGCCCAAGAGCCCCCCAGGACCGCCGAGAGACCCCCAAGACGTTCCAAGAGGCCTCCAAGAAGCGCCCAAGAGATATCCCAAGAGGCCCCGAGAGGCATCCAAGAGACCTCTAGCCCTTTTGCTTACCCTCCTCCTCCTGCTCCTTCCTCCTCCTACTCCTTTTCTTCCTCCTCCTCCTCATCATCATCATCCTATTCATCTTCCTTCTCACCACTCCCTCATCCATCCATCCAGCCACTTCCTTCTCCTCGTTCGGCCGTCCACCTCTTTGCTCCTGCACTTCCCTGATCACCTCAACTCGCCTGGACATCTTTTCTGGATGGGCTGGAGGGGATACGCGAAGCGTCTAGAATAACGACAGCACGTGGCCCCAGTGCCCCCTTTGCTCGCACATGCTAGCTGCAATGCCGTAGACATAAAAAACACCATCCACCTTTCTCAATCGCAAGGTCCTGAGTATGTTCAACGCTTGTTGCCACTGTCCGCCTTTCTCGCACGCGTTGACCCCAGCGCTGTAGCTGATGACGTCGGGCTCCAGATTCGCCTCCCGCATCTCGCCCAGCAGCGCCAGCGCCCGCTGCCACTGCTCGACTTTCTCGCACGCGCTGATCGCAGCGCTGTAGCTGACTAAGGTGGACCCGTGAACTCCGTCCACGTCATCATGTGGTAGCAACAAGGGGGGGGGGGCGGATGTAGGGCCGAAAAGCAATCATGATGACGTGAAGAACATGAGAGGCCGGCCACATGGGGTCCGAGGAGATGGGCCTGGATGAGCGCGCCACAGCGGCGATGCAGCGGCGGCGTCGGCGGTGCTTCGCCGACGGCTGCGTGAAAAACTGGGGCTCCGAATCCAGCCGCATCGACGATGCAGAGGCGATGCGGCGCAATCCTCCGACCCCATCTACTCTGACCTCATCGGGGAGGCCGGAGAACATCTTTGGTAATGTTCAGCCCCTGGGGGCCCTCGCAAAGCCCCAGGACACCTTGAGCAAAGCAGCTCGGGAGGAGAAAAAGGTCCGCGGGAAGGGGTCCGGCGGCGTCTTGTGGGCGTTTGGGGACTACGGGGGGTTCTGTCCGGGTCGTCTTGGGTGTCTCTGGGCCGTGGTGGGGCCTTCGGAGGCCGGCGTAGGCGCCTCTTGTGCCGTCGTGGGCCATCTTGGGCCGCTCCTGGGGCCGTCTTGGGTGCCTCTTTGGCCGTCTTGGGCGCCTCCTGGGCCGTCGCGGGGCCGTCCTGGACCGTCGTGAGACCGTCTCGAGGCACTCTTGGAGTGCCGTGGGGCTCTCTTGGAGGCCTCGTGGGCCGTGTTGGAACGACCTCGCAGGGTCTTGGAGCCGTGTTGGGCCGTTCTAGGGAGTAGATGGCAAGAGCCTGGGAATCCTTCAAGAAGCAATGGAAAATCAATGTTTTGGCCGTCTCGAGCCTTGACGGAGAGTCTCCTGGGCCGTCTTGGGAGGCTTCTCGCCTGTCGTCGGGCACTCTTGGGCCGGCCTGGAGCTCGCTGGGAGTCCGCCCGGGCCGTCGGGGCGCTCTCTCTCTGAGCCGTCGGGGGCCGTCGAGACTCCGTGGGGAGGCCCTCTGAGGGCTGCGGCCACTTTTTTACCTTACAGCTTTGGCTGATAGGTTTCTAGTGGGATCAAAAAACAACATCTTGACGCCCCAGGGGAGTCTGGGCGGGATCTGGACAAGGAACCGGACAAAAGGGCCAGCCCCAGGAATCCTTAGGAATCCTTAAGAATTCTTAAGAATCTTTAGGAATCCATTCCCAGAACACCATTCCCAGGCCACATTTTGAATGCCCGGAACCAGCTGTAGGCCACTTCGTGTTCTTCGTCTTCCCAGAACACAATTCCCAGGCCACATTTTGAATGCCCGGAGCCAACCGTAGGCCACTTCGTGTTCTTCGTCTTCCCAGAACACCACTCCCAGGCCACATTATAAATGCCCGGAGCCAGCTGTAAGCCACATCGGGTTCTTCGTGTTCCCAGAACACCATTCCCAGGCCACATTTTGAATGCCCGGAGCCAACTGTAGGCCACTTCGTGTTCTTCGTGTTCCCAGAACACCATTCCCAGGCCACATTTTGAATGCCGGGAGCCAGCTGTAGGCCACTTCGTGTTCTTCGTCTTCCCAGAACACCATTCCCAGGCCACATTATTAATGCCCGGAGCCAGCTGTAAGCCACTTCGTGTTCTTCGTGTTCCCAGAACACCATTCCCAGGCCACATTTTGCATGCCCCGAGCCAACTGTAGGCCACTTCGTGTTCTTCGTGTTCCCAGAACACCAGTCCTTTGCAATATTTTGAATGCCCGAGCTGAGACGGGCTGAGGCCGAGGCAGGCTGAGGCCGAGGCAGGCTGAGGCCGAGGCAGGCTGAGGCTGAGGCTGAGGCACGCCGAGGCAGGCTGAGGCTGAGGCTGAGGCTGAGGCTGGGACTGAGGCTGAGGCTGAGGCAAGTTGTGGCTGAGGCAGGCTGAGGCTGAGGCTGAGGCAGGCTGAGGCTGAGGCTGAGGCCGAGGCAGGCTGAGGCTGAGGCCGAGGCAAGCCGAGGCAGACTGAGGCTGAGGCTGAGGCTGATGCTGAGGCAGGCTGAGGCTGAGACAGGCTGAGGCTGTGGCTGAGGCAGGCTGAGGCTGAGGCAGGCTGATGCTGAGGCCGAGGCAGGCTCAGGCCGAGACAGGCTGAGGCTGGGACTGAGGCTGAGGCTGAGGATGAGGCCGAGGCAGGCCGAAGCTGAGACAAGGTGAGGCTGAATGGGGGGGGGAGGGGGGGGGGAGGATGGCAGGCTGAGGCAGGCTGAGGCCGAGGCAGGCTGAGGCCGAGGCAGGCTGAGGCCGAGGCAGGAGGCTGAGGCAAGCCGAGGCAGGCTGAGGCTGAGGCTGAGGCCGAGGCTGAGGCTGAGGCTGAGGCTGAGGCTGAGGCAGGCTGAGGCTGAGGCAGGCTGAGGCTGAGGCTGACGCAGGCTGAGGCCGAGGCAGGCTGAGGCTGAGGCTGAGGCAGGCTGAGGCTGAGGCTGAGGCAGGCTGAGGCTGAGGCTGAGGCTGAAACTGAGGCAAGCTGAGGCATCCCTAGGAATCCATAGGAATCCGTAGGCATCCTTAGGAATCCGTAGGCATAGTTAAGCATCCTCAGGAATCCTTAGGATTCCTGAGGTTTCCTAAGGATCCCTATGGATTCCTAAGGATGCCTAAGGATGCCTGAGGAATCCCTAGGAATCCTTAGGATTCCATTGGATCCTAAGGCCGTTGCCACTGGGACTGTCATTGCGAATGCGACTGCGACTGCGAGAACAGCAGAATTCTACAACTGGATTCTCACCTGAATCTTAAGGGGAATGCTTCCAGATATGCTTATACACATCGCTGTTAGGTTGCTTTGCCAGGATAAGTGTGGTTGTTTTTTGCAAGCCGGATGGCGGGCGCTGCGTTCTCCTTGAGAACTGTTTGGGGGCTTCTCGGGGTTTCACTTCGGCCTCATGGGGGCCTCTTGGGGCCCTCTTGGGCTGTCTTGGGCCGTCTTGGGTGCCTCTTAGGGCCCTCCTTGGGCCGTCTTGGGCGCCTCGTGGGGCCGTCTGGGGCCGTCTTGGACGCCTGTGGGGTCGTCTTGGGACCGTTTGGAGGCCATCGTTGGCCGCTCTTGGGGCTGTCTTGATTCCTTCACGGGCTGTCTGGGGAGCCTCATGGGGGCCTCCTGAGTCGCCTTGAGGCGATGTTGGGGTCCTATATTGTTGTCGTGGACGCTTGGAAAACGAAACGCACAGAAATTGAGACGAACATGTCTCCCGTAGGTTTTTGGACGACTTTTGCTTGCGCGGCCTCTCTCAGGCGTCTTCTGGGAGCCCACTTGGAGT